>ML682060.1:1022024-1120497 GCA_007922195.1 Podocnemis expansa | reverse complement strand
TTTGCAGGCGCTGGCCAGGGGACACCCCTCAGCACCCTGGCCAGGGTGCTGAGGGGGCAGCCCTTGACCTGTTGTTTCGGAACGTCTTGTTCCGAAACAACATGTTCACACGAGTTGTTTCAAACCAAGTGTTTCGAAACAAAGTTGTTTCGACCACAAGTGAGGTTTAACTTGTTTCAAAACAACTGTGCGTCGTGTGAACATGTTTTTTTTGTTTCGAAACAACGAGGTTGTTTCGAAACAAAAGTGCTGTCTGAACACAGCCTTAGAGACTTATATGATTGCCATATTTGGGGTAGGGAAGGAATTTTCCTCCAGGGCAGATTGGCTTGGGCACTGGGGTTTTTTTGCTTTCCTCTGTACATTGGGCATGGCTTACTTGCTGGTTGATTCTCTGTATTAAAGTCTTTAAATCATGATTTGAGGATTTTAATAGCTCACTTATGGGTTTGAGGTTCATTGTTGGAGTGGGTGGGTGAGGTTTTGTGGCCTGCACTGTGCAGGAGCTCAGACTAGATGATCATATTGGTCCCTTCTGACCTTAGAGTCTGTGAGTGGTATGCCTCAAAATAACTAAAATGATCAAGGTGTGCCATGGCAGAGACAAGGTTGGGAGCCACTGGTCTATGCTACAAAGTCAGGTTGATGTAAGCTGCCTTAATTGTGCTAGCATCTACACTAAAATGTACATCCCACCCGTGTAAGTCACCCACTGCCTTGATAACTCTGCCCCTACAAGAGGCAGAGTCCTTGAGTCAAGGTATTTTGGGTGACACAATGTCCACATAGATATTGCAATACAGTACATTGCCTGTTTGGTTGTCAGCTTTGTGCAGGGCTCACAGCTAGAACCCTCCAACCCCAGAGCTGAGAACTCAACCTGTGAGTCCTGTGCCATGCTCTGTCCATCAGTGCCCCACACAGGTAAGTTGGTGGATGCGCTCTTGGTGAGGCTGCGCACTTCTGACAAAAAGAGTATAGTATGGATGTGCAACCATGTTTTATTACTGTGGTGGCTATATGCCAACTTAGGTGGACTTAATTTTGAAGTGTATACTTGCCTTTAGTCTTTGAAGAAACTAAGCCTGCCTTTAAACACAGTTGGAAGTGAGCAGGACTGCTTAGAGCTTAGAAGAAAACCATCACCGGTCTTTCATATGTTGGCAAGTCATACTTGCTTCTCTTCTGGAGATAAATAAGAATACAAAATGACAAATACGTGCATCTTAGTGAGACTGCTGATTTGCTTGAAGTTAGGCACATAACCATACATCTTGCCAAATTGGACTTTAAGATGTAGTAAACCTGTATCTCACTCTCAATATACGTTTGTGGTTTTTCATTTGTGAGACTTTCAAGCCATGCATTTATAGAACAGTGATTTTTTTTTTTTTTTGGTCTAAAATGCTGTGCTACTTTGTAGTCTTAGCTAAGAAAGATGATACATTAGCAGGACTCTGAAAATTTTTCTGGTAAGAAAAAATATAGGAAGTAGAAATGAATGGGAATAAAGATTGTATGATGAACTTATTCAGATAATTGTGACTCACAGGGTAAGTATGCAGGGAATCCCAGGATTTTTTCCATATCCCTTGTTTGGGTGTATAATTAACACAGCTCACTCTCTGATAGGCTTCTTTTTAAATCCTTGCTTAGGTAGACAACCATTGTCCTTCTATGGAAATTACACAGTGAATTGTACAAATAAATACTAGCAATGAGACTTCTGTCTTTCAACAGTCAAGAACGTGGGGATGAAGTGATTTAGCACTCTCGTTGTCCTGGTGCTATGCCTCAGTATATCTAATATAAGTGTCCAGGGTCTGATGCAGATCGTCTCATGTTATTACTTTACGGGGACTATAGACAGATACACTAGAAAAATCTCACTGTGATGTACCCTATAAAACAAACAAATAGAAATAGAACCAATGTGCATTAATGAGAGAGGCCTATTAAAACAGATGAATTCTGAGAATTAGAAAGTAGGAAGATGGTTAACAGAAACACTCCATCTCTCACGCTAACAAGTGAAATTTAATTTTGTTACATCATAATACATTACTGTCTGCATTGTTTTATATATATAGGAAAAACTGACATTTTATGATAGAACATGAGACTTTACTGTAGTCCTATATTAAACTTATAAGAACTAGAGGGACTTCTAGTTCTGAGTGGTGGCTGGAATTTTTGTGTGTTGATTAAAATGACATGAATGTAACAGGTGCAAAAATGATTGGGGGGTGTCAGATATAATTTTTATCTTTCTGGAGGCAGGGGAGGGGGTAAGAGATTCAAAATGTAAGATTTCTGGATGCCATAGTTAGGAACTGGCTTTAAAAAAAAATCTAAGTTTATTTCTAGTGACTCTGAATCAGGGGGCTTTATGTGATCATCAGCTCTGTTTCAGGGGTTACCCATGTAAGAATTAATGAGGCTTTTCTGTAAGGAATGGTTTGGTTTCTGCATTGAGGGGTTCCCAGATTACACAGTTCAGATTGATGCTTACATCCCAAATGCTTCAAGGCTCATGGTGTTTGGGTCAAGGGTTTTGACTCAGTCCATCATAGCTATCAGACTGATCCAAGATGTCTAGATCAAGATTAGATGTTTACCACGTTCAAGGTTTTTTGGATCAGGGTTTAATTCTAGCCCATCTTTTTTGTTTGTTTGGGGTTTCTGGTTTGCTTTTATGACAGATGCTGTAAAGACAAAAACACTATAGTTGTGTCCCAAAGCACTTCTCAGTGACTGGTTAAAAAAAAAAATTAACAGTAAAGGGAAGCTGCACATAATTTTGGCAGCTATCAGTGGTCTAGCAGTAGTAGTAATAACAATGTAAAACATGCTGGAATATCAGTCTGCTAAGTAGGTAACTTTTTTTTCTCAGTAGATTGATTAGCCTTTATTTTGGATATTTTCCTTCTTATGCCAATACTGCTTCTTTTATTTTTTTCTGATCTCCCCAAACCAGGGATATTGCATTTGTTGTAAGGGTTTTTATCCTCTTTTTCTCACTGCATAAGCACCTGCACAGTTACTTAATGCATACTTCTTAAGTTATGCAACCTGGTAACATCTTTCAAAGTCAATGAGCATGTGTCTGTTACACTGCCATCCAGAAATGAAATGGACATCTTGCCGCAGGGGACACCAGCAGCTCTGAGTGACAGGCCTCAGCATTGTGATTAATCTGCCAAATGCCTTTAGTGACTTGAAGGAATTTGTGACAAACACATCAGCTTGGCCTCTCATCTGTTCTGGTGCAAGGAGAAGTTTTATGGACTGCAAGATTTCCTTTCATCTACTGTGCATTACCAAGACTGATGCACTGCCTGGAATCTTAACTTGCAAGTTAAACAGGGGCTATCAGGCTTAGTTAAGGAAAGCGTTAAGACACTTTGGCCACTGCAACAAACAGATACAGCCATCATTATTGAAGAAATATCCAGAAGCTACAGGATCATCACTGACATTCAGGTTTAGAGTAGACATGAAAATAGCCTGGAGGAAATAAAAGTAATCCAAATGTCAAATCAGACTCTATTTTTCAATAAATAAGGGAAACAGCCATTGTTGTCTTCTATATTTTTAACTTGACTCCCCCTTTCCAGGCTCTGTTGAGACAACCTGAGTGGACATTCTAGTTGCACATGTTTCTCCCTGTTGGCAGCTAGGTTTTAGAACAGAGCTATTGGGCTACATGCTGTTAGTGCTCTGGAAACATTCAAGAGAGAACAGTTGAAGTATTTTGCTTTCTTACATCAAGAGCAATCTTGTACTTCCATCTAAATGTTTCAGTCCAAACAAACAATTGAATCTTTCTTCTATATTGAGAGGAGAACAACAACAAGAAGAAGAAAAAGCAACACACAAAGTGTTCTCTCATGGAGGTTTTGCTATGTGTGTGTGTCTCTAGCAAGACTGCATCTGAACACACAAAATGTGTGCCTGTCACTGTTATGAACAAAGAGGCTTCTCCCCTTTTAAAGCTGCAGAGATATAGATAACTTTGTTCCTTGACAAAATCCTGTAAGTCACTGTCTAATGTTCTTCAAAACTCACCTCTGCTGTAAGGCAGAACATTGGTAGCTGACAACAGATTGAGGCAACAAGTCAAGAGTTTTGCTACTGATGAGCTAGGAATTGTGTGCACAACCAGTGATGCTAACGTATCGTATTATTGTTACCTCCCTTATTCCTCTTCCCACATCCATTTGTCACACTCATCCTGTTAGATCTTTTTTAGATGGCAAGCTCTCTGAGGCATGGGGCTATTACAGGTTGGTACCATGCCTACTACAATGGGACTTAACTTGAGAGAGGCCTCTGGAAAGTATTGTCAATTAAAAAATTCTTAGTAATAAAAATCACAGTTCATATCCACTAGAGATTGAATCAGAAATTGGTGGAATTTCTACTGGAGATATTATGAAGGAACTGTACACTAGGAACGGAAGCCTTTTCAACAGAATTGTGTGTGTCTGAGAGTTCAGGTTACAAAAGAAAGCTTTTGCATATATATTGGTATGCTGGAGGGAAAACCTAGGCAGCTTCTAATTTAAAAAAAAAAAAAAGTCAGGCCACAGCCCTTTATTTCCACTGTAAAACTTGAAAAAGAAAATGAAGGATTTCTGGTAATATTTTGGAAAGAAGTCAGACAAGGGTTTCCAGCAGAGACAAAGGCAAGCACAATATCATGAAGTCTGTTTTTCTGAGCAACAATACTTCTGGAATTTATAGTGCAAGTTCATATACAGAGTAGCTTATCTCACTGTTTTTCTTGCCCCCCCCCCCCCTTCCCACTGTCTGTGTTGCATCCACTTGTAAGCTCCTTGGGCAAGGAACAGCTCTGTTCTGTTTGCTCCTTGCACAGTGGAACTCTGAACTATAAATAGTACCCAGAGACATTCTGGTAATAGAAATTAATTAATTATAGACAATGGGCAACATTCATGACACTTACAAGGGTATAATTCCCATTGAACTGGATAATATTCACTTTTAGAGTCAGATTTCTTTAAAGTCAGAAGGGACCCCTGTAAACAGGTGTTCCTTGACCTGCAAATACGGACTATAAAATTTCCCTGAATTAATGCCTGTTGGGCCAAAGCAAATCTCTTAGAAAAATATCAGTCTCGATTTTTAAAATTCATCAGTGGTGATCAGTCACAATCCTTGGGAAGTTGTACTAATGATTGATTACCCACCTTGTTAAAAATGTGCACTTTATTTCCACTCCATTTATTCTCCAGACAGAATTTAAAATAATAATAATAATAATAAAAAAAAAAAGAAATCTGGCCTACTGCCTAGGTTTTCTTTACAGAAATGCCATTCACCAATTCAGTAGATTTGATATGACTCAGTTAATACAGACTACCATTTAATTAGTTCTTGTTAATATCACTTGTAAGGATCAAGAAACTATCAAGTAGTTTAATGAGTAATCACACTGTTGCTTGCAGTCTATAGATATACACCTAAATACTGTAGCTCTGAAGCCACCAGGGGACAGCTTTTGGACTGCAGCTGCCTGGGTATATTAGGGCAGTTGGAGGGGACACGGGGTAATCCCTGCAGTGCACTGACCAGAATCTAGCCAGTCTATCCCCTCTTTGAACCTTTTGTGCTGGACAGTGCCACCTGTAAGGATAAGGGGAGGAGCAGAGTGAGAACAGGAATGGGTGGGCATGGATTCAGGAACATGCTGCATCTTCTCTAAGATTGGTGGCACCAGTAATTCAGAACTACACTTTGGAGGTCCAGTGAAGCCCTCTTCATCCCTTCCAGAGCACAGGACAGACTTGCCTTCTGTGGTTAATTACTAAAGGCTGGTCTACACTGGTAGCCATGGTCTAGAAGGGATATAGCTTGTGTACCTCACATGAACATCCTTATTACATAGGCTCACCACAGCATCTTCATGGTGCTGCACCAATGGGAGATCAACACAGCCTATCTCCTTTCGGGGAGGTGGACTAATTGAGTCAACCAGAGACCAATCTCTGATTGACTGAATGGGTCTACACAGATCCATTGAATTGATGCCACTGCATCAATCCTTGCAGCTCCAGCAGCATAGACTTATCCTAATTCGGTGGTCATAGCTTCCATAGTCTTGCCTGAATGGGGGAGATTCACTGGCTGACTGTAATACCAGTCCAAAATAATGTCCCCAAATGGATGCTCTTCCAGAATAAAAGTGATTTTGTTCCAGAAAAGTATTCTGCTTTGGGTGGAGTCATTTTTCTGAAATAAAGATTATAGAATGTTGTCCACATTTCCCTATAGGCTCTAAGGTATGTCTAAAGACTCTGGCTGTAGAGCTGTTACATGGTTGGTTGTGTCTGAAATAATGTAGTTGTAATTGCATTGAGGTATATTGTAATTATATTAAAATATTCCTTTTGAGGAATGTGAGAGGTCCAATTATCTGCATTTAACTAACTACTTTAGTGTTCCTTAACTTATTTGCTAGGTAAGGCAAGATATACCTTCAATGTTCCTCCTCTGCATGGCGCAACATTCCATTGCACAATGGAAGATGACCTCATGACTTAAGTCACTAGACCCAAGTCTCCACAAATTTGGCTCAGTTCCTGAATAAACCAGACTTCCCATGTAAACTTGGGGAGAGCCTCAGTTCCTCAAACTTCATGTGTCACAGGGACATTATGAGAATAAACTGGGTTGTTTGCTGAGTTGTACAGATACTGTGATGATGTGGGAGTCCTGTAAGTGTGTCGATGAATAAAACGTTGCTGCAGTCCGCCACCACCCAACTGATGTGTCTACACTGCAGGTAGACTGAGCATGCTTCTCAGAGTGGACAGATGGAACCATGCTAGCTCTGCTGTGTCCCTGACCACACGTAAGTATGCACACAGGTAGCTAACCTGAGTCACCACTTTTACCCTCGCTACACTATTTTTAGAGCAGAAGCTTGCACTGAGCTAGGACAAGTGTGTTCACCCATGCTCGAGGAAGCATGCTTCCAGTTAGAGTGGACATACCTTTTGCTGAAGCTTTAGGATATTGAACGCAAAAGGGTTAAGCCCAAAGCTGCAAGTTTTCTCACTGACCCTGTAAAAATGTAATACAACCGTAACTGGAGTCTACTCCCAAAGCAGCATTTTTTGTTGTTGACACCATATTAGTAGTATCCATCTCTTGTTATTACAAAGATAGTTATTTCTATTGTACCAACAATTTGAAATGAAATAGCCACCCTGGAGTAGTTTGGTCCTGCTCCACTTCTTCCCCGTTTCCTCTAACTTGTCTCAGTCCTGTTGCTTCCCTATCTCTGGCTTCTTGTCCCAGTTCTCTAAAAGTAGAGAAATCAGGGAGTTGATGTGAAGTAGTAGGCTTTTGTGTGAAGAGGACTGTGTTAGTCAATCAAATCATCCAAATGTGTGTAAACAAATCTACCCTGCTTTCTTAAGTACACCCAGTCTCTTTGCTCAGTCATTCCCAATTCTCCCCATTCCCCCAGGTCATTTCCTTATCAGATCCATCTTCCTTCTATCCCATTCTTCCGCAGCTGGTTCCTAGTTCCAGCCTGTTACCCATCTCTCCAGTTTTTCATCTGATCTTGGTGTCTTTTCTTCTCCACCAGCCCCTCAAATCTGCCCCCCTCCCCCAACCAGCTCTGAATCCCCATCTCGTTGGCCAGACAGCACCACCTAAAATAGTATGTATATACTATGCATATTTGTTCTGTATATAGATGAATAGGGTACATCCCAACATACATATGCCATATGTATATGGTGTGGCCCAGATTATGTTACAGCACTGGAATATAGAACAAGAGCTTACTTGTAGTATGCATACAGTAAGTTGAAAGTTGACTGATTTCAGGGAATCTTATCACAAACTACACTCTTAATATATTGTACTCAGAAAATGTTTGTAATATTCATACATGCATAAAACTCGTAACTATTTTAAAGAAAAGGCAAATCTCAGTCCATTTGTCTTTTGACATTTCAGTCCAGTTTCAAGTCTTGATATGAGGTGGAGATTTCAATGACATTCTTGATTTTTTTTTTCTCCTTTTTCTTTTTAAGAACTGAAAGCACTTAAATTGGTGAAGGGATGAGTAAGGCGACTAAAGCTCAGTGTGGACAAGATGAAAATAAGTGGGGGAATGATGGTCTAGAGGAGTGGTTCCCAACTTCTTTGAGTATGAGGACCCCTTTTTAAGGTCAAAAAATTTCATGGACCCCCAAATGATAATAGTTATCAGGGACTGACTGCAGCAGCGGTGCTGCAGAAGGGCAGTGGAGGACCGGGTCCCTGCCTGCTCCCAAGGGGTGGGGACACATCCAGGGCATGGCTGCTCACAGCAGGGAAATACAATTCATGTAGAGCCCTCTCCAACATGGATCAATGGCCGGCAGCGGCTGGGGCCAGATATATTCACGGACCCCCTGCAATAACTCTGTGGATCCCCAGGGGTCCCTGGCCTGCAGGTTGGGAGCCACTGATCTAAAGGTTAGGTCGTTAGCTTGAGATTTGGAGACCCAGGTTTAGTTCCCTGCTCTGCTACAGATTCCTGTCCCGCCCTGAACAGGTAACTTAACTTTTGCCTCAGTTCCATTTCCAAAGTGGTGACAACAGCCTTTCCCAACCTCACAGGTGTGTTGAGGATAAACATTCTTCCTCATGCGGTACTACTGTAATAGAGTCCTGACAAATACTTCAGACAGTGCTTCTTGGGAAGTACCCGGCTGGGGTTTCAGCTTCTAAATGTTGGGATTTTCACCTTATGCTTGCACTGTATCCCCAGAAACCCATGAGCTTCAATGATATCCTATTTTAAAAAGTTAGAGAATCTTACATTGTGAACTCTATGGACCAGATGCTGTCTTTGTTTGTCTTCAGAGCACCCAGGATCCTGATCTGGGACCATAAATGCTACTGCAATGGAAATAATTGATTCATTTTTTAGATATTGAAGTAGATCCTGCCCTCAAGTACCCTGAGGCAAAGAGGTTGTAGAATGAATGCATGCCTCTTCTTCAGGAATTGCACTAGGGCTTCTGGTGCCCCCCTGCAGTGCAGCAGAAACCCGGGCAGATGAGTGATGTCACAGTGCAGCACAACAGCACAGTCCCCATTTTGGCGCCCCTCAAATGTCAGCGCCCCCCTGCAATGCTTACCTTGCTTACCGTGTTGCTCCGGCCCTGCTCTTCTTCCCCTCACCCTCATGTAAGGATAGAAGCAGGATATGCAGTAGATAATGTTTGGGAGGTTGCATGACTATGATGCCAACCTATGCACTTTAGCCTCAAGGGGGAGAAGGCTCTCAAAGGAGTATGTGAACTACTCTCAACCCATGTCATGCATAAGTTGCAGTTCAGCAGACTGACTCTCTTGCAAGAATGTGTTCGTGACATCCTTCACTCTTTATCCAGGCCCTGGTCCCTAAAGTAAGGACAGCATTTTGCCCAAAAAACGGGTCAGCAGCTGACCCCACAATAAGGACAAAATTCTCAGGTGCTCCTGCCATTTTTACTGCCTCATTATTTGACAGACAGTAACTATTGTTACTGTATTGAGGGGGAAGGTTAACCAAGGCTGATACCTAGTGTTGCCAGGTCAAGATTGTTGTCATGAAAATCCTTGAAGACTTAGCGGTGGATGGCTTTATCAGAAGTCTCCCCTTCACTGTTTAGCAAGTGCCATGGTTACAAGCCTCACTAGACTGATGATATTCACATGCAGGAAACAATGCAAGGAAAACAGGATTTGCATGGCTCCGGCTGTGCTGCCCCAAGAATTCCCGGAAGTGATTGTACTTTATGAAACCGTCTGTGCACTGCTAGATTGTCCATAGCTTTTAAGGTCAAGCCATATCGCACTGCGTTTGAAATGTCTTTTGTAATAACGAAAACTGTTTATGAACATGCTGTATTGTTTACGCTGAGGTTTGGTTAAAAAGGTGCTATACTTCAGCCTGTTTTTCAGGATGGCATAAGGAATCTATCATGGGCCTTTTGGCATCAGTTTAGAATCAGTTCAAAGGGGGAATGTCCATCATGTCAGTTGAAATATCTCTGTGCATGAAGAAAGTCACGCAGCAAGCTCGGACACTGGGTATGAGAAGCTGATGAAACTGCAGAAGGAAAATCTCTGATGCCAGTGAGGTTTGTATTTATTAGTTTCCAGAGCTGCCTGGTGTAGCTAAGCTGTCTCCTCAGAGAGGGGTGAGGTGGTACCCCAGTAACTGCTGCTTTCAAACTTAAGGAAAGGGATTGGAAAAATGGTGCATTTTTTTTAACACGCATGTGAAACAACAATGGCCTCTGCTTATTAACAAGTGTTGGGAAGCAGCCATAAAGTCAAGGTTCCCTCTTTGCCGACTCCCTGATTATTTAATAATAGCAAAGGCTGATTGGTGCCAACATGGGTCTATGAAACTAAGGACAAAACAATGGATTTCTAAAGCTGGTGCATTTCACAGAAGTGCTCAAACACTCTTTCCAGTGCCTGGTGCAGTGTTAACAGTACTTAGGTTAATGATCATGGCATAAAGGCTCCAGCAACCAATTTAGGCAGCTCAGAAACTGACAGATTTTTTTTGCAAGCTTCTTGCTTTATCTTCTACTTGAAGTCTACATACACCTATTAACTGAAATATATGTTAACCCCAATTTTCCTCAAAGTTGCTGATGCTATAGCAAACTCTGCTGTCTGGAAGTAGGTTGCCTATGCAGCCTGCCAATTACTGACAAAGCACTGGATTTATAATGTTCCAGAACTTAGGATGTCAGAGTTGGTAAAAGGGAACAATCTTTGCTTTGAATGGCAACTGATAAGTTACAATCTAATGAGTAGCAGAGCATCTCTGCTCAGAAATCATTTTGATGCACCTGATGGTACTATCTTGGTGTCAAAGATGTGACAGTCAATTAGTAGCTGGAAGACAAATAGCAGGAATGAAATGGTGATTTTGAGGAATGAGGCTTGAATTAATGATCAGAACAGAATGAAAACTGCCAAAGCTGATAAATCCATGACAAAGGTCCTGGAAGCACACTGCAGTCAGTGTAGATCAAGGGGACTTGAAGTTAGCGTATGGTACTCAATCAATATCAAAGAGTCACAAAGGACCAAGAAGTCAAGTGTGCATCACATCAAACAAATATCGAGACTAGAATCAGGATCTGAATCTAGACCTTTAGCAGGGGGTGTGCAATTTCTGTCAGATCAACTGGTGGTCTGTTTTTGAACACAGGCCCTGGATGTGAATGCATACACTCCTGACCCTGAGCCACCTCTAGCCAGGAAGGAGGCAGGAATGAATCCAGAACCTCTACATCTGAGGGGATGGGTGGAGGAGTAGCCTCTCTCCAACAGCTCCCCTTAACCCATAATTCCTATAGTAAAGGCAAAAGAGGTGAGACACTGTTTCCACTCAAAATATATGGTGCAGCCTTGCATCTAAACTGCCTGGCATCACATTCAGGTTGCTCGCCTGCCTGACCCCTTAAGTGCTTGGGAATGTGCCTTGGGCTCAGGGAATATCAAACAATATGAAGAAAAAATTGCCAAGGTAGGGAAAAATCTCCTTGATAGCCAGTATCAGGCTATCTTCAAAGGTAGTTGAAGAGAGAACATGCTTGCCCTGGAGGTAACAAGAGAGTGGATAACCATAACATAATGATGGAGAGGGAAAGGTTACAGCAAAGAGAACACATTTTTTCCATAATAAACAATCATCTCAGATGTCATAAGGTGAGACTGTTGCAAAGCTTTCTCACTTTCCAGTTCCTTGGTTCTCCCTGTCACCCCCCCCCCTTCCCATTTATCCATTTCATCCACTTTTTATGTTCTTGCCAAAAATTTAGATATGTGCAGTGGTGGACAGAGGTTATCTTTGCATTCTGTGTCCATACAGCATTCCACGTGTGATTTTTTGAGCCAGGAGTGAGGTTTTTAAACATTACTATAATACAAGTTGTAGAAGCAGCCACCTAGAAAACTACTTACAGGAAGAGGCACTTTTTTATGGTGCTGTTAGTCCTGGAACAGTTTGAAAGAACACTTAGATTACAAATTCCTTTTGCAAAGGGTGAGTACACCTCCCTGACAGAGAAGGCAGAAAACACCAATCAAATCCTTTTTCCATCACAAGAAGGAGACTGTGGATCAAGGAAATCTGTCTGATAACTTGGCTGGGTTATTTTTTTCAGAATATGTTGTTCTTTCCTACTTCTATGCATATTACAAAACATTTTCAAAGTAGAATGCAGTTCAAAATACAGCATCTGTAATTTTTGCAAGAATCAGTTGACTCTTAATATGTGTATAACAAGCAAATTGTGGTAATATATTACAACATTATCTCTGGATTTGTGCCAATTAAAATAATCTGTGACCTGCTAATCTCCATTCTTGTCCTCTGCAGAGAGTGGTAAGGGGTCACTTCATCTTGCATGGCCCCTTAATTTAGCACAAGTAGTTAAGATATATTCTTTCTGTTCCAACTTGTATTTACCTGTGACACTCTGAATAGCTTGCCCAGACCTGAAGAATAGCTCTTTGTAGCTTGAAAGTTTCTCTTTTCCTCTCCCTCTCCCTCCAACAGAAGTTCATGCAGTAAAAGATATTGCCTCCCCACCTTGTCTCTCCAATATCCTGGGAACAATAAGAATATAACATTGTAGACAGCATAACCTCTTTATTCTGTTTTTTAAAAAAATATTAATTCCAGACATTCAGAAATCATGAGTCAGGCAACAAAGAATTATGCTTGGCTAAAAATATAATTCCTACAAAGACTCCCAATTTTTTTTTATTTGCCTTCTGGTTTCTGGACACTTAGAGAATGCTTAGTTCATGTTTTCAAGATTTTTCTCTGCAGCAGTAAGGCTGATACATCCATCATGGCAAATTCCAATAGTCTGGCTTCCTTTTCAAAGCAAGTGTCATCCAGATCATGCTCTGACAATGTGGTTTAAGGTAGTCTGACTGCAGGAGCTTGTTTACACTGCTGCATCAATCTCCATGGATTGACCCAGCGGGATTAATTGAGTGGCTGAAGAGAACCACTCAATCGATCCCGGAGGCGGTCTCCATTCCACACAGTAACTCCAACCCACAGAAAAGAGTAGTAAGGCAAGTAATTCGATGGAAGATGCACATTTTATAGTACATAGAATGTGTATCTCCTGTCAACCCAGAGCAGCAGTGGAGACTATCCCTGTATTCAGTTTGTCCATCACTTGGCAATCCTCCTGTTCAACTGAGCTAAGGCTTTGTGATTAGGTCTGTGCAGCAGCAGTTCTTGCACGTGTGCTTTAGAATTCACTGGTCTCCCATCTCTGTGCTATATCCGTACTAAGAAAGCTGTCAAAACTGAACCACTATTGGTGGAAGGATTGTTGCATTCAACTTGAAATAGCTTTGTTTTTAATTTTGTCCTTCCACTTACTTAATATGGAGTAGCTGGCAGAGAGGAAGAGAATGGTTTTGATCCTTCCAGAGCACCCATATCTCACTTCCACACAAAACGGCTGGTATTACCATCAATCTATAGATCCTCAGTTTCATAGCAAACTTGATGTCACAACTTCTCCACAGAAGCCCCCAAAATGTGGCAGCAGCTGCTGTTACATCCACATCGTTCAGGCAACTTCCAGCACCATCTGTGATGCTGCCCAAAAATTTGACAGCTGCCCCCCTGCTTGATGTCCCATCCAAACATATTAATGTTGAGCTGGTTATAATCTGGAGCTGAAATCTTTCATGGTAGGGGAGGGGAACTTGGTTTTCTCCCATTTAATAACCAGACCAATGCATATGCTGCTTCTTGCCTGACCAGTCTGGCCATCAACAGCAGTGATTCATCAAACTGAGCCAACAAGCCCTTGTTATCAGTGTGTTCAAGCTCCGAAAGCAGAATGGTCGAGAAATGTGTTTCATTTTAAATACTGCAACATCTATGCTAGAATTGTGAGAGTTGGCAACACCATGCACAGATTCTTCAAAGAGCAATGTGGAAGCAACAATATTTTTGGAATTCTGTTCTGGGCCATTTTACACAGAGAAATTTAGTTTTTCATGAATTTCCATGAAACACGTTTTTAAATGTGAAAATGGCTAATATTTGAAACTTTGTGTGCTCCATCAATAAAATCTAAACCTATGGTTGTGACTGTTTGACGTGCTTTTCTAGCTTGCTGTCTTTGACAAACTAGATGGCTTTTTGAACATTACAACCATTTAATTAGTATGTAAATATCTTCCAAAGTGACTTGCTAGTTATCTCAGGCTTGCCTGATTTTCTGACGTCTCAGCTGGAGTACCCCAAAATTGAGGCACCTATAGTTATTAGTTACTTTTGAAAATCTTGGCACATGAACATATGCATGTAAATTGCTAGCTAATTATTTATATTGTGTAGCTACTAATCAAGATCAGGGCTCCATTGTACTACGTACTGTATAAACAAACAAGACCCTACCCTGGAAAGATTAATGAGAGTTTAATTCAATAATAGAAAAGTGATGAGGACACCAAAGGGAATTTTAAGAAGAGCACTGACATTCGTGGGACTACTCACACATTTAAAACTAAGCTGGATCCAGGCCAAATGCTCATGCAGTTCTGGATAGAGCCCTATTGTGGGTCATTGTATTTAATTTTTGTATTTGTTCTATAATACTGAAGAATAATTTTCAGACTACATACAGCTTTCAAATCTGCCCCCTCCAATAGTTCATTATTTGTTGTTAATTTATGATTGTTTTATGTGTTTTGGTTTTTTTTTACTTTTGTTTCCTGGTTGGATTAAATAATTTTTATTTAGGAGACTAACTCATGTACTTCCAATATGAATTAATAAAGTTTTCAGCATTCACCAATCATTTATTAAATACATAATTGACCATATATTTTGAACAATTATTACTGTAATCTCATGAAAACAGCAAATCAAATTTCTCGTGGAGCTGAGAATAGATTCTCAAATCTCTAAAAAAATTGACAAATGTCTCATCTGTATAAGACATTTGTATAGAATGTGCATACTGTGCAGTATATAATATATTATTCTTGGAACAAGAGATTTTTCTTCCATATACAATATGAGAAGTTGATCGTGATACTCATTGTCTTTTACATACACTTTTAAACTCTTGAATGTCTGCCAAGAGGTGAGAGATGAAGAGTATAATTTGAACTACTGCTATACATTGCTGAGTTCTAAATAAACTCTGAACACAAAGGAGAAAGACTTGGTTGTCATTTGTAGGCAGTTGAATCTAAACACCTACCAAAAAGTGAAGAAAACATTAGCATTTACATGGTTTATTTAGCATTTATGAGGAATGTCATATAAATACTAAAATATCATCATGCTATTTATATAAATTTATTCGTTTGCTTCACCAGATTACCTTGCTTGATTCTGGTCACCATTACATATACGAATGAAATTTGTCAGTCTCTGTTAGCAGCATGCATCCTACAGAACTCATTACCATTCTTATGAATGTTGCAAAAACAGGATGCACAATTCTCCTGCATTTGCAGACCTTCAGGAAGTACTGCAACAATCAGGTCACGCTGAGGATGTCTTCAAGAGGGTTTGCTAATGGACAGTGTGAGGGTGGGGAGTGGAGGAATTGCTGGGTGATGTTAATCAACTAGCTGCAGATGGTGGAGCACCATTTTGGGGCTCAAGAAATCAGGTTTAACTGGTGGGATCACATTGTAATACAGGGTGATAGTGATGATGAACAGTTGCTACAGAACTTTCAATGCAAAAGGCCATGTTCCTAGATCTGTATACAGAACTCCTTCTAGCACGTGGCCACCAGAGCAAGAGTTATATTGAAAGTGGAGACGTGAGTGGTAATCATGCTCTGAAAGCTTATCATGCTGGATTCTTACTGGTTACTAGAAAATCATTTTGTATCTGGCAAATCCATAGAGTGGGCCACTGTCATGCAAGTGTGTTAGACTAGTCTCTATGCCGGATTTGGCTATGCAAGAAATAGTGTGGCTGGATATTCAGCAATGGAGTTTCCAGGCTGCGCTGGAGCAATAAATGGCATACATCTCTATTTTGGCCCCAACCCACCTTGCTGTTGAGTACATCACTTTCTCCCCCACAGCCTGGGTATGCAGATTTTCATGGATCACTGGCAATTTACTGATATCAGTGTAGGGTTGGTCAGGGAAGGAGCATAGCATGCTGATATCTTTAAGAACACAGGACTGTCCAGAAAACTGCATGCAGGAACATTCTTCCCAAGTGACTGGTTACTTTTGCAATGTGGAAGCGCCAGTACTGATTCTGGAGGATGAAGCCCACCCTTTGTTTCTATGGCTCATGGAGCCTACATTGGCAACCTCAACAACAAAAAGGAAAACCTTGACTATCATTTCTACAGGTGCAGAGTGGCAGTGGAATGTGCTTGTGATAAATTGGAGGGACACTGGAAGTGTTTACTCTCTAACATGTGTGAGGCAAAGACGGAAAAGCTGCTTCTGGGGTGGAGGGGCAAAATGGAGCAGCTGTTTGAGTTTGTATAAACAGATAGCAGGGCTACTAGAAGAGCCCACATAGAGCTATGGCTTTGAGCAGGGGTGTAGCCAGAGCTGCTCTTCTGGCAGGGCCTTTGACTGACAAGGGTGAGTCAGCTGAAAAATCCAGACTTCCTGCTTCTAGTCACATGACTGGAAATTCAACGTTTGGGAAGCCAAGAGTCCAGCTACCAGCAGAGGGAGCACCCCAGGCAGCTAAACAAAGCTTCGGTGGGCCTGCTTTTCAAAGTAGGGATGCCCTGGCCCACTCATAGCTACGCCACTGTTTTTGACTGATGCTTTCAAGGTTATTTTCACGGGCATACACAGAAGTGTTCTTTCTTGCTGTATTGAGATATAGAAGTTTTGATTGTTTCTGGCCTGCTGGTATCTATTGTTGAGTTTTCTGAAAAGTAGAAATACTGCCAGGCTTGAGGCTTCACCTTTTGCTTGTGGTGCTTCTGTGCATTTATAAACTTGTCTGAGTGTTTTCCTAACTCTGAATTCTGTGATTTTTGGTGTACAGATATAAATACTGTTTGAGTTATTGACTGCTATAGTATTTGTTGTGAACTAATAAAGACTCTTCTTTTATCCAAACACAAAACTTTACTGAGTGCAAAAACTCAATGCACAATCATTGTGTAAAACAAAACATACAATGTTATATGAACTTTTAACACAACTGACTAAAACTTTTAAACTTTCTATTGACCAGGAAGTGAACATGCATGTCTACTTGTGTAAATAAAAACATAGTTAATTTTGGCTCTGCATATTGACCTGTAGAAAACTGCAGATTAGTACATACGTGAAACTGTGGTTTTCCTTGTTTTCTTCTAGTGTGGTGTGGTAGGGATCAGGGTGAAGTCCTTGATGCCTTATGCTACGGTGAGGGTGTAGGGAGCAGAGACCATGGAGTTTTCAAAGGAGTGAAAAGACTAAGTCTGGTGGTTTTGGACCTGTGGATCAACCAGGGTCTGCAGCATTTGCATTTGTAGCCTGAAAAGATTCATTAGGTACTGCAGCATTTCATAGAATCCTAGGGTTGGAAGGGACCTCATAGGTCATCTAGTCCAACCCCCTGCCAGAGCCAGGGCCACTCCCACTAAACCATCCCAGTCATGGTTTTGTCCAGCCGGGCCTTAAACACCTACAAAGATGGAGACTCCACCACCTCCCTTGGCAGCTCATTCCAAGGCTTCACCACTCTCCTAGTAAAAAAGTTTTTTGTAATATCCAGCCTCGACCTCCCTAACCGGAGCTTGAGACCATTGCTCCTTGGTCTGTCCTCTGTTACCACCGAGAACAGTTGAGCTCCATCTTCCTTAGAGCATCCCTTCAAGTAGTTGAAGGTTGCTATCAAATCCTCCCCTCAATCTTCGCTTCTGCAGACTAAATAAGCCTAATGCTATCAGTCTTTCCTCATAGGGCTTGTGCTCCAGCCCTTTAATCATTTTGGTTGCCCTCCTCTGAACTCTCTCTAGCATGTCCCTGTCCTTTTTGTAGTGGGGAGCCCAAAACTGAACACAGTATTCTAGATGTGGCCTCACCAGTGCAGAATAGAGGAGAATGATCACATCCCTTGATCTGCTGGTAATACTTCTTTTGATGCAGCCCAGTATGCCATTGGCCTTTTTGGCAGCAAGAGCACACTGCTGACTCATATCTAGCTTCCCATCCACCATGACCCCCAGGTCCTTTTCTACACTGCTGCTACTTAGCTGAATGTTTCCCATCCTGTAGCAGTGCATGGGGTTTTTTCGTCCGACATGCAGGATTTTACACTTGTCCTTATTGAACCTCATAAGATTTTTATTGGCCCACTGTTCCAATTTATCTAGGTCTCCCTGAATCCTGTCCTTGCCCTCCAAAGTGTCTACTGGTCCCCCCAGCTTGGTGTCATCCGCAAACTTACTGAGAGTGCGGTCTATTCCATCATCCAGATCATTGATGAAAATGTTGAACAGAACCGGCCCCAGGACCGACCCCTGGGGCACCCCACTCATGACTGGCTGCCAGCTAGACATGGAGCCATTGATTCCTACACGCTGAAACCGTTGATCTAGCCAGTTTTCTATCCACCTTATAGTCCACCTGTCCAACCCATACTTCCTTAATTTGCCAATGAGAATGCTGTGGGAAACTGTATCAAAAGCTGTGCTAAAATCAAGGTATATGACATCAACGGTTCTTCCTGCATCCAGAAAACCAGTCATCTGATCATAGAAGGAAATGAGATTGGTCAGGCATGATTTACCCTTGGTAAATCCATGCTGACTGTTCCTAATCACTTTATTTTCTTCTAAGTGTTTGAGGATGGATTCTTTGAGAATCTGCTCCATAATTTTTCCAGGGATTGAAGTGAGGCTGACTGGTCTGTAATTCCCTAGATCCTCCTTTTTCCCTTTCTTGAAAATAGGCACTACATTTGCTTTTTTCCAATCCTCTGGCACGTCCCCCGTTCTCCATGAGTTTTGAAAGATAACGGCCAGCAGTGCTGCTATCTCATTGGCCAATTCCCTTAGCACTGTTGGATGCAGTTCGTCCAGCCCCATGGTTTTCCTTGCCTTTCCTCTATGTTTGGTCGTATTGGTCCTCTAAGCTCATTTTTCATGGTCTGAGGCAGCACTGACTTGTAGGATCTCCAGAATGTGTTGTCCTTAATACTTTCTCTCTCTCCCTTCCCTTTTTACCCACACCACAGTCACCTGGCATTCTGTGGTGATAGAAGTGTATCCTGCAAGGTCACCATGCAGAAAGCACCACTGGATTCAAATTCAAAGAGAAAGAGAAAGGGAAAGAGAAAGAAAGTTTCAAAACTCCCTTCCCCTGTGCCCATAAATATTTTTAATAAGATATGTGTGTTGATTCTTCATCTTTGTTATAACTTGACACAGCACTTCTGTCCAATTCCAGTTATGATGAGTACAATCTGACCAAGAAGGAAGAGTAAGGAGATTTTCTGTTGCATGAAGCTAAAAATCAGTCCTTTATTTCATGGGTTCAAATATGGGATAATGACCATGAATACCAACACTCATTTTTATAGACAGTTATGTATTTTGACTAATTTTTGTTCATTTCTGAAGCTATGTTGATGTAACTTTTGAGTGTAGACCAGGCCTTAGTTTAGGGACACATACAATACCCATTCTAATCAATTGAACTGCTCCTATTGACTTTAACTAGACAAGGCCCGGACAAAGCTATAACAAATAATGAATAGTACAGAGACAATAATGAGAGTTCCTACAAACATTTTCTCAAAACTCAAAGATAAATGAAACTGAAGGTTAATAATTTTTAAAAAGCAATAAAGGAAAATATTTTTGTATAATACATAGTTAACCTATGGAATTTATTGCTTAATAATAAAGCCAGAAACTTAGCTGAATTCAGTGTACATATATAATAATGTGTGTGTGTGTGTGTGTGATGTGTATACATATATAATGTGTGTGTGTGTATGTGTATAAATGGATACAAGTCCCCATTCTTTGGACCATAAAGCAACTGATGCAGATTGGGAAGACCCAAAGTGTTCCATGATTATCCATGCTGGCAAGTTTTCATTTTCCTGTGACATGTGGCTTTTGGGGCCAGATTAAGGGGGCCTGAGCTGCCCACCACCGTGGGCCCCAGTCCCCCACCACGGTAGCCAGCAGGTGAGCTGGCAGTGAGGGGACCTGGGTCCAAAAGCTGCTCTCCACCAACTCCTGTCTGGCTTCTTTGCCCATGGGGGTGGAGATGGCTGGTGTGTACTGCAGCCCTCCAGGGGCATGGGCCTTGGAAGGCTGCGTCAGAGGCCACCCTACCCCACGTGCCAGTCAGCCCTGCTACCGAAACAGAGCAAACATGCACTGGTGTGCCTTACTACCAAGGGTGGACACAGGCAGCCTAGGGGCAGGGTAAAAGCACCATGGAGCCAGGCCTCTGGCCCCAGGGCACCACCCGTCCCCAGTGAGGCAGGGCCCTTCCCAGCAGTAGTGACCCCCAACCTCTGCCAGAACTGTGCTGGGTGGCAGGGGCCAGGTTACACAGGGTCCATATGGGCTGGAGCCTGAGGCCCACCTTTAGCCCAAGTCTTCAGCCCCTATAGCTCTTGAGTTGATCTGGCCCTGGTGGCTTTGTTATTTGCTTGTTCTTTTCCTGTCTTTTGTGAACAGAATAATTGCTAACAACTACTTCTGGTATTTCTGTATAGCTATTACAAATTCTCATCATCTTGAAAGTGCAGGCTTTTGTGCAAAAAGTGGATTTTGCAAAACAGCCTATGACAATTCTACAGGACCCCAATATATCAAAGAATTGTGTGACAGTCTATGAAAAATGCACAAAAGATACTGGCAAAAAGTTATGTGGGAAACTTTTGACCAGTTGTTTGACTCACCACTAACAACAGCTTTTTGGAAACTTTTTGTTTACAGTGGAGTCAAGAGTGACACCTGGCATGTGATGAATACATGCCCTCAGAAGATTGATCCAGGTTACATGCCTGGAGCGAGGAAACAAAGTTTCTGGTCGAGATCAAGATTTTTTAAAATGGTTGCCTAAAGTTGCTCCCTAAATCCCATTCATTTCAGTAGTGGCTGCTGGCTGCTTAGTGCTGTTGAAAATCAAACATCTTGTTTAAATGTGTCACTATGGATTTAAGAACCTACCTTCAGGCACCTAGATTTGAGATTCTTTAGTTTTTTACCTGCATTCAGGAGAACTCACCCAAGATTTTCTTTAAAAAATAAGATATTCATACAGTTTACTACTGTCTATTATATAAACTTGTTGGGAAAGCCATATCTACCAACTTATTGTTCTGAACTTATTACCATACAATGTGCTTTTGCATTACTATGGCATTCCAATAACTTAAATTGTAATGTATGTAATTCAATCTACGTATTAAACCTATTGTGCAGTATGAAAACTCAGTATTGTCCAACCCCTCAGTCATGAGATAGGCTTAAAAATAATGAGGGGTTTTGGATTGTTTGTTTGTTTAAGTAACAGCATTTTGGGGTGTGTGGATGTTTTGGTTTTTTTTTCATTTTCTCCTCCTTCTGACTTTTGAATATTTAAAATGCACCATGGTTACATTTAAAGCTTCTCTGTGCATCCATGAAATATAGAAACTTGTATTTTTTTCAAAAAGAGAATTAAAAAGAAAGCTGAGTATCACATTGCCACCATATTTCAGTAGGTGGTATTTTAAGTAAATCACTAAATATTGCCAAACTTGCAACAAAATCATGAGAATTGGCAACACAACAGTCTTCTTGGAAAAGTTTAAACTGGAGGACACATTATAGGATAAGTGTATTTGAGTTTACATTCCAAAACCAATAGGAGAACACTTCAATCTCCTTGCTCACTTCATTGATGATTTGTTAATAGCTGTACTCAAACAAATGGAAAACAAATCGAAGCTTCAAAGAGAAACTGCAGAATTGAAATTCATATGCAGATTTGACTCAACTCAGAACTGAATAAAGATTATGGATTCTTTTCTAATTACGACAAGTAATTTTGCTTACCTTGTTTGAATCTTAACAACCTCTTTGATTTGCTCTTAGTCTGACCAGATCCTATGATTTATACTTCCCTTCGTTTATTTTGCTCCCATTTTGTAAGCTCCCCATCTTCAAGCATCTCACAAAGTGGGATTTTCTCCCATGAAAGCTCATGCAATAAATACATTTGTTAGCCTCAAAGGGTATGTCCACACTTTTTTTTTATTTTGAAATAACACTGGTTATTTCAAAATAAAAGAGATTAGGTCCACATGACGTAGTCTTATTTCGAAATGACGGACTCCATCATTTCAAAATAAGAGCCATCCTTTCAAAATAGCTTAAACCTTCTTTAAATCGAAATGGCTGTTTGAAACAATGCCGTTCGGACGTGTTATTTTGAAATAACCATTATTTCAAAATAACACTTTTGGCCTTCTCCTTCCCAGGGTGACTTCCTTTTAGCCTATGTTGGGTGCAGGTCCTGTGTTTAGACATGCTATTTCACTTTGAGCTTTTCCCTTAATTCAAATTAACATTTTCTTAATTTGAATTAACTTATTTCAAAATAAGGACTTTATTTTGAAATAACTTATTTTGAAATAACAATGTACATGTGGACAGGACTCCTTGTTTGTTTTGCTGAGCTAGACTAACACAGCCACCCCTTTGGAAATTGTTCTATGAAGTATTTGAAAATGAATTCTCAGCACAGGGATGACGCAGGTGGAGGAGTCCGTTTCTCAGGCAGCGGGAGTGAAAGTGCTTTTCTTCGGCTTTTACATGAAAACTTTGCTCAGCAGCTCCCTCCTCCTCCCCTAAAAAAAGACAGTCATACAAATAGCTGATAAAATACGTAGTCTAGTTGTCATGCCAGTCCCAGGGTATTAGAGAAACAAGGTGGGTGTTATTAGCTTGACTTCTGTAGATAAAAGACAAGCTTTTGAGTCAATAAGCTTTTGAGTCGCACAGAACTTTTTTCACATCTGAGAAAGGTACTCCTAACATACAGCAAAATGCAAGGTGGAACAGATTATTTAGCATAAGTAGCAAGCATGTATTATAAGATCTCTCAAGGTGGAGTAGCCAATTAACATCTCTATGGTCATAGGCCAAAAAGAGGGACTAGGTGGTTACAGACCATTGTAATAACCCATAAAGCTAATGTCTCTGTTCATTCCATTATTTTTAGTGTTGAGCAGAGTTATGAATTTAAACTTCAAAGTTCATCTTTTGAAAGTGATGTGTAGGTTTCCTTTGAGGAGAAGGACCAATAGATCAGATATAAATTGATTGTTTTGTGAACAGTGTTTCCCCACATGTGATGGGGTGTTTTTATCTTTTCTCATTGTGCTGTGCAAATTCATTTGAGAGTGTAGTGATTGTCTGGTTTCATCAGATAGTTCTTACAGGGGCATTTAGTGCACTGGATGAAGTGTGTCTGTGTACTGATGAAAAAGTTTAGGATCTATGGATCTTGAAGGGTATGTTGATTATAGCACTGGAAATGTCTGTAGGTTCTGCATCTGTTGCTCTAGCAGTGTCTAGTGCCACTTTGAGTTGCTATGTCCTGATCTGCAGGGAGCTTGCATCTGTTGATGAGCCTGGAGAGGATGCAGGGTGGTTTGAAAATCAACAATGTGGGAGTTCAGGAAAGATTTCTTTCAAGATAGGGATGAGTATGATTGTAGTTAAATCCTCAATGAGTATGATTGTAGTTAAATGGTGACCCTATACAGGTTCCAGTTTAGGGTGGTAGGTGATAACTAGGAGTGTGTGATCCGAAGAGGATGGTTTCAGTATTAAAGCAGGTTCAGTATTAAAGCAGGGTATTTGATCCCCCATTCCATGATTTACTTCTCTAGCGGAGTGTCCTTGTTTGATGACAGTGGTTTTAAGTGCATTGAGGTGTTCGTTCTGGACTTTATCCTTGCAACATGTTCTGTGGTATTTGAGTGCTTGACTACAGATACTAGATCTTTCAGCTTGTTTGATGTGGTTACAGGATCTATGAAGGTAGGTGTGGTGGTCCATAAGTTTCTTGCTTATGGTTGTCTGTAAGCTTCCATTTCTGAAGCTGCTTGTGGTATCCCAGTGAATGTGGATGCTAGCATGGAAATGATTCAGAGAGAGTACAATGGACACATGGTGGTTGTTAAAGTTGTGGTGGCTATCTCTGGGGGGAATTTTCATCATCTGTCCACAGGATGAAAATACGATTGATGTATGCCAGCTATATCCTTGGTTTTGTGAGGCATTTGTCCAGAAATTCTTCTTCGATGGGCCATAAAGAGGTTGGCATATTGGGGAGCTATCTGAGTATCTAAAACTGTTTCTATGCCTTGGGCAAAGTGTGTGTTAAATTGTTATGTGTGAAGATGAAATGGATGCATATAGTGATGTGTTTGGCATGAATATCAGAGAGTTCTCATTGTCTTGTAAACATTTAAGCAGCCAGCTATGTCATTATAATCAGAGGTATTGATGTATACAGAAGTGGCAAGGATGGTGTTCTGAGGAGCCTAACTAATATTGTGGTGTTTGTGGAGATCAGTTGCGTCTTCCAGGAAGATGGTCTTTTGTGTGGTGAGTAGTCTGAGGATGATTACTATGAATCCTGATATTCCTTCAGTAAGAGTGCCATGACCAGATATGATGGGTCTCCCTCCATTCCTTTGCATATCTTGGGAAGCCTGTAGATGGTCCTTGAAATGGATTTATGCAGAATAAGGTGATAAAGTTTCTCCTGGAGTTGTTCAGGGAAGGATTTGATTATCTTCCTAGGTAAATTGTGGTTTTCAATAGTCTTTGAGTTCTTCATAGCAGGTGATGTTGGAGAGTCATTGGTTGGCTATATTAATGTAATAATCATGGTTGAGGACTAGAAAGGCACCCCCTTTGGCTGCTGGTTTGATCACTCTGCTGGTTAGATTTGGACTGTATGACTGTCCTCGTGGCAATGGAGAGATTATGGTAGATGTGACGTTTGAGGATTTTGCAGTCAGTTTTTTTCCTGAAGCAATCAATGTAATGATCAAGAGTTTGGTTTCCTCTGCTCTGTTGTGTCCAGTCAGACAGTTCTTTCTTCTTATGCTCCTAAATGGGGATGTGCCAAAATAGCCATTTATAAAAGTTCCCCAAGTATTTGCATGGAAAGTTACATTATATGCATTTTTTCCTCTACCTCAAACTGTGGACTATTTTAAACATAATCACAAAGTTTAAAATCCTGTACCACTGCCACATATAGACCTGGCTAAGGAGAAATCCCCTGAAATATGTTTGTTAGATTCATAACTGCTGATTTAATGCTGATATTTACCCCTCTTCTTCTTGTAGTTGGAAGCTCTGGCCATGCATGCCCTGTTTTAATCAAGGACAATAAAGGTAAATGAGGCCAGAATTTCTCTTACAGGTACTGTTTTTGGTTGGAGATTTAGATGGGCTGGGGGCGGGGGGGAAGGCATTTGAGGCATGTCTAATATAATGCCTTAATAAAGGATGACAGTTTCTTATCACATTTCATCAGCCAGCTGTGGCCTCTTAATTCCTGTTATTTCTCAGCATGAATGCTCTAAGATTTTGCAAGTTGACAGCGGTATAAGTTGTGGCATTTCCCCCCTTTTTGTTTGCTTTATCTGAGTTTTGAGCTTTTATGAATATGAGGGGAGGCGAGCTATTTTTAGATCTCACATAGTTTATTTTTACTTACTTTTTAAACTAAGTCTGGGTGGACAAATAGGTTCTAAATTGCAGTGATATAGGACTAGAACAATGTAAAATGTGTTAATTTTCCAGAGGATGGACTTTATTAAAAAATCTTGGGTTCTGTGCAGCACATTTACACCTAAGTATGTGGTAACACACACAGACGCACCTTCCTTCTCTCCCACCAACCCCACTCCATGGTTTGTGGCAGAGTTGAACCAAACTTTTCAGAGAACTTGACATGATGTGATAATTATAACTGACTACACAATTATACGATGACCAGCGCAGCTTCTAAACTGGAGCTCTGGAGGGCAAACTGCAGCAGAAGGAACTGAAGCTATCCCTTTGGAGGGAAAGGTGGTAGCAAGCAGGTGTTTTCAGGAGAGGATGTGGCTCCCTTGGGCAGCTTCTGTGCTGGTCTGATATCAAGCCCCTTAAGGCAAGCAGAAGGGCCTCTAAGGCAGTGGTTCCCAAACTCTTCAGTGACTCGCACAGTTCAGTGAGACAAACAGTTTCACGGTGGACCCACTTTTTTCAGCTGAATTGGTTGCTCATAAACATCACATTTGTTTACATTTACTGTGGTGACAGTCTTGCTAGATAGCTTTGCCCCATAGTGCATGCAACAAGCTAAAGAAGAGTCAAATGCATTAATATTACAAAACCGCTGGAAAAAAATACACATCATCTCAATGTTGCCCTTTGGCCACCTGCATTTAAAACATTCACATTTTAGAATTAAAAGACCAATACCTCACTTTCACTGTGATGATTAATTTTCAGTTGTAATTTTGGTTGGACAAAATATTGTTTAAGATGAAACAATGTGTGTGTTACACTGATTTTCATTAAGTTTGTACAAAATTTCATAGCATGCTTAAATAATTCTCATGGCACACCAGTTGAAAACCATGCCTCCAAGGGTATGTCTACACTTCAGTAAAAGACCTCTGGCATTGCACATTTGGTCTGGATCAGCTGGACTCAGGCTCACAGGGCTCAGGCTGTGTGGCTATAAAATTTTCGGTTTCCAAAGGGATAGCCGTGTTAGTCTAGTCCAGCAAAAAAAAAACAAAAAAAACAAACAAACAAGGAGTCGTATGGCATTTAAAGACTAACAGATTTATTTTTCGCATGAGCTTTCGTGGGAGAAAATCCTACTTCATCAGATGCTTCGAAGATGGGTGAACTTACAGAACGGAATGAAAATAAATGCAAGGGGTGTAAAACATAGGATCAGGTCATACAGTAACAGCAAATCAAAGCAGTTGTTAGGTTCAAACCCTGGGAAGCCTGAAGTCAAATTACCTTTTGTAATGGGAAAACAACCCATAGTCTAGATTCAGTCCTGCTTTCACAGAATTTAATTTGCATATTAATTCAAGTTCAGCTGTTTCTCTTTGAAGTCTTGATGTCCCAGTCACATCTCTGACAACAGTCGTTAACAAATCACTTATCGAGTGATTAGAAAGATGGAAGCGCTCAGCAACTGGTTTTTTTGTTTTGTGATTTCTGATATAAGCTCTATGTTCATTTATTCATTCATTTGTATTGTCACATAGCTATTTAGGCTTGGGCTGGAGGCCTGGGTCTAAGATTCAGCAACAGAGCTCTAGCTCAAGCTACTGTTGGCCATAGGTGGCTAACTATATGGGCTCATGATGCCTGTGCTCCATCAAAGTTCAGGATGGTGGACCTGGCTCCACCAATATTTTTCTGGTGTTGGGGGGCCAGCTGTGGAATTTCCAGTGGTGCTTGGCCTTAGAGGTACAGAGCACAATGGCAGCCCAGACATTCTGCCTTGTTCACTTCCCACCTCTCTGCCCCATCCCCTGACACACTCAGAGGCTGGCCAGGAGCTGGGCTGGATTCAACCCCAAGCAGTGTGCAGTCAGTGATGTCCACTCCACCCATTCCCCTGCCGCTCTCCTACATGATGTGGGCCCAATGCCCTGGCCAGGACCCATTTTGGGCACCATCAAAAATTATACGAACTTGTTTCCTATGCTATCAGCTTGCATCCACTACTTACAATCCCCTTCAATTTCACAGACACGGGCTTAGAGCTACAGAACAGCCCTTAGTTTTCCCATTAAAGTTCTTTGAGTGCCTTTTTTGACTTTCCTTTGGATAGCCAGTTATGAATATTTGTTTTGTGTGTGGGAAAGTCTGCCTAAATTCTCTTTATTCCAAGTTTCCTCCATGTGCCCCACTGTTTTCTGCCATTCTTTACAAGTACATGGAGTTTGTTTGCATTAAAGTTAGGAAAAATACAGGAATGGTGTTGTCACACTGTGCGGGAGTGTAATTTTAATCAGTGAGGGGCTGTCTGTCCACTTGTCCTGTAACCCCGAGTGCCTTGTAACTCCCTGCCTGTAATGTTCATAGTCTGCAACAAGCACACAGGCCACATCCTGAGTGTACAGCTGCAGCCCTGGCTCGGTAATTCTGACCCCAGCAGCCTGCCTTCAACACATTGATAGTCACATTCCCTGCTCTCTCTTATCATTGGTTGCAAGAAGCTATGCGACCCCAACACACTCCCAGTGCCACATTTCCCCAAAGCCATGTGCTCTGCACTGTGCAGCCCTCTCCAAGAGAGTTCAGAGAAATAATAGTTTCATTGTTCCTATATAAACCCAAGCACATCAGAGCTTACTGACTTACCTGAGCTCCCCCTGTTGGTGCAGGAATGCCAACTCCCGGAGCCTTTCTGTTAACATAGTACTGTCTACACTTGGGTTTAGGAAGGTGTAACTACATTGCTCAGGGATCTGGATTTTTCCCATGTAGTTATACACAAGTAAGTTGGTAGGATAGACTTTGTTTCATGTTGCAGAATGATATCCTGCTGTTCTTCCCTTCCTGTGAAGTTCCCATCCCCTTCCTGATTTGTATATCAACGTGGCTTCCATTGTTTTTGGTCACATTTTGCTTAATCTCATTGGAGACTGATAACTGGCTGCTTTTTCCCCCCTTAAAGAAGGAACCTGTTTTCTCTGTACAGCTTAATATCAGTGAGTATCAATAATTTGTTATATAGTGTTTACATATGTTTCCTGTATTAATTACTATTGTGTCACAGGCTTTCATAAGAGACCACACTCTGTACACTTTACAATAATACTGTATACAATCAATTGATTTAAGTATTTATCTCTTGAGGTTTAACTGCTTATCTTTATTTATCAATAAACCTTTGCAGTGTATATTTTTAATTTAGATACCATGCTATCTCCTCTCCTACTTGTTACCCTGATAGCTCTGATGTAATGTAAAAATGGACTTCCATTGTCTCTGCCCAATGACCAGACTGGTCAGAGAATTAAATACACATTCCTTTGTCTAAGGCAGACTGTGCCTATGCATTGCTTATCAAACAAAGTTTAACACTATCATTCTAGCACATTCTTAACTTTTTGTACATCCTGTGCATACGTCACATAAAATAGTCTATGTCTCCATCTGCTTGTTTAGTTTGGACTTGCTAATCTGAACTGAAAAAGCCCAAGGTTAGTTCGAACTAGCCGCGTGTCCTAGTTCAAACTAGTAAGCACAGCTAGTTCGAGCTAATGGCTTAGTTTGAACTAAGCCATTAATCTGTGTCTACATCATGCTAGTTTGAACTTTAAGTTTGAACTAAGTGCTTAGTCCGGACTAATCAGACAAACTTATTAGCTTGAACTAAGCTTTGGCTAGGCCAAACTAAGAAATTTTTTAGTTCAGACTAGTCAAATGCTAGTGTAGACCTGGACCAAATTTGTCCAGACTAAGCTTGCTAATTGGCTAGTGTAGACATAGCCATAACGGATCAATGAAACCAAAACAAAGAGGCAGTTCTGTGGTACTTTACGTCTGATGAAGTGAGATTTTACCCATGAAAGCTCATGCAATAAATAAATTTGTTAGTTTTTAAATGTGTCACAGAACTCTTTCTTTGTTTTGGTTTTGCTGGAATAAGCTAACATGGCTATCCATCTGGAAATGATCAGTGAATTATTAGTTTTCAAATGAAAACTCACAAGGCATATGTTCTACAAAGACTAAAACAGTAGTTTGTAAGGTGTAAAGACATCAGCACTTAAGGTCACAGGCATTACATTGAACTCAGCTATTCATTAGCCAGTCATTAAACCATTTAAAAACCATGGACCTTGAAAACTACTTGATGTTCCCATCAGATAGGTTACAGAAAAAATGGAGGAACTTCTAATAACAAACATATTGCTAAGGAAAGCCCCCAAATAGCATTTCAAAAAGAGTCTGGAAAAAAGTTCAAAATGTTATAGTAACATCTGAAATTCTATAATTTATCACTCCTCAGAAGGTAGCCCTGAGTAAATATCAAGGAAAGAAGCTACAGCATCAATCCACTTATACAATATAAACAAACATACAGAAAAAGGGAGTGACTTTGGTGCCTTGAACATTATCCATCTCTTCTATACTGTCCCCCTTTAACTTAGTTTCATAGCTGTTTCTCTTCCTTCTAGCCATTGCAGCTCCTGGTTTCTTCCCATTGCTGCTGTAGGATCAGAAAGTTTCTTCTGTTCCATTGTGAGATTTTTTTTTTCCACCCAAAGGAGTTTAATTCCAATTAGTCGGCTTTGCTTTATCAGCTTTAGGATCTTTTCCCAATGTTCATTCATTTAGCCTTTCTTTTGATCTCCCAGATTGACCCAGAGATCACAGTGAACACAGTAAAAGAGAGATGCCAAAAAATCAAGATTACAAATGTGTAATTCAGTTGCATGTAAATACTGCAAAAGTTTATTTCAAAATGATAATTGAGTGTAAAGGAAGACTAAAGAGAAAAATATTAACAAGGCACTTACTCATTTCCTTTGAACTGCTGCTTGACTGCAGTTGCCCCCAGTTTACTGAGGTACTTAAGCAAACAACTAACTTTTTAGCACATAAATAATTCACATATTTGGATTGTGGATGGGTAACTGGAATGGCGTGAAACTGAATGCTTTTGTAAAAGTTCATGTTTTGCACCTACAAAACCTTGATTCCTGAGAAGGCTAGAAGGAATGGAAATTTAAATTATTTGTGGAAAACAATTCCAAAACTCAAAATAGATTTTATATGTAAATATTCAAAAAGTCACTCATGAAAAGTTCAAACTCTGAAAACATTATTGTGTGCCTCTAACAATTGACCTGACCTCAGGATTATAGTAGTCTAGTTCAGAAAATGACTTCCTATAGGACCTGTGGCTCTGAACATCTTAATTTTAGATTTTACCTATGGTAAATAACAGTAACAGAAGTGTGGACTATCCTTAAAACTTAGGCAAGCTCGACTATGTCTGTTAGGAGTGTGTGTGTTGGAGGTTGGTGGGTTGTTTTTTTCCAACATAGCTATAACAGCCTAAGCCATTGTGTTACATGGGCATAAAAGTGCTTGTGCCAGTATTTAAGTCTGTCAGGGAATTGATGTAAATTTTACTGGAATAAGATGTCTCCACTAGGTTTGCTTGGTGGTGTCAAGGTATTGCCAGCAAAGCCTGTCTAGCCCTTAAAGTCGAAATCTCAGCTTGATTAAAACAACTGGAGGATGTTGTGACTAAGTGCATAAAGCATCATCAAGCAGACTCACGATTCCAGTCCTGGTTTGGACACTCACTTCGTCCGTGACTGTGAGCAAGTCATGTGACATCTGAGCAGAGCTGGATTAAGACATGCTGAGGCGGTATACTCTGTCAAGATTCAGGGACCTCATTCCACAAAAAATAAAGAGAAAAAAGTCTATTACACTATAACAGAAAGGGTAGTGAAAAAAATGATAAACCATTATATTTGCATAGATACATAAGCAAAGATGCAATGAAAACCAACTAAATAAAACATACAACTTACAAAAAGCCTTACATGCATTATCAGTTTCAATTAGGATAAATCTTTTTAGTTATCCCCAACATATCTAGAGGCTCCTCATAATGGCTATGTCTACACTATAAAAGCTAAGTCAACTTTATTAAGTCGACTTAAGAAAGTCTACTTAAAGTTGACTTTAAGTAGACCTTATTAAGTATACTTAGTGAGTCCACACTGCATTAAGTCGACTTTATAAACTCGACTTAAGCCAGGGGACCCATTTAAAGTCTACTTTAAATGGATCCCCTGACTTAAGTCAACTTTATAAAGTCAACTCACATGGCCACATTGCACTAAGTCGACTTTATTAAGTCAACTTTAATGCCCACATTGTGTTAAGTCGGCTTAATAAAGTCAACTTAACCCCTAAATTCAACTTAAGGAAGCCCTTAAGTCAACCTAATCAACTCCAAATGTGGACAGGGCTTTGCTTAAGTCAACTTAAGCCTCCTTAAGTCGACTTGAGCCCATAGTGTAGACATAGCCAATGTGAGGCGCTAAACTATGGCTTACTTGGCTTGTGCCTAAATCCAGCACTGTGTCTGAGTCTGTTTATATATCAAGAATTTGTTTGTACAGTGCTATATATAAGTGCAAACTCCTTATGCTCAGATAGCACCAGAGATAAGAATAGAATTTGGGACTTTCTAGCATCCAGTTAGGTCATATGCCTTTAGGCACCACTCAGACAGCTGATAAAACTTTCCAAAATTCTAGAATATGAATTGTCTTTAACAGCAATAGCTTTTATTGAAGCTTCTTCACCACCCAAGTAGCTGATTCAAATATTCAGCAAAAAAGCTGTATTGCTCCTATTCCACAGATACTTTGCAAACTCAAAACCTGTCTTATTATGAATGTTTCTTCCAGTTATGTTGCACTCATTGCAGTCAAACAGTTATCAAAACTACCCATTGCTATCTATAGTACTGCATGCCTACTACAATAATTATTGCCAAAAGAACTCATCCTCCATTGCTAAAACTCCAGATTACTGCATTCTTATACATTTTGCCTTCAAGTTTTTTCTTCTGGGAATGACAGCAAGAAAAATGATGTCACTTCTGTAGTTGTTTTTCCTGTGGGTGTTCTACGCTTACTGGTCCTCGAATGTCCATATATGGTACGTGCAAAGGCTCTAAACAAATAACTATCTTAATCACAAAAGGACTGGAGTTCTATGTTGGACCACTAAAATACTGCAGCAAGTCAAGCCATATTAAGAAAAAGTAATCAAGCTGAAACATCTTTGTACTAGGAGAACTTCACTGTTTCAGGAGTGCAGCAGCAAAATCCATAGCTAAATCTCATTTGGCATACTAGAGAGACTTTAAAGGATACATGAAACAGGATAGGATAGTCTGAGAATCATTTTGGTTGTATGTTCACAGCACAGATCTCATTTACACTAGTATAAATCAGGAAGACTAATATCAGTGTAGTGAAGCATTACAAAAATCATGCAAATAAAAGCAGAATTAGGCCCATAGAGTTCAGACCTACATAGACCAATGAATTAAACCAAATCGGTCAAGATAAATATGCATTCATATACAGTAGCTCTCACACACAAGGCAATGTTGGAATGTCCTCTGTTTACTTGTATCCAGCAAAACCTGTAGAACTACATGTGTAATTTTCCCATACCCAAGGTTTCACATTCTGTTTTAGATGCATGTAGAGACAGATATTTTTCTCACTTACATAAACGTATATCGAGAGTAACACCATTGACTGCAGAGTTATTCCACACTTATACTCTCATAAATGGGATAAGAATCTGGAGTGTGCTAGTATGCTAAGCACTCGATCTATAGAAGTAAATGGCTATGTCTACACTATGGGCTTAAGTCAACCTAAGGAGGCTTAAGTTGACTTAAGCAAAGCCCTGTCCACATTTGGAGTTGATTAAGTCGACTTAAGGGCTTCCTTAAGTCGGCTTAATAACTTCTGCCCTTAAAGTCGACTTTAGGGGTTAAGTCAACTCTATTAAGTCAACTTAACACAATGTGGACATTAAAGTTGACTTAATAAAGTCGATTTAGTGCAGTGTGGCCATGTAAGTCGACTTTATAAAGTCAATTTAATGCAGTGTGGACTCACTAAGTCGACTTAATAAGGTCTTAATAAAGTCAACTTAGCTTTTATAGGGTAGACATAGCCAGTAAGAGTATGCACAAAACTTGGTACCTGCATGGGCAAAAGCTTGAATGTGAAAAACTGTCTACTTTTTCAGAACTTGGATTGATGCTTTTTCCTTACCTATTACCTATTGTACATACATACTCTCACTTCTTTGTTTTTTTTCCATTTTAACCATAGATATTTTCCTAGAGTTCCTGAGTAATTTGTATTTGTCAATATTTTGTCAATTTTTATTAATTTCAATTTCTTTGGTATGTGCACAGCACAATTTATCTTCTGTCTGCATATTGTGTCCCTTTCTCCCATCATTTGTTTAATAATCTATTAAGACATCATAGGCCTGAAGCAATACACAGTGAAGTCACTTATGGATTCCACAGACTTCAGTGAATACTGGATCAGACCATAAGCTCTTCTGGGTAGGGACTGTCTACTGCTCTGTTCTGTATAGCATGTAGCACAACAGGATCCCAGCTCTGGATGACAGATGGGGCTATCTCTGAGTATTTGTTTGCAGAGTACTGCCTCCTCAGCCTAGGTAGTCTCAGTGGTATCAGAAATGTTGAATGCAACTGAGGAGAAGATACAGGTTTGTGTGACTCCACAGGACAGGATACAAGTTTGTGGGACTGCACAGGTGAGGAATCCTTACTTGCAATGCCTTTCTGTGTTTGGTCTGAGTGGAGGGGCCTGAGTCATTTCAGGGTGTTCCATTCACATCTGAAGCTACTTAGAGACTGGGAACTACATATTCACCTAATTAATCATTATTTTGTTCCTTTTTTCTCCCCTAAACTCTGATATTATTATTTAGCGTTGAATATGCATACTCCTTGTTATTTAAAACACATCTTGCTCAACCCAATTTAATGACTCCTGCACAATCAGGTAACTTTTTGTCAGTTGTCAATAAGCAAGTATTTGCAGTTAAAATTTAGAAGAAAGTTACCCAGAAACTCTCATTTAACATCAGTTCTGAAGTCCAGCCAATGATCTCTCCTCCCCTCCTACACAAGCATTGTCATTAATGTTGGCAGTTCTTCTTCTCTTACTAGGATTACTAGTTGCCAGTACTAAACATAATATTTTCTTCCACCAGCTGCATTTGTGATGCGGGTAGAAGGATTTCAGAAACATTTGTTAAAACCTGAAATCTTGGTGCCCTCTTGTGACCAAATTTATACTTCAGTTGCAAAATGTTATTGGTCAAAGCTAACAGCTTGCCATCACGTTTTTTGTGATGTGGACTGGATATAATAAATATTTCACTTAAAAAAAAAAAAAAAAAGACTAGTGTGTCAGGTGGGGGGGGAAATAATGAGCTGACAACTCTGGACTCTGAATTCACCCAACTGCACAAGAAGTCATGTGCCTTAACCCTGATGTGAAGGGACCACAATTAAAGAACAAATAATTCCCAGTGAATAATTTACTCAGGCAGATTTAGGATCATTTTTTCCTCTCAGAATATCCAAGAACAGGTTGCAGTTTTGGCATTTATTTCTTGTTTGATTATACTCAACAAAATGTTGTGCCCCTTTCTGTCACACTCCCTGCTGCCTCTCTCTCAGATATTGCCCTTCTGCTCTGTGCTTTCCTTCATTTCTTTGCCCATGGCTAAGGAAATGGTGTGTTCACACCACTGTTTACTATGCTAATTTCCCCTCCCTCTCTTTTTATTTAACTACCCCGTTGTCTCATCATGTGCTAAGATTACAAGTTCTTTGGGACAGGGACTGTCTTGTATTTATTTTTTTAAAAATGTATGTACAGTGCCTGGTACAACAAGGCTCTGAGGGTTGAGTGGGTCCTCTAGGTGTTACTGTGATAGAATGCTAATAAAAATGAGTATCAGGCTATGTAGTAACCCTTCGGGAGGAAGGGGTTAACACTCTGGTCAGTGAGTCCCAGGACAGCCAATAGGAACAAAGCACAGGTTTTTGAATTGTAACAGCAGCCTGGCCTGGGCCTGTTTGGATGCAGCAGAGCTCCTGGAAGGATCAGGAGGAGGCCAGAGGGGCCTGAGGAAGAATCCGGCAACATCCTTACCAGAGATAAGTTAAGTTTGGTACTGACCAGGCGTGAGTAGAACAGGGAATGTTTATTTAGATGCGGTCAGGGTATTTTCTTTGTTTTTGGCTTGTTTTTTGGATTTCTCTGTGATGAGCACATGTACCCCCTCCCACTACCCTGTAATTACCTAAGTTAATTCCCAGAGAAGCAACTCTCTATGTTTATTATCTGTTCTTTTTGATTAAAGAGTTTACCTTTTAAGCACGTTCTGGTTCTGTGTCGTGAAAGGCAAGAGGTTTGTGTGCACGTGCCTTAGACTGCACAGGCAGCTACTAGAGGGAACCCTGTTCCAGTTCCAGCTCATATTGCAGCTGGGGTTTAGTCACTTTCCTGAGAGAGGAATAAAGGGGATTGCAAGTACCTCACAGGGAGGAATTCCCAAGTGCGCCTTCCTGGGTCTCAAGAGGTTTTTTTTGCATTTGGGTGGTGGCAGCGATACCACTCCAAGGCCAGGAATTGGAGGCCTTGGAGACTTTTAAGACCAGGCTTTAAGGCCAGTGGCTTTTAAGGCCTGTTGCAGGCCCCCACCTTCTGCAATCAGAGTGCCAGAGTGGGGAAAAAGCCTTGACAGGCTACTTGGTGATCAAAAGTTGAACAGATTAGTGATTGATCTGATCATTTGTCTGACAGAGCTTTATTTCACTCATTGGGTCATATGGTCAGATGGCAGGCTCCGGGAGTCACTGGGACATGGAAGGGGAGTAAGTTGATAATAAGGAATAGGGAGTTTTACAATTCTTTCCATTCTGATTAGTACATTTTTCCAAGAGAAATTAGGCCATTTAACTCTTCCTCCTCACATGCACATCAATTAATGGTGTGTGCAGTATCTCTGGATCGGAGGAGTGCAAGCCTGTATGTCTCTAGTTGATTTAATAGCCTCTGTGTCAGGGTTCTGATAGGGCTTTCAGGAACTATGGCCACCTGCTGTGTTAAGCCAGCAGGATGCCATATAAAAATACATTAACTGTCTTTGCTGTTCAGCAGCAGATAGTGAGGAAAATATTTACAGCAGCAAGGGACAGAGAAATTGTTTGCCCTACAAGTTCCTGGGAAGTCCTTACATAGCCACTGGCCTGGCATTATCAAGCAACACCACTAAGACTAATGACCGGCCCACTGCAAGCTGCCACAGAAAAATGGTGGTCAATATTATGGGGACAAGCAGGCAATCAGGGAGTGTTCCCATCATCATTGTGACCGGGCACAGGTTGGCTACACTGAGATGAGGACAACCTGCTATCCTCCAGAAAAGAGGGGTTTTCTAGAGAAGACCCATGTCTAGATTAAGCTGAGTTAGATAAGGCTACTGCCTTAGATCTCTCACTCCCAAAAGGTATAGAGTCTGGGAGGTGGTGATGCTTAAAGATGAGAGGTGATAAGAAAATGAAGGGATGATGGGGAACCCACTGTTTCTCTCTCTAGCACCTGCAACTTTTAGTGGTAACAAAAAGCACCTAGAGGAGGAGACACAAAAAGCGAAAGGTAGGATTGTCCACACAAGAACAAATTCCATTTTAATCTGTATTAAATGCAAGTTTTGTAATACTCCATTTTTATTTGAATAGACATGACACAAATAAAATATATTAGAGCAATTTGCTGCACATAATTCTTTTTTCTAAAATAGATGGCATGACTCATACTGTAAGTATTTCTGTTATCTTTCTACTAAAGAGGGCCAATGTATAGTTACCAGTAACCAGCTAATAATACAGTAATCTCTCTGTCCTGTATGTAGCGCAGAGACAACATGATGTTTTACGATGGTATTTGATGATCAGTTTGGTTGATGGCCAAACTTCTTTATTTAAGCAGACAGCTGTTCAGGCTGGGCAGGAGTTTAGAAATGCAGCAAACCTAAATCAACTCAAGAGTACAATTAAAGGGCTCCAAATGCCCAGTAAATATCCAGGCAACTGCCATAAAAATAATGGAATTAGTCCATAGATGCAATGCACTTAACCCCCAGGCCTTCTAAGAGAAATCATGAAGACATCCTGATGGCTGCAAAGGTAGGTTCCTCCCTGACTAGCAGACCATTATTTTAGCATTCCTCTATCCTATAATATCCATTTAGGCATTTTAAATCAAAAACAACAAGAGGGAAGAGGAAGGGAAAAGACTTGGCAAATGAAGGGAGAGAGAGAGAATAGAAATAATCAGTTTCTTGAATTATTTTGTTTATTCTAAACCAAAAATAGGGCTTTTCCTAGAAATTCTGGGAAGGCTATGTAACAGGGTGGACTGATACTTTATGGAGGCCTGAAGTGGGTTAACCCATACTATTAGCCCTACCTGACACACCTGGAATGAGGTGTGTGGGGTTTAGTTAGTAGAACCAGCTGGATGTGTCGGGTGGAGAAGCTGATTCACCTATACATTACAGCAGGATACTGCAGAGTGAGGCAATGTACAGGGAGACGCAGAAGAAGGAATAATTGCTGTAAGTACATAGCCTCTAGCAACAAACCCTGACTTTGCAAGCAAAGTCTGGGAGACCCCTGCAGAAGGACTAGGAGAAGAGACATGAGGGGCTTTATGAATTTTCTGTTCAATATTTTTATCAGTGATTTAGGTGATGGCACAGAGAGTACACTGATAAAGTTTGCTTATGATACCAAGCTGAGAGGAGTTGTAATTGCTTTGGAGGATAGGATCACGATTCAAAAGCATTTGGACAAATTGGTGAAATGGTCTGAGGTAAACAGAATGAAATTCAATAAATTCAATAAAGACAAATGCAAAGTACTCCACTTAGGAAAGAACAATCCATTGCACATATACAGAATGGGCAATGACTGCCTAGGAAGGAGTCTGCAGAAAGGGATCTGGATGTCATAGTGGACCACAAGCTAAATAAGAGTCAACAGTGTAACACTGTTGCAAAAAAAGCAAACAGCATTATGGGATGTATTAACAGGAGTGTTGTAAGAAAGACATGGGAAATGATTCTTCCACTCTACCCCATTCAGATTAGGCCTCAACTGAGTATTGTATCCTGTTCTGGGTGCCTCATTTCTGGAAAGATGTGGAGAAATTGGAGAAAGTCCAAAGAAGGGCAACACAAATGATTAAAGGTCTGGCACACTTACTTGATTTATGAGGGAAGACTGAAAGAGCTGGATTTGTTTACTCTGGAAGAGAGGGGACTAAGAAGGGGACACAAGTTTTCAAGTACTTAAAAGCAGGTAAGCATTGCAGTGGGGCGCATACATTGGAGGGGCGTGGCTTTGCAGTGCTATTACATGCCACAAGACTCCTTGCTTTTTTTTGCTTGAGAGAAACTCTCAGACCTATTGATTTGTATTCTCTTGTTAATGAGGCAGGGGAGGGGGTGATCTGCGGTGATTCACTTGTAAATGAAGCAGGGGAGATTTGATGCTTCTAGCATCAAATCCTCTAAAGATCAGCACAGACTTTCTTTGAATTAAACTGACTTAGTTTTACTACAAGAGGATCTTTAAAGAGACACCTTAGAAGCAGATTGCTGCTCTGTTTAGTCCAATGGTTCCCAACATTTTCTCTGTTGTGGCACACCTTGCTACCTTTAATTAATTAGAGGCACACCATCATATGATTCCAAATGAACTCATGAATATTCATGAGCCAAGAGCCAAACCAGAGCTCTTTGAGTAGGAGAAAAATCCCAGTTCATCAGACGCTTTGAAGATGGGGGAACTTACAGAATAGGATGAAAATAAATGCAGGGGAGTGTAAGACATGGGATCAGGTCATACTGCAACAGGAAATCAGAAAGCTCATGCAATAAAGAAATCTGTTAGTCATTAAGTGCCACAAGACTCCTTGCTTTACTAGACTAGCACGGCTGCCCCTTTGGAATTTGACAAAAGAAAATGTTTCCTCATTCGCTGTTGGTTCAAGCTGGGCCCATAAAGCATCACAGTTACAGCAGCAGAAGTAAAGAAGAGCAGAGCTGTGTAGAAAATTGAAGGCATATGTGTGTTTCTTGTCCATGAACTCTTGAGATTAGAAAAGGACATAGGGAAAAGTCCTCTCTGCTCTCTTTTCAGTATGCTTTGGGAAGCGGATGGCACACACTGTTACTCATACCTATTGACAGCAAGCGCCCAGTTTGATGGATGATACATTCCCTGCTCTTAGCCACTTCTCCTGAGCAGAGCAGTAGCCTGAAAGACTGTTTCAGATTCCATGGGATTGAAACTACGCAGCACTTGTCCATACTGGTTGTGGTGTTGGGGAGAACTAGACTCAAGCCACTGCCCTTTGAGGGGGTCACTTAGACTGCAGGAGAAGCAGCACTTGCCCCTGAGTAGGGTTACCAGACATCCAGCAAAAGGAGGACATGTCCTCCTTTTTGTCCTGCTGTCCTCCATCCTCCAGGCATTGGAGAGAAAGTGCATTTTGTCCGGCTTTTTGCCAGCGGCCAGGGCACCGCTCTAAAAATAGAAGCGCGGGAGCCTGCAGCTCCACAACTCGTTCCCCTGCCACTCAGCCCTGCTGAAGCTGTTGGTGGGGTTGGGAATTAGGAGACGATCCCTTGCTGGGCAGCTGTATGGATATTGAGCGTGAAGAGGGTTGGTGTGTCAGGGGTGAGGCTGGCTGCCCGGTGCAGGTAGTTTTTGCTTTACCTGGTTGCTTTTGCTGCTCACCCCTGGCTTCTTTCCAGTCTCCAGCTCAGGTCTGTTCCCCTCTCTCTCCCTGTCCATTTTGGGGAAGGCTTGATCTTCTTTTTGGAGGGGCTGGGCTTGTCTTCAGCTTTATGGGGTCTCTGCGGTGTCCAGAGACAGACCTGAGGCTGCTTCTTCGCTTTCTGCTTTGTTGCCCTGCTTAAAGTTTCTGGGGAAGTTTCTTTCTCTAATGGCTTGGCTAAGCCAGATCTTTAGTCCTGCTAATGGGCATTGGCTTTTTGCAACAAATCTTTTGTTTACAGGCCAAGGAAAGTTCCTTTGGATTGTGAGGAGGTTTGAATGCATATGATTTTCCTTTTCTCACTATGATTTTTCAATTTGCTTCTCCTTTCCAAGATGAGATTAGTCTGCTGTACATGTGTCCTAAAATTTTATTAAGATACACAGATGTGCAAATGCTAATATATTCTAACACAGCTGCTGGACTGGGCCTGATCCTATAGTTTAGATGAAGTAGTGGGAAATTTTGATTGCAATGTTTGTCCATTTGTTAATAGTTTACCAAATCACAGAAAACAAGCAGCTTGGTTTTGCCTTTTGCTTATATAGTCTATGCTTATTTTTATTTACTTTTAGGGAAATTTGTTTCTTTTGGTATATGTAGGAAAAAACTGATTGTGGCATCTAAAAATAGGTGCTGTCATCTTGGGTGGAGCATTTGATAGTCAAAAACATCTAATTCTACTTTCCCCTCCATTTGACATGTATTTCACATAAAAGCAAACAGAAAATCTCAACTGTCATCAAATAGATATCTCCATCTGTGCTTTATGGTGGAGATAGTAGGATATGATATATAGAAATTTACATTTTATGTAAAAGCCTATGTTTCAGGCAGTTCTCCTTGCCTGTGTGTGTAAAACAAACAGCTTGTCTGTGATTTTTTTTTTTTTAATACTGCACACTGAGGTTCCAAACTGAGACAGGGATTTCCCTACACCCCTTCTGTACCCCCCTCCAGTTGTCAGCTAGTAACAATGTTAGACCAAATCAGTGAGCACCCCCTACACCCCTCAAAACGCCCCCTGCACCTTCCTTAATTTCAAGTGTTGGAGAATACTGCCAACAGAGATTACTTTTCCTTTAGAAGCCAACAACTCAAATTCAGCTAGACTTTGAGTCAAGGGCCTGCCCTTCCATGTGTCAAACAAAGAGAGTGAATTCTGTGAAGAACTTACTGTGTTAAAACTGATTTTAATCTTGTCCATAATTATTACATTAAATTAATTGGAGGTTTGCTTCCACTTGTAACTCACAATGTAAAAATATCAATCTGGGTAGGAGTTCTGCAGCATGATTGTCCTTGCACCTTGATATAAATATTAAATACTTAATTTTGTGACTTCTTAAAGTGACTGGTTTTATGGTTACTTTAATGTGAAGATGAAAAATACTTAAGCCATTCCTTTGATATTCCTGAGCTGCTGTTCTTGCAATTCATCTCACACTGTACTAGGGGCTAGACAGATTTCACTGGAGTTGGGTGATCAGTGGGGCAAGCATTGGGGGGGAGGCTGTGACTGGGTGGATGTACGGGGCCTAGGTGGGGCCCCAGATGTTTGTGTCCTCCAATATCCTCCTTTTTGTACTTCCCTGTCCTCCTTTCCATGCTTTGGTATCTGGTAACCCTACCCCTGAGCCACTCAGGCCCAGCTTTTAATGCTGTTTAAATTTGTGCCTATCTATCTTTAAGCTCTGGGTGTAATTGCCACTTCCCCCCACCCCAATCTCTGTAACATGCCATATTCCACATTGTAAATGTAGAAACTGCATACCAATGTACCCCATGTTGTGTAGGAATGAATAGGTATAAGGTGTGAATGGAGGGTGGATGTGTGTGTGAACCAGCCCCAAGCTGCCAGCTTGTTCTGATCAACTGTGTGTGAACAGCTCCATGCTGCTAGCTCATCCAGATGAAGTGAGAAGCCCATCTCAATCTCTGGAGAATGTGAATACACCCCTAACAGCAAAGGAATGACAGATCTACCCCAGAAGCAAAAGAATAGAGCTAATCAAGAAAACAAGCTAGAGATCTGGTCCACAACTAATGGCAGAGGCGGCCTCAGGCAACTGGGGGCCGTAGGCGAAGGCCCATTGTGGGGCCCCCACTGCTACCTTCCCTGTGGCCCCAGTCTACTCCTGCACCCTGAACTATCCCATACCACCTCCCCCCAGGACCCTTGTTTCTTTGCTGAACCAAACTAACATGACTATCCCTCTGGAACGCTTAGATTATTCTTGGGTACGATATTTTTAAAGATCTTCCCATCATGAAGCTTGTAAGCTGATCATCTTTCACTTAATGTAAATAAGCTAATGCTGAACTATAAAGTTAAAGTGAACATTTTAATTTTTTTTTAAAAGTTGTGAGCATTAATTAATAAATAAAAAGTAGTAACATTAGTTATGGCTCAAATATAACTAAACTACCACATTTAAAATTTTGGCAGTCAAATTACACAAATTTTTCATATAGGCTTGGGTTTATGTGCACTAGCCATTATTACAAATAATTATAATAAATAAAAATAAGTGAAAAGAAGGTTTCTAGTGTGTAGCTATAAATGAAAAACACCAAATTTCAATGAAATTCTCTGAAGTACTCAAGTCTATAAGACTCTGGCCCTCAGAAATATTAAATAGTAAGTACAGAAGAAGCTAAAAAATTACTTTCCAAAAGAAAGACATACAGCACAGACATCACACACAGGTGTAATGATTGCCTAAGGGAAGCACTGTATTTAGATGTAGCAGCCTATATGGCCCAACCTGGTAACGAGCTAAACAAAGCCAAAGTAAAAATTGTCACAAAGTCAAAGGAAAAGGCAAAAGAACAGGTAAAAAAAGAAAAAGAAAAGGCAATATTTTACAAAATTAAAAAATGGCAGAATTAATGGCCATACTGAGGAACTAAAAGCTGAGGCCACTGGAAAAGTTCCTGCTTTTGTGCTGTCTAGTGCTTCCTCCTGCTTTTTTACCATGTCAATGTGAAGGTGATGGGCAGATAATGGTGAAATCTGCCATTCAGATGAAGCACAAATCCTAATGATAGCTTGCCTTGATGAGCCAAGAGTGAAAAGTGCTTACGCTTCCAGCCCTATTATCTCTGCTAGATGGGAACAATTTCTATATTTTTCTATATTTTCATTTCTGTCCACCAAATTGAAGACAGGTTCCTTATTGCTTGGGGCCCTAGGTGGCTGCCTGCTTTGCCTACCCCAAAAGTTGCCACTGACTAATGGTCACACAGAGCACCTGGACTGGCATGACAAAGCTTTAAAGACTGGGTGAGATCCAAACGCTAAAGGGGAAAGTGCTCTGCACACCACCTGGAAGAAAGGAGTGTTGGTTCGTACCTGACAAAGACTTTGCTCCTCCTCATGTCCAGCTTCCCTGGCCAGGCAGCTGCCACAAACCCCAGTGATAGACACTAGCACAGACTCCAGCAACAGTACCATCAGGACTGGTAATAACACAGATTGCAGAACATTGTCTGGTATGCTTGGGCGCTTGGATGAGTGTGTGTGAGAGGTGGCACATAGGTATAAGTTAGATATCATTTTGTTTTTATTTGTGAATGCAGCATATTGCCCCCCCCCCCGAAAAGATCTCAAGCACTCATTTGGTATAACTTGCTGCTTCTTCTTTACAATTTTGGATGTTGCAATGCCTTCCCTCAATGAAAGATTTGAACAGTTAAAACAGCACAACAATCAATTCGAATTTTCATACAACATAAACTTGCTGAAACCGACCACGAAAAGCTCCAACAGCACTGCAATGATTTGCAACTTTATCAGTCAGTGATAAGGACATCAATGCAATCAAACTATATGATGAGATACGCGCCTTTAAAGATCTATTAAAGTCCAAATTAAACCAATTCCATAATCCTTATGCAACTCTCAAATTTATTCAATCAAATAACATCTCATTTCCAAATTTGAGCATTGCCCTAAGAATATTGCTGACAATTCCTGTCAGCGTGGCAAGTGGCGAGCGATCATTTTCATGATACAAATAACTAAAAATTACTTGCGATCAATTATTTCTCAAGAAAGGCTTGTGAGCTTTGCCATGGGTGCTATTGAGAGTGATATATGTGCCCAGTTAGACATCAAGGGATTAATTGCAAATTTTGTAAGCATGAAAGCACAAAAAGTGCTATTGTAACCTTTTGTAAAACCTTTCCTTTTAAATTAAATAACTAAAAATCTGGTTTTTTTATGTTCATATAATAAGTATTTACTGCTCAGTGCTTATATTTATTTCAAATAAATATGCATTCACCCCTTCACTGCAATTTTCTTATTATAATAACAAATTGATTAATACTAATGAGGGAAGAGGGCGCCGATTTACAGATTGCAGGGGGGCGCCAGAAACCCTAGCACCAGCTCTGCTTAAAAGGTTGTTTCAAGGAAGGAGGAGAAAAATTGTTCTCCTTAGCTGTTGATGATAGGACAAGAAGCAATGGGCTTAAATTACAGCAAGAGAGGTTTAGGTTGGACATTAGAAAAAATATTCCTAACTGTCAGGGGAATTAACCACTGGAATAATTTGCGTTGGGAGGCTGTGGAATCTCCATCACTGGACATTTTTAAGAGCAGATTAGACAAACACCTGTCAGGGATGGCTTAAGATGGTACTTGTCCCTGCCATGAGCACCAAGGGAACTAGCTGTGACTGCTCATGGTCCCCTTCCAATTTCTATGATTCTATATATTTTATTTTGACTATTTTGTTATGTTAATAAATCCAGCCCCAGGTGTTGAAGATGAGTTGGATTGTTTAAGGAGCTCTGAAGAGGAAAAATAAAGGCAAGGTGTTTGCAGAGACCTCAGGCAACACTCAAGAGGCAGTCTGCCTTGTGACAGCCTGAAAGTATTAAACAATTAATAGCCTTTCATATGAAAATTGCAAACATTTCCAAAAGATAGGCCAGATGCATTTTTTTAAATGTTGGAAAAGATTAAGTTTAGATCTGTGAAATATTGAAAAATATTATATGAACACCCAAAAAGGTTTAATTACTAATTTTCAAGGTTTTGTTATGAAGAATAAAAATAAAATATCATAAATAAAGCATTGTGGATCTATAGGATTTTTCTGCTCAAGATGAGTGACATTACTAGTCAGAACACTCCATGCTTTAGGGCTTTTGGAATCTAGCTCTGAATTCCACCTACAAAATACTGCAAAGCATCTATGTGACTATAGCATCTTATCAGTTATATTTTCCCCTTTGGAGAAGTCCTGCAGAATGGAATTAAGAATTATTCTGTAATATTTCTAATCATCCCTGCATTTAGATGAAATTCTAACCCTGATACAGTTTTGCTAAAAACTGTTCATAAAAGGATATGATTCTAAATCAATTTCTTCAAGTCTACAATACCTGTATCCAATTATCTTTTAAAAATTAAACTTGCACATATTTCTCACATTTAAATGCCAAGTTACAACATTCAGCCTTGTGAGTTTACTGTGGGGAAAATGAACTGTGATTTCCCACCAGTTTTTAATACCCAAGGGGAGTCAGGTACTTTTTCTTTTGTTTGTTTTAACTTGCATGCCTCCAACTCTCAAACAGCTAAATGGACTTTCCTTAAACTTCCCAGATAAATTCATTTTTGGACAGAGACCATACACACACAAAATTTCAGTGTCTGAGGATGTGTTTTAGAAAGTAATCAGCTAAGTAAGCAGTAATCATTTTGCACATTTATTGATTGATTTTCAATGTTAATTATGTCACTTAATGACATACTTCAATGTGTTCAGATACTACACTGAAGAGCATGGTATAGGAATCTAAGTTTATGAATCAACTTTAAGGTCCAATGGGACCAGCATGATCATCTAGTGTCACTTCCTGCACATTGTGAGCCAAAGAAGCTCATACACCCACTCCTGTGCTAAATTCCTAACGTCTGGCTGAAATACTATATGTTAAAGATTTTACATTATGAACCTAATTGCTCCATCACTGCAATTTCTGTTAAACTCAATGAATGTTCAATCTATCAAACATTTATAAGATCAGGCCACAAACAGAATCAGACTTTCTCTGCAAAAGACGCTTTTGTGGTGCAGTTCCAAAGGGGCAGCCGTGTTAGTCTAGTTCAGCAAAAAAGCAAGTAGTCCTGTGGCACTTAAAGACTAATAGATTTATTTATCGTATGCGCTTTTGTGGGAGAAAAGTCCCACTTTGTTGGACACTTTGAAGATGGGGGAACTTACAGAATGGGATGAAAATAACACTCCCTTACATTTATTTTCATCCCATTCTGTAAATTTCCCCTCTTCAAAGCATCTGACGAAGTGGGATTTTCTCCCACGAAAGCTCATGCGATAAATAAATCTGTTAGTCTTTAAGTGCCACAGGACTCTTTGCTTTTCTTGTGGTGCAGGCTTCCTCTACGCTTGCCTTAAGAAGCAGCATAGTTCTGCAATTATCTGTCATCACCCTCATTAAGCAATTACACCTGATTTCCTCCCTTATTTTGTGCAGCTTCTGTTTCACAAGCAGAATATAATCTAGATTTAAAGACCATGCACACAGAACACACAGGCTGAAAAGGGTTACCAACAGGAGCGTTGCTTTCCCAGGGAAAGAGCCGGGGCACAGGCACAGCCCCCCTGGCTGCGGGCCCTGCCCCACCAGCCCTGATTCTCCACCCGAGCCTGATCTGGCCTCCAGCTCCTGCTGGCCCCAGCCTGGCCCCGGATCCCTGGCCAGGAATGGGGACGGGAGAGGTGGGTGCTGCTGCAGGTTGCCAGGCTGGGACTGGGCCAGAAGAGGCAGGTGCCGCCGCCAGTGGCCAGGCCCCCAATCTCCAGCCGGGGATGGGGACGGGAGAGGCATGAGCTGCCCCCAGGCATTTGGGGCACTGGCACTGGCGCTGGGGCTCAGGGCATGTGCCCTGTGTGCCAGGCACCAGCAACGCCCCTGGTTAGCAAACCAGAGTTCCAAAATGTGTGAGCCAGTATAGAAAATCTTTTTATAACATAACATCTCAGATTATATAGGTTGGTACAGTCTTCTGTTATATTACTCCATTTGTGCATTTATAGACCAACTAATCTGAGGTTTAATACAGTTAATGTGACCACAAAAGCATTTTATTTACTATGCTCAAAATATTTAGAAATAGCTTACATGGCCCTCTTTTGTGGTACAGAGAACAAAGGTATATTTTAAGGTGTTTTATTCCAGAACAGCCCATATTAGTTCTTAACAAATTGAATCCCCTTTACTGTTAAGTTGTCTTTTGCTGCACAACTATACATCCAACCCGAATCTTGCTTTTAGTTGTTCATGAAATTCTGTGTATAGCCAGAATATGACATACAATGTCAAGATCAGCTTTTCTTTTCAATTCTTCTTCCACTAATAGCTATTCAGAGATGAGACCCACTCTCCAAGAAATGCAGCATGGTTACATAAAGCCTGACTGACATGAGCTAAGGTGGGCAGAAGAAGTTATCAAAATCTGACTATTTGAAAGAGAAGAATGTATTTTGGTTTAAAGTAGTGGGAGTCTATAATTGCTTGCACTGAGGATAGAAGAAATCTAAGCTTGGATTGTAGATGTTAAGAACAAAAGCTAAAGGTATAAATGCCATTTTTCTCGTGTGACATTTGGCTGTGTGTGGAAATAAACCACAAGTGTTCACTTTTCAAGATGAGACAGCAATGAGTGACACTCTGAAGGGACATTACTCAAATAGGTAAAATAATGCAATGTTGATAGCAAAGAGTGTTGTTTGGTGTTGTTACGCCCTGTACATAAATGTCCATGCAGGAGCTAATTGTATTAACCATTTTAATGTTGAATATTCAGAATGCGTCCTTATAAGGGACACTTCTTTAGGTTTGTGGATATGCACTGTCTGAGCTGCTGTTTTGGCAATGCTGCCTTCTAAACAAAACAGGGCTCTGAATGTACAAGGCTTCGGGTTCGAGCCTGGCACCAAGACCCAGCTCAGTGCTGAAGCCTATGTGGCACCGTGCCACTGGTGGCCACCGCCGTCGCTGCACCACCTCGGTGCTGCCTCGCACCACGCCGTATCATCTCTGGTGCCAATGACACGGTACCGCCCAGCCTCACTGGTGCCAACCTCACCCCGACACCAGCTGACTCCACTCTTGGCACTGCAGAGCCTGGTGCCGCAGGAACGGGAGCCTTGCCGCCTGAGCAGTCCTCCCTTCCCCAGCAAGGACTTGCCCGGGACTCACGCAGAGTTGCTTCTCGTCCCATCCACCCCAGAAGTGGTGGAGGCAGCACAAGCCCTGATGCTCTTCTCGACTCCCTCTGCCCCACCTCCAATCAGAATGGGCAAACCGGCCTTCATCTTGAAGGCCTGGGTTCATCCGGGATGCTCACCCTCACCTTCCAGCCCCCCGTCTTCCACCCCAGTGGGGGCTGACACCACTCCACCGCCAGCACCGGGCCAGGAATCCTGATTCCCTTCCCCCATCTCCAGCCCGTAAGAGGGACCTTCTAGGGGCTCCAAATGGCCCCAGCACCACACATCGGCCCCATCACCTTTCCAGTTTCGGCCGCAAGAATGGTCCCCTGAGGGAACTCCCTCCCCTCTGCGGCAGACCCCCAGTGCCGTGCTGTCCCTGGCACTGGAGTCCTTTACGGGAAACCTCTCAGCACACTTTGACCTGTTGCGCCAGGCCATGGCCCATTTAGGTATGGAGGTGGAGCCCCTGAGTCTCCCCCTTGACACCCTATTCGGACCAGCGTTCGCCTCCCTGGCGCCCTTAGCAATCCCACCCCACCTGAGCGTATGGGGCCTCGCACGCTCCCGGTGGCAGAGTCCAAGCTCTGTCCCCCAGGTTTTGGATACAGTGGGCATGAAGTATCAGGTACCTGAATCGGACTACCCCTCGCTCGCTGGCCACCCAGTTCCCCCTAGGGACGTGGTCCAAATGGCAATGAGGGCCGGAGAACCCCCCAGGGTCCCCTCTCCCCCTCCAGGGAAACTAGGGAGCTGGATCTGTTAGGCCATAAGGTGTATTCTTCATCAGCCTTTCGATTGCAAGTGGCAAACACCCAGGCCATAACCAGCAGGTACTTGCTGGATGTCTGGGAGTCACTTGGGAGATTTAGAAATATGCTTTTGCCTGAGGCCAGGGACGAGTATGATGCCTTCCTGGAGGAGGGCAGCATAATCTCTCAAGACCTCCTTCTTTCAGCTCATGATACGGTGTTGGGACTCTCACGGTGGAGTTAAATCCACAAAGAGATGTGCCCCGCCAGACAGTGAGTAGAAGGCCAAGAGATAGGCCACTTGCGAGTTGCAAGGAGCGGACGTTTCAATTCCAATGCGCAAGGCGGAAGAAATGAAACTGAGGAGGGGGCGGGGAGTCGGCCATATATATAGCCACAGGTGGCACAAGGGGCAGTGGCCGCCTCCCCTCTTCTGACAGGCTAGGACAAGTTTTTTCCAACCAATCTGGCACTCCGGCATGGAGACACCTATTACTGAATGGATCTGAGCAGCGCGCGAAGAATTCCTTTTGGCCATTATCTTTAGGGGGGTTTTTTTGCCCTGAGGCACAGCGTTGCTGCTCTCGTAATTGTTAGAGTTTACCAAATACCTTTTCTTAGTTTTTCTTTGTCCTAGTTTTGTGGTACCCACCCAATTTTGAGCTAAGTTTGTGCAAATCTTGAATTTGATTTCCAATATGTACTGTTTAAGCCAATTATTTACAATTAATTGTTTATAAACAATTCCTTTGGGAAAAGGGCCCATTTTCCCCTCTGAATAGTTGTAAACGCTCCTGGGGACAAAAACAATAGTAGCCACTACCTGACCCCACTGTATAATTTAACTATTAGGATTTAACACAATGCGATTGTACCAAATTATACACATTTTTACTTTACCTTACTTGAAAACAAAACAAAACAAAAAGTTTTTAATGCACACCAAGGTTAGAAACAAGACAAACACCATAAAACACGAAACATAAACAACAACTTTGTTGCAAAAGCAGATCCATGGATTTTTGTTTAGGAGTTTTGCTGGCACCAGTTTTTTGCTTCTGAAAAACAAAAGAACATTTTCCTACCCCTTGAGAAGGGGGTCATTGTATTGATTAAAACAACCACATAAACTAAAAATAAATTTTACCGAATTTGTCTGGTTCTGACTGCTATACCCACAGCCAGATTTTCAAAGTGTTAAAGGCTAACAAAGCCAAAGCATCAAGATTCTAAAACCAAGAGTGTTGGTTTAGGTGTTTAAAACCTTACAGATCTACACAATTACAGATGTACACAAACAATTTTTTTTTTTTTGACATTTGGAGACAGTTAAGTTTCAAGAGATGAACCCCCTCTTCCTTGAGTGATTCCAACCAAATTATTCACATTTAAGTGCTCTAGGTACGATTTACAGACCATTTGCTTGACAAAAAGGCCCATTCTTTTTTTAGGATGACTGCATAGAGACCAAGACTTTACCTTCCACAACACCTTTTTACATTTAAAGTATGTGCAAAATTTTTTTCATTCAAATTTTGGAAAACCAAAACTGCAATCGAGACTATGGGTTCTTTTTCCATTATACAAGGTAATTTGACTTCAGGCTTCCCATGGTTTGAACCTAACAACCGTTCTGATTTGCTGTTACTGTATGACTTGATCCTATGTTTTACACCCCGTTGCATTTATTTTCATTCCATTCTGTAAGTTCACCCATCTTTGAAGCATCTGACGAAGTGGGATTTTCTCCCACAAAAGCTCATGTGAAAAATAAATCTGTTAGTCTTAAAGTGCCACATGACTCCTTGGTTTTTTTTTGCTGGACTAGACTAACATGGCTAGCCCTTTGGAAGTTGACAAAACTGCAAAGGAGGAGTAAGGTGAAAAGCCACCAATTAACCCTGTTTAGAATACAAGTTCACAGCACCATTCCAACTGTGGCTTTAACTCTAACTCTTCAAACAAAAGAAACCACGACAGAGGAGGGGGAAGAAGAGAAGAAGAATGTGATTTAGGAAGAAGAAAACCCTCAGAAAAAGCCCAGCTTGTTGGACACCCTTACCCATGGCCAGTGGGATGGGATCCAGCGCCTTCTCTAAAGCCCAGGTATAAAATTCCATCTAGTAACATCTGAATGCACGCTTCCCATATTTCCTAGCATAATAGCTACCAGAGTGTTCCCAGAGGGACACTAAGACAGACCACTGCCTCCCATCCTGACGGGCCCAAGCGGCAAACTGCTCCAGAGAGGCAGAAGGGAAGGGAACCAGGGCTCGCCAGAGCCAAACCAGACAGGGCGTCCCCTGTGGGGTAACACGAGGATGAGGAGACACAGGGGAGGAAGGGTAAACCAGACTTACCAGACTGCTCAGAAACTGAACCTGAATTAAAACCCATGGGAAACCAGAAACCTCAAGGAAATCCTGCAACTTAGTGTCTAGTGCTAAGTAGATGGCGGCACTTACTGTGGGCTGCACCCCAGGCTAGCCCATTTTCCGTTGATCCCACTTCTGATACCAGATTGTGGAGGAAACTTAAGGGTGTTCAGTCAGTGGAGGCCACGCTTAGTAAAAGAGAGAAAGTTTTATTGGAAAACTATACACAGCTGCTGACTCTGGAGCCAAAACAAAGACTCAAGAGCCCCTAACAAAGGATGGGGTTACCTTATATAGGTAATGCATTATTATAATATATTCGTGTATATCACCTAGTGTGACTTGGCTTCTCTCCAATCCCAGGACGCTTGTACCATCTTTCCGTAATGAGGAGATGCTCTTCTTCCCTTATATGGGGGTCTGCTACCTGGTTGTTTTCCTAAGTTCAGTTCCTGCTTCTGTCTCTTTCTTATGCTAATTTGCCCCACTACCCAGCTCAACAGGGTACGTGACTCCCTTGTTCAAGCTGAAATGGAGTCTGCTGCTTACACAATGGAGTTAGCCAGATACTATACTTAGTTTCTTCCGCAATTTCTCACATATGAAGAATACTGCAGCAATGATAAAGATTAGAGCTGGGATCTAGATTAAAAAGAAAATCCAGTAAGACACTTTTGTGAACAGAATATTTTGAGCAAGTTTTAGAGACTTAATGACCCCTCAATAACCAGCTGCCTGTCTCACAATGAGAATAGCCAGTGTTAATACTATTTTTGTGTTGCTTTTATAAGGCTATAAATGAGAAAAGGAATTGACTGCTCAGTATATACTGAAAATACCCCAGTAGCAGTGACAGAAAAGTATAACTTTTGTCTCAGCTAATTAATGAATGTTTCTATCCTTTTTAAAATCTTCCAAAAGTACTTGATCTTTCTGGTAGCTTGGGGAATGAGTTCCATGGGTTAATGGTGAGAGGTAGTACAAAGTATTATCAAGCCAGCTACTCCATCAAGGGCTCATTCACCTGTTCATCCACTAATGTGGTTTATGCCATCATGTGCCAGAAATGCCCCCATACCTTAATACATTGGACAAACAAGACAATCCCTGCACAAAAGAATAAACAGGCACAAAACTGACATCAGAAATCACAACATGCAAAAACCAGTTGCTGAATACTTCCATCTTTCTAATCACTCTATGGATGATTTGTTAACAACTATGCTCAAGAAAGTCAATGGGACATCAAGACTTCAAAAAGAAATGGCTGAATTAGAATTGATATGCAGATTAGATTGTGTGAAAGCAGGATTAAATCATGACTGTGACTTCTTTTCCCATTACAAAAGGTAATTTGACTTCATCCTTCTCAACGTACTGTTTCCCAGTATTTGAATATCAGCAACTGCTCTGATTTGCTGTTACTGTGTGACCTGATCCCACATCTTACACTCCCTTGCATTTACTTTCATCTCATTCTGTAAATTCCCACATCTTCAAAGCATCTGACAAAGTGGGATTTTGTCCCATGAAAGCTCATGAAATAAATAAATCTATTAGTCTTTAAGTGCCACAGGGCTCCTTGTTTGTTTTGGTGAACTAGATTAACACAGCTGCCCCTTTGGAACTTACAAAGTATTACTTGTATGTTTTAGATTTGTTTTCCAATTCATTGGATGTCCCCTTGCTCTTGCATTATGAGGAAAAAAATAAAGAAAAGCATACAAGACATCTTCTATATGCCATCCATTAAGTACAGTCATTAGACTTGTCTATATGGTGCTGTTAGGCATCCTATGGGAGAGTGGAATTTCTGCAGTTCACTAACATGCTGCATATTAATTGGCCCATGTAGACTCTGCTGGTGAACACTAGAATTTTGAAACAGCACTATGCTATGTTTAAAAAAAAATTATTTCCTTCTTTCTATACCTTGACCAGTTGCCAATATTATCACATGGCTACTTAGTTTCTTCCATAACTTCATGAGCAACTTCATCAAAGGGCCACATAAATTTATTTATAAGGTTTCTCCTTAGTCCATTATTTTGATTACACTTTCAAGGATTTCTAGGAGATTACAAATGCATGACTTTCCTTTACAGGAGCCATGCCAGTTTATCCTGTTGCATCATGTTCATCATCTAGATGTTTTACAGTTCTGATCTTCATTATTATTTCAACCACTTTATCGATGACTGAAGCAAGGCTTACAGTTTACTGGTCTGTAATTTCTAGGATCACTTCTGTAAGGCAGGCTTAGAAGCTGTGCCTAACAGCTGCTGAAGGGGGGCAACTATTCTGCATGGGTCCTGTATTAGCATGAACACAAAGAGCACAATTACATATTAGCATACTGGGTGCAGGACATAGTGGGTAATGGCATTTGGGGTTAATCTGATCACAACTCTGTCAATATCTGTAATTCTACTGAAGGGAAATATGAAATACTCTCTTTGATAATATGCTATTCTCTGCTTGTTCCAAATCTGTTTGGGTTAGTTAAGGGTTAAAAGCTATCCTTAGTTAAAAAGAGATTTGTAAAAAAGGCCACTAGCTATTTCAGCCTGAAAGGTTTAAGATGGGGTGGGGTTTTGCATAGCTCCTTGTGGAGCAGTGCGTGAGGCATTTTGCCTCCCCAGTGGCCCCACTGTCAAATGATAGATCTGGCCAGACTTCTTTGAGGCCTCTTCTTTGTTACGGAAGTAGCTGTTTGCAGCTTCTTGAGGTTTAGGAGCTGAAATCACTTAGAGAAGCAAACTAAGCTAAAATCCCTAGAGAGAGGAAACCCCCTCTATCTGAGCTGAAATCACTGAAGAGGAGCAGCAATGGAGTAACCAGCGGGCAGAGCCGGCGGACAGTGAGAGTGGCCAGAGGCAAGCTGGATGGTGCAAGTGACCGATGGTCGGAGCCGGCAGACAGCAGGTGGAGCCAATGGATGGTGAGAATGGTCAGTAGCAAGCGGGGCGGCGTGAGTAACCAGTGGGCGGAGCTGGCAGACAGTGGGCGGAGCCAGGGGACAGTGCTAGAGGATGGAGTGAGTGACCAGCAGGTGGCACCGGTGGACAGCTGACATGAAAGACACTCCCTACATACCCTAGAGTTTGTTGGGAGCCTAGCTAGCATTGATTCTCCAGATTGGTGCACGTTTTTGCCGTTAAGTCTTGTATGTTCTGTTTTGCGGTGTGGGTTGTTGGAAACTGTGCTCTGTATTGATTTTCTAGACAGCGCTGATCTCTGTTATTTGGCCTTTTACATTACATTTTACCACTATTAAAAGTTCTGTTTACTACACTCAGACTTGTGCTTGCGAGAGGGGAAGCCTTACCACAGGGAACAGTGCAGGATTCCCCAGAAACCTGGGTGGGGGCCCGAGCCAGTTGGAGGTGTTACATTATTGGGAAACTCCTTGCTGTAGAACCTGGCCCTTGTTCTGCCAGCCTGCCCTGGCAGAAGGGTTACACTTCTATTGTCTTCAAGACATTACATACAAAACTAGAGTACTAGAAGGCAGTAGGTTCTAATGATTGCACAGTAATGTTAGCAGCTTGACAGTTCATTTTAACCTCTTTCAGAACTCCTGGATACCACTGAGTCCTGGTGACTTGTTGCATTTCAGTGTCTGAGTTTCTTCCAGCACCATGTCCTTTCATGTTTGGTCTCTGACAGAACCTAAACTTCCCTCACACGCATTCTTTAAAATCAGTGGATCTCCCCAAAATTCTTCATGATAAAGACAGATGCAGAGACATCACTTAATTTCTCTACTGTGGCCTTAACCTCTTTCAGTGCTCCTTTTGCTCTCTGGTATCTAATCAACCAATAATGTTCATTATTTTATGACTAGTAGAAGAAGAACGTGGTAATTGCCAAGATTATTCTGCCTTCTTGAAAAATGGTGGTAGTTTTCCTTTTTTCTTTTTCTGGTGCTTTCCCATGTGTCCATGATTTTTCAAAAATAAATCAGTGTTACAGAAAATTAGCAGTAAGGGAATCGGTTTGGTCGAATGCTTCTGATTTTTCAAGTATTCTCTTCTCTGCTCTTTATCAATAGTTGTTTTTCACAGGGTCTCACTTACTAATTGACCCTGCTTCTTTCACGTTTTTCTAATTTAACATAGATTTGAAACAGGAGCTCAGGGTCACAGGCATTTTTGAGTCATCATTCAACTCGTTTTCTAAAGAATGTATTTTCTTTCCAGTACTGCTATTAAGCCCATAAAGATTTAGGTAAATGAAAAGATGGGCTCAAATTGCAAATTTCAGATCCAAACTTTTTCCAAATTCAGGCATGTTCTGATTATGCTGAACATATCTTGGCTCATTTCTAGTAATATAAATAGGGTGATACAAATGGGCTGAAAAGCAGCTCTCTCTGTGTAGCTGTGAATTCCCCTATCCAGAGGGGTTTCTTAGTGGTAGTACATAGTTGCTTCCTAGGACATGACCCTCCTAGCACTAGAACAGGGAATGCTAGATCTGGGCAGAGATGAGGTCAGCTGCTGGGCATATCAATCTGTAGGCAGAATACAGTCCAGTGAAGACTATTAGAAGCTGGCATGGTTTCAGCAGGGGTCTCAAACTCAAATCACCACAAGGGCCACATGAGGACTAGTATTGTAGCCCAAGGGCTGCACCACACATGACGACTAGTATGGTTGCTGAATGGCTGCACCACTGAAACCTTTTCATACAAAGGTATTGCAAATATTCACAGAAACAGTGTCATTGTGGGCCGGAAGAAATAACTTTAGGGACTGCATGCAGCCCTCAGGCTGCAAGTTTGAGACCCCTGCTTTAGAGTAGTCTCCAAGCTCCTCTGAACTATGCCATAGAGTGTCATCCAAACTGAGAATCATGGACCCGCACCTAGCTTCCTCTTCCTCTGCAGAGACAATACACTGCTGAATACATCTGAATATGTGACTTGTATAGTACTGGTACAGGCCAGAAAAGAAAATACAAACAAGTTTTAATTGAAGTGTTTTATTAAGAATTCTCAGTGCCAGTGCCAAGGCTTGCTAAGAGTTCTAGCTCTATTCATAATAAAAGTGCTTTAACAATAGCAAGCCAGAATAGAAGCAGTTGTTGTGTGGGAAGAACATGAAAACTATTGGCATAACATTTCTCTTTCTTCTGTTTTCCTATGATGCAAGTAACTCAGAAATTGCTAGCAAACTACTTTTCCTTTGAGTAATTTATTACCCACCCTGGTGGTGTCTTCCAGTTACTAAGATTGTTAGAGTAACTTAATGACCATTACAGTTGGTGAAGATTTGTATTTCTGAAATATTCTTTGCTATTATTTTAAAGTCATTTCAATTTTCCTGTGCCTTGTACTTATAAATGAAACTGCTCCTGCTGCAACCACTAGTCAATGCAGTAAAGAGTAGACCTTTCAGAAAGGGAGCATAGCTGCCTTGCACAGGCTGAGGGGACTCAGAGACAGCTAAAGAGTTACTGCAGTCTCTGAAGGAACAATTGTGCATAAGTCATGCCCTTCCCCCACCCCTTGCCGCAGGATAACTGCATATCACTTGCCAGGATGAAATCCAGACCAGTGAAAGGTTGTCACAGCTTTTACTGCAATCGTGGGTTCCAGTCAGTGCTTGGATGCTGTAGCACCCCAGCTTGGGATACTTGCAGGCAGCCTCCCAACACACAGGTCACACCAAGTGTCTTTTGTATAACCGTAGCCCTGGGTCAGCAAATTTGACCCCAGCAACTAGTCAGCAATGCTCCAGTCATGCTCTGCCTTCCAGCAGCCTTGGTTACTACTGTCAGTATGACTCCAACAGACTCCCATTCCTGAATTTTCCTAAAATCTGTGTTCTGCCTTGGCCATCCCTCTCCTTGACAGTTCAGATAGTATAGGTCCTTTGCCCCTGTTGGTGGTTAACATGCAGTAGTTTGCTACTTTAACTGGAGTTACTCAAACAATTTAGTTTAAAACATAGCACTGGATTAGTTTTGATTAAAGAATGAAACAGGTTTCTTTAAGCTACAGAAAGAGATTTTTAACTGATACAAGTATAAGTCATTAAAGTAAAAAATGGTTACAAGAGAAATAAAGATCAAAACATTTTCTAGTAACTAACAATTAAACTTGACTCAATTCAAGGTAAAATCCTCGCCATGTATTTCCAGCAACACTACTAATTAAATTTGCATGTCAGAATCCCACCCAAGGTCCAAAGGCAGGTTTCTTTGTTGACTTTGGTGTCTGAGAGAGGGATGTGGGGTGTTTTACCCCTCACTTTTGTAGTCCAGTCACCCTTTGAAATGCACTTTCTGGAGGGTTATCTCTAGATAAAGTTCTTCCCTCTATGATGATGAGACATGCTGTCTCATGGTTAAAGAGGTTCCCTGTTGCTGTTTGTTAAAACACAGATTGGTTTGTTCCCTCCCACCATTGGTAACTAATGTCCACTTGATGGGTATGGCCAATCAACTTGACACCTGGCCTAGAGGCATCAGTTTGTCCTTTGACTTTGAGAAACAGGTTTGCTCTCTCCCCATAATTGTCTGATAAACACCTTTCAGTCATGATTTCAGTTTATTCATAACTTTACACTTAATGTTGCTATGTACATGTCACCATGATATTATTAACCAGTGAGGTATTAGTTTTAAAATGATACCTCACAGGATACTTTTTGTACAAAAATTATTACTATAATGTATAGGGTGTGAATACAAGGAACATTATCACATAGCATGAGGGAAAAAGTTGTTTCCATGGGATCACTATTCCCTTTCCTGTGCAAGTGGCTGGAGCGTGAATAATGTCAAAGAACATTTACAGTCTTAATGCCATTCCAAAAACACCATGCAGTACCATTGAACTGGCATAGAGGGGAAAGTCATCTGTACTTGTGATGTATAAAGTTCCCCCCATAGCAGTAACAAGGACCATAGTGTGACTCTGTGACAACATAGTCTCTGGTAAGTAAGCAGACTACAGACCAAGCCCTTACATAGGCGTTATGGCACAGTTGTAATCTTGCCCTTGAATGTTTGTCAACCTGAGGTTTTCTCCTATTCTTACATGACACCATTGAAAAAATCCCATTTACATCAATGACAGCAAGAATGATCCTTTTGTTTGTAGTAATGCATTGATTAGGATTTCTTTAAGACATATCCAGAACAGGTAGTGGTTAAATACACTTACAATTAGAGCTTCTCTCTATTGTTTCACTCCTTCTTCTGAAGTTTGTGGGTATTTGGACTAGGGAGTTCACTTCTGGCCCATCCTAATATTAATTTTTTTCCTTATGCTCGTTCAGACAAAACTGTTCCTAATAAATTTACCCATCTATAATCCCTCATTATGAAATTTTAGTGTACTGAGCTGATGAATGTAAATGTTACACACTTGTATTAGTCCCCTGGATTTTTAGGAAGTCTCTGTTTAGAACAGTAATAATTCATGCCAAGCAATCTTTATTTAGTTTATGAGTAACCCATGGATGTGGTCCTGACATCTTTTACTAATGTAATATAGAGGATGGCTTCCTTTTTTTTTTTTTTTTAATAAGAGAACCAAAGTGCCTTCCCTTCAAGTAATGGGAAATACTTTATTCTCCTAACTATATTTTAAATCAATAGTGTCAGCTTAATTATGGAATGTTTGAGCAATTAATAATAAGCTGAATAATTAATAATTAATAAAACTAAGCTCATGATGAAACCAAGAATTATACCCTAATGGAAACAAGATGCCTGCTATTTTTTCTGAAATGTTTATAAAGCACATCTGCCTCATAAAGTTCACAGTGCTAATTAAAGTCACCAGAGATTTGAGTTACTACAGGCAAAATTGTCTTCAAATCGCTGTAGATAGGTGTGAATTATTCTTGGAGGCAGAATTTGGTCCTTTATGACAAGACTGCAATTCCAAAAGGAATTTAAAGAGAGTGGCATGAGTATTCTCGGACAGAATTGACTGTAACTCTTTGTCATGAGTAACAGAGTTCAGTTAACAGCACCACCAAGGCATTTCTATTAATTATTTGTTGTCACCACAGGAAGAGGCTGTAGTTAATTTTCCCAGCATCTAATCTTGCTGCTGGTGCCACAGAAGTCAAATACAGGAAAATTAATTAACAACTACGATAATATATTTAGAGACCAGTTATCTTAATCATTTTAAAAAATTGTGGCAAATAGGCTATTTCTGAAACAAAACAAACTTTTTTGGAAAGTATGGGATCCGTTCAGAAAGTTTTAAAAATACACAAGTTGGCTCAGATCAGTTTCAGGTTGTATTTTGGCATGTCTGCAGCTGGTACCTGACATGGTGGGGCCAATTGTATAAAGGAATAACTAGTTGGAATGTTAACCAAACATTTTGAAATGTTCTGGTTCTGAAATAGGCAAAAGTTTTGGAAGATGAATAGTTTGTTTGAAATTTGTTTGCCAGTCCTCCTATACAAGTATGGTTAAAACTTTCCTGGTTAAAGGGCTCAGGTTGAACTGTAGTACTGTCTTCCTCCAGGACTTAGTATGCACTGGTTCGCAGAATGCATAGGCTATAGGTTACCTTATTACCCCTCTGCTTTAGGAGACAGATAAAGACTTGCTTATGCTTGACTGGGAGTCAGTTCCATGATACCACCAGCCTGTGAGTCACCCAAACAATTTCCTCTAGGCTAGCCAGTCTTATTGTGCCTTGCAGGTTAACAACAGAAACATCTGAGTCTCCAAGCCCTGTTGAAGCATTCTTCTTCATGGTCCACTCCTGTTATGGGCTGAACACCCACAGAAGTACCAGGTCAGCCATCCCCAGGAAGAAGGGGTACACATCAATGTATAAGATTCAATTTAGGATTAGCACCTAAATCAGTGGTTCCCAACATTTTCAAGGCCAGGGAGCCCTTTTTCACAGGAAAAAACTGTGGCCCCATGGCCACAGCTGTGATGAAGTAGCACTGCCACTGTGGGCAAAATCTGGCCCACACCACCGGGACCAGCCCGTGAGATGCGCTGCCAAGGTCATGGCCCCCTACCAGGAAAAGCCGAGCCACCTGCAGCTGTGGCTATAGCCCCTGCCTCTGACAGGAAGACGAGTCACTGCAGCCATGGCCGGGAAGCCCTCTGTCCTCCTCCCTGTGGTCTCCACCAGCCCCCCACCCCCCCACCCCTTCTCACACTTACCTGCAGCAGCAGATCCGGCATGGTCTGCAGCAGGCTTGTCTTAGCCTACGCAGCTCGCGTGCTTGGGCTTCACTGGGCAGTAGCTTTTAAATGGGCCCAACTACCAGCAGTGTTCGCAGACCCCTTGAAGTACCTCTGCAGCACCCTAGCGGTCCACAGACCACAGGTTGGGAACCACTGACCTAAACTAATACCACAGCACTGAGATAGGTTTCTGGAGAACCCAAACAGAAGTGTATCAAAGATGAAGATTTAAGAGATTGTGAGTAAGGATAATGAAAACAGCAGGTTACATAAAGAACAGAATTATACCATGTTTTCTAGAGATTAACTTAAAAAGTTATCTTCTCTGTTTAAATAGGTTTCTCACCCTAAATTTCTTCTGCAGTGTTTCAGCTAGAGCTGGTTGTGATCTTGTTTTCATGAATTGAATTCTACTGCTTAATTACTTGTTAGGTATAGAATAAAGGCATGCTGTTTTCCTATTCTTTAATTTCCCTGAAATGTAATGTCTTCTTCAGAGACAGACAATCCCTTTATGGCTCATTCTCTTGTTGATTTCACTTCCATTGTGTTGGCTTATAATGCTTAATTTCCATGTGACTGGCGAAAGACACCTGGACATACATCCTTTGTTTGACGGAAGTTTTTGTGTCAGTCTTGCCTAGATATATACATGTGCCATACCTGGTATCTTTACATACATTTCACAATGATATTAATTCCCTTTGTGACCCTGGTTTTCATTTAAGATTTATATTAAGCTCTTTGGTGAACCAGAATATACATATCTGGATTAAGACATTCTTGTAGCTCAGGTGGCATTCACAGCTGTTAGGGTCACACAGGCTATGTCCACATGTACCTGGTTAAATCGATTTTACTTGTATTAATTTAATAAAATCAATATAAAATCACTAAATTGATATAAGTTAAATCAATTTAACAGGTCCACACCAAAAAACCCCAAATCAAAATAGCATGTCCAGACACAGAACTTGCTACTTCGATTCAGGAGAGGGGCACCATGGGAGGTGTGGCAACATGGCCCCCTCACTGAGCCAATATATAGAAAAAGGAAAGCATCTGGGAAGGAAAAGGGCAAAAAGTGTTAAATCAATATTTTGATTTAACTGTTAAAACATGTCCGAACTGTGTTATTTTGAAATAATTTTGATTTAACTGTCATATCGATGTAACACTAGGTATTTTTATATCAATATAACTTTCCATATGTTGAAATGAGGAAGCTCCTCATTTCGAAATAAGGGAACATCATGTGGACCTACCATTTTTAAAATCGAAATAACCAGTGTTATTTTGATTTAAACAGTGTGTGTGGGCATACCCACAAAGAAAGACATAGAGAAATACTACACCATGTTGCATAAAGGAGAACTATAGGCAGAAGTGGACATCCAAACACTTAATGTATCCTCCTAGAATTCAAGATGATCACCTAAAAGTCACAGAGCCAAATTCTGTGCTAAATCTTCATTTTTTAAAAAAAAGTTCATTATGTGGGAGAGAATAAAGCAGGGAAGAGGAAACCTTGTTAAATAGTATAAATTGGTTTCCCTGGCAACCAGCATCAAATTGTGTTGCTGTCAGCACATGGCAGCTAAGTACAGAAGTGACTATATTTAGTTTCCAGGTTTGCCATAGCTTATCTATTATATTGCAATATGTTTACATGTATCTGCATCAAGATAGAAATAACCTACACTTCCAATATCAGTGACTTTCAGGGACTTGTGTTACCAATTGAAATGGTCTTGCTGGGAGTCTTAGCACAACACTTCTTAAACTTTATTTATTAAAATATTTCCCACTCTTTAGCAAGTTTATGAGCCAATTCCATTTTCTGCAATATAAATTTGGTTTACATTAGGGGTATTTAGGGCCTTGGCTGCCAGTGGGCCAGGAGGAGTTGTTGATACTACTCTTAACACTGATTTCTTTCCTATATGTTAGCCCAGAAATAGAGCAAATAGAGCAAAGTGATGGGATCGTCAGTTGCATAGCACCAACACTCAGGGCTGGATCAAGGACCTGGAGCTACACACTCTTGTGGACAACCACCCCCCCCCACAGTGGGCTCCAACCTGGGGATGGGGCAGCCTAGTCCAGCCAATGTCAGAGGTGAGGGTCTGGGTCCTGTGGCATGGCCAGCACTGGGTGGGGGCAGAGGTTGCAGTCCACAGCACTTATGCTCCAGTCTCAGGCTGGTCTGTCACAACATGTCATGGACCTTCTAGAGCAGGCCAGCCATCCCAGGGGTATGGCAGCCAGGTCAATGATGGGTGGCACACAGGCCCTCCATGGACAGATTCTGGCAGGCAGCAGGACCCCTCTGTAGCCCAGGGCTGGTGCTGCAGCCCCTGAAGTCCCTGCCAACACTGTGCTAAATGTCTTACAGAGAGGAATGAGCACAAGATGCCTGCTTACAATTCAATAGAAAAGATTTAAAAATGTAAGGGTGTGGAGGAAAGGTATATTCAAAGTTTCCTGAAATGATTTGTAGTTTTTGGATGCTCATCTTGAAACACCTTAAAGGAGCCTAATTTTTCAGGAAGTGCTAAGCGTTCGCCTTCTTTATATGAGGCCTTGTTGAAGTATTTCAGTTGAGGCACTTCAAATCATCAATCTATAATACAGATAAATAGATCAGACAGTAATATTCAAAAAGAATATAGTTGCAAGGGTTTTCTCTCCTTTTTATTGTAATTTACAGCTTGCTTTTATTTGATGAACATGATCATTTTTTTTCCTTATTCACTAGAAGAAGTAATTACAGTGATTACCCTCAGAATTGTAGCAATTAAGCTAATTACTACAAATCAAATGACAGGAAAAAGTATTTTCAGGGAAGAAGGAATAATGCATACCCACTTTGGGGCATTCTCTAATAATGAGGATAATCCAAGTGCAGATAATATATACATATATTGCAGTGGTATACCATGTTAAAGTGACAGTTTGGTTTCTGGTGATTAGCCAATGGATTCATTAAAAAAATAACTTTTAGAATTAACATAATACTTTTAAAATCCAGAGAACAATACCAGAATTAGAACCAGTCAAAAGACTTCCACTGAAACTTTCCAACGCAAAACAATTTTTGTGCCAAACATCCCAAGAAGATACACATAACACCATAAAGATGATTTAACTAAGCATAACTTTATTTAATAATACACCTGAGAAACTATCCTGCAGTAACTAAACCAGTGTAGCTCATCCCTCCTTTATAATCCATTCCACCTGGTGCTTGGCCATTGTTTTAACACCTCTACCACACAATCACCATCACCGTATAAAGGAAAGGGGTGCGGAGATATGTTCATCTCCACACTGCACCAGACATTGAGACCCAATCTCCCTCATTCCCCATATTTAGGAGATGTCCTCTTATAATCTGCTTCCAGTTTGGGTTCTTCAGGGGAACCAGGAATGAAGACCTGCTAAACTGCAACAAAAATGAAATTTTTCAATCTAACCTACCCATCAAATTCTTGGGCTGCTCAGAGGAAGGCCACCCCACCCCCACCCCCATTCCTCCCAGGCTGATCTTGGAGTGAAAGCTGGGAAGGAATTTTCCCATCAAAAGTTGACTAGCATGATGCCCACAGCAAGGCCCAGAAGACCTAGTCTTAATGTAATCATAAGTGGGAGACCAGCCAAGAGGAAGATATTACAGACTCTCCCATTGGGTCCTAGGAGCCAATGGGCTTATTAGTCCCCTTGTGTCCAGCCAATCAGAATAAACACAGATTCCCCCTCTTTTAGCTCATGAGGAGGTTTGGTGGGCCTGGAGCTGCTGGTGGTTCTGTTTTAGAACACTAGTTTTTGTTTGTGTGTTTGTTAACATTAGTCCAACAACAATACAACAAAGAACAAAGAAAGTGAGGGTTATTTGCATACCAGTCTTCTTCTATACAAGATACAATCTGTTTATCTTCAAACACTAATAATCCTTTCCTTTTTTTGCTAATATATTAGAAAAAGCATCAGTTGTGTTCTCACATACATTTTTTCCAAAGTCTTGCTCTAGTAAAGCAAAGATGACAGAGGTTAGAAATATAGTCATTTGCTTAGAATTTATTGATTTGTTTATATTCAACCACTGAGAGAGAAAAATAGAATTTGTTACTTTCATAGAATCATAGGGTTGGAAGGGACCCCACAAGGTCATCTAGTCCAACCCCCTGCCAAAAAAAGCAGGACTACTCCCATTAGATCATCCCAGTCAGGGTTTTGTCCAGCTGGGCCTTGAACACCTCCAGAGATGGAGAATCCACCACCTCCCTAGGCAGCTTATTCCAATGCTTCACCAATCGCCTAGTAAGGAAGTTTTTCCTAATATCCAGCCTGGACCGCCCCAGCTGTAACTTGAAACCATTGCTTCTCGTTCTGCCCTCTGTTACTACCGAGAACAGTTGAGATCCATCCTCCTTGGAGTAACCCTTCAAGTAGTTGAAGGTTGCTATCAAATCCCTCCTCAGTCTTCTCTTCTGCAGGCTAAATAAGCCTAGTTCCTTCAGTCTTTCTTCATAGGGCTTGTGCTCCAGCTCTTTGATCATTTTTGGTGCCCTCCTCTGGACTCTCTCTAATTTGTCCATGTCCTTTTTGTAGTGGGGAGCCCAAAACTGGACACAGTATTCTAGATGTGGCCTCACTAGTGCAGAATAGAGGGGAATGATCACATCCCTCAATCTGCTGGCGACACTTCTTCTGATGCAGCCCAGTATGCCATTGGCCTTTCTGGCAGCAAGCGCACACTGCTGACTCATATCCAGCTTCCCATCCACCATGACTCCCAGGTGCTTTTCTCCAGTGCTGCTATTTAGCTGATCACTCCCCAGCCTGTAGCAGTACATGGGGTTTTTTCGTCCCAAGTGCAGGATTTTACACTTGTCCTTGTTGAACCTCATGAGATTTTCATTGACTATTCTGCCCAAATCATTTGTGACATTCTTATGGGATATTAGAAGAGCACAGATATATAGGGCTGGAAGGGACATTGAGAGGGACCTGTGCTGATACCAGAACATCCCTGACAGACATTTGTCTAACTCCAGGGTGGCCAAACTTATGGAACTCAAAAACCACACAAGTTCATTATTAGACTTTTGAGAGTCACACTGAGGCATATAGCCATATACTTTTACCTACTCCAAAATTACTAAGTTTAAAATTCATTGCACACTTTAATTTTATCATAAAAAGAGGACAAATATTGCTTCTTCTAATGTCAGATTCTAATAATTACTTAAGGTTACCATGAAAAATAGGCCTAAACAGTAAAAACTTAGCTGCTGCTTGATGTAGAACACTGCAGGCTAGTGGTGAGTTTTTTAAAATCCCAACCATGCCATGCCTCTCCCCACCATCCCTGACCATGCCATGCTCCTCCCCGCCATCCCAGCCCCCTCCTGAACTCCTAGGCTGGGGCTGCTTTCCTAAACTGATTTGCTGACTTTCTTCTGGGAGCCACACTTTTTCATTCAAGAGCCCATATGGCTCCCAAGCCACAGTTTGGCCACGCCTGGTCTAACTTGCTCTTAAAAATCTTCCAGTGATGGGGATTCCACAATCTCCCTTAGCAGTCTATTACCTAGCTTAATGAGGAAGTGAAGCTCTTGGTTTGTGATCCAGTTAGCAGTGTGGTGCTCCTTTGGGGGAACAGTTTAGCAGAAAGGCATCATGGAGGCTCCAGGCAGCAGGAGGGACCAAGGAGATTCCAGAAAGTGTCCCGGGGGAAATCAATCAATCAAATCATAGGGCTGGAAGGGACCTTGTGAGATCATCGAGTCCAACCCCCTGGGAATTGAACCCAGGACCTTCTGCACGTTAAGCAGAGGTGCTAAAATGGGGAAGGCTTGTATGTGGGGCTGCTATTTCAGATTTTGGCATGGGGGAGGGAAACAACTTCTGGCCAGTGTGGGAGTAGGCAAAGGAATGGGGTACAGGGCAGGAATATTCCTTGCTGGTGGAATGAAACTGTCTCCCAAAATGGCACCCCTATCAGGAAGCAGCAGGACCTAGCAATGGGAGCTGACCTGAGAAGGGAAAGGAGCTAAGGTGGGAGGCAGAGGCTGGAGAGGGAACAATGGACTGCTCCTGAACAACCGTGTGGGGGAAAACAAGAGACTGGGATGCAGGCTCTGGGGACAACTGAACATGTTGCCAAAGAGGCTGTGCCACACTCAGTGCCCCAGTATAAATGGATACTCTGGGACCTGGCTGGGCACTTATTAGCCAGGTTGCTCAGTAGGGTTTGGGGTAGGCCCAAGAATCTGGCTCCATAGTCTGGCAAGAGATTAATTTGAACTGGGGCCCTGACAATGCTGTTCTCTGATTGGACTGCAGAATGAGCATGACACCCCATCACTCCAATTGACAGGTCAGCACATAACGGAGACACATCCACCAGGCTCTTGTTCCTGCACTTCCCCCCTCCCCAAACATTCCATAGGGGTGTGCACCCTACATTTTTTGGCAAAATGAGACATTGCTTTATTTGCTCTTGCCAGCTTAGCCCAGTTTTGCCAAAAAAGTTGGAAAGTCAGGGATGGGACTTAAAAAGGGGATTATTAGAACCAAAATGTATGATAACCCTATTCATAAGCTTTGGACCAGTGGTCAGAACACTTGTCCAGCATGTGAGACACCATAATTCAGTTCCTCCTCCTCCTAGAAGATTAGGGATTTAAATGAAGGTTCCCTCATCTCAAATGAGTGCCCTAACCACTGGACTAAACTTATTCTCTGTCTTTCTCTTGCCTAAGAATTGAGGAACCCTGTTTGAATCCCTTCCCTTCATCGGGCACATCCTCCTCCATCTTGTGTGAGTACTTTAAGTATTGTGCTAAATATTAAAAGAGATTCATCCTCTCCCTTCCACCCTGTGGCTGTTTTTGTGGACTTAGGCGTGCTCAAAGGCCATTTATCAGATCATGCCTCTACAGGGAATATGCACATTGCTCTGCCTATCTTCCCCTAGTTTATGGATGGCTCTGGTACTAAGGCCAGAGAGAGGTGTTTATGCTTGCAGTGTGGTAGCAGTGCATATGCCCAATCCAAAAGGCACCTATGAAAGAAATATCTCCTGCAAAAACTGAGGCATCCAATGAATTTAGATGTCTACAAAGTTAGGCAGCACCTGAGTGGAAGATCTCACTGGTGCTTAAGTTCTTTGTGGATCTGGGTCTGTAGCAGGTCCACTGCTCCACCCTGCTCTTCTGTCCCCCTCTTGGCCCACAAAGGATTTTGGACACACAGATCTGTGGTTTATTTACTGCTTGCATCTTATAAGTACCCACTATCATACAGTGCTATGCCTGGGCTAGTCATTGAAGAGGCTGCTCAGAACCAGACAATCCTACTATCATTCCCCTGACTCCTTTCCCCTCTCAAACCCCCTGGCCTGTTTTATAAGCCTGCTAGAGCCACTAGGACAGCTACAGCTCATGAGCTAATTAAGCCCCTGGAGGCTACTCAACTGGCACCTCCACCCATCTGCCTCTTCACAGACAATCACATTAGTCCAACAACCTGCTCTTCTGCTAGCTATGCTAGTGTCACAGGGTGCTGACTGGGAGTTTATCTCCACACCCCACCATGCCCTATCACATCTGAATAACTCCTCACCATTCTGCCACAAAAAGTAAACCAGAATGTATTCCTTTAAGAGCAGTCTTCTGGCTATTTTTAATTACATACCATTACCTCATCCTTCTTTCTTTTTCTTTGCAAGTGTATGTATGAATTGAGAGCTGGTGGGGAGATGGGTAAAACAGGTGGCTGGAAGACTCCTTGTCCCTTGATGAAATGATGTAGCAGATTAAAATTCCAATCCAGTCAAGGACTGTAAGGATACTAGAAATTCCTGCCAGTGTAGAATTACTAAAACCAGTCACTTCTGCAGAGAATTTAAGTGGATCCATTTTGCAATTTAACCTTAAGGGTGGTGGGGGGGGATTTGTTTGGATTTTTGTTTTGTTTAAAATTGAGATGCTATCTGATTAACTAAAGACCCAATACTGTAAAATTCTAATAAGAAAGGCCTTAATAGCCAAATTCTCTGACATAGAGGATATAAAGTGGATTATTTAGGGAATTAAGGAAAATATGCTTTTGATATGCAGAAATTATGACCAGATAACAAGATAGGTTGGAGTTGAGCAGAGTGTTTTTTAAACAGACTGAAAGGCTACAAGGCTTTGTGACTGAGCACTCAGCTGATGGAGAAGATAGCGCACAAAAAAAATCCAGTTACATTATGTTCTAGAACAGTACTTCTGACTGATCCTATGATAGTATTCAATTACCTGCATGCAAAGTGCTGAGGTTTTTTTCTGTCTTAGGGAATAACTAATCTGCAGTGAACTGCTGGTTTTGTTTTGTTTTTTAAGTTCCAAGTCCTTGAATATGAAGCAAGAATGATAAAAAACACATTTAACATTCAGTGATGCCATGTGCATCTGGGAGGCACCTCTTATGACTTCCTTGCATGCTGTTTCCTATATAAAAGGAAACACAAAGGTTGCCATAGCTGCTGATGGTACTTGTTGTGTAGTAGGGCAAACACACAGAAAAGAAGATCAAGCTGAGTGGGTGGAGGATGTACACTAGAACATACTAACCCAACAAAATCCAGTAGGAAAAAATGGGATTATGATTCAAAAGGTTTTTAGGGTGGAAGGAACTTATGAGCTACCATTCTTTACTATTAATGGGTTTGCTGTGATTATTTTCTTCCTGACACTTCAGTCCACCTTATAGCACTGCTCCAGAAGACATTAACAGCTGTCTTGTGGCGAATTATGTGGCCCAGGCCCTCCTTGTTCCCTTCAGGTTTTACTCCCCTGGTACAAAGGACTCACCAGACCTTTCTGGCTTGCAGTCTCCCATGCTCTTTATTTCCATTGCACATCATCCACTCCCAGCTCCTACTCCACAAGCTGAGTTTGTGCATCCCTCCTGGCCACCAGGTAGGCTACCCAGAAGTATCCCCCTGGTCTGTTTAGCCATTCAGCTTCCTCTGGTTTTATGCCCCAAACTTTATCCCCCACAACTGCCAGGCCACTAGCTGTTCCTTTATACCTTATTAGGCCAGGGCCCTGAGTCAGCCTTAAGCAGGGCTGCAGCTGTTGCCAGCACTGCTATAGCCCCCAGACCAAGGCTGACAGAGGTATATTTGGTGGCTGGGGTGGCACAGGCAGGTGGGAGCCTGCTCAGCTTTATGGGGTAACAGCTACAAGCACCTCACCCAGGCTACAGGGAGGGAAAACTGAGCCCAGCACAGACTGAGCAAGTGAAACAAAAAATGGAAAACTGGAATGGGAGTGAGCTCACAGGGTCAAAATGAGGGAAGTGGATGGGGACACCAAGCAGAGGACCCCAGATGGTGCCTACTTCTCCTTGAAGGAGGCCAAGGAGGCAGTTGATGCCAGCCAGAGGAACTCTACTTGGAGGTATGAGCAGACAAGGGACAAGAAATATGACTCACCGTTGCAGAGCACCACCAGCCAGCCTCCTCTCTCAGGCATTATAAACAGCCACCTTGGCCAAGGTGCAGAGGAGGAGGTTGATGAGAATGTCACATGATTTTCTGGGGCCACAGATGGAGTATGAACAGAGGAACAAGTGCAGGGAGAAATGCAATCCAGACCCTCAGAAGGAGGTTCTGAGGGAGCTGGAGAGGGGCTGAAGCCTGGCACTCCAGATAGGTGTGTGCTAGGGTCTCCCTCTCATAAGCAAGGCTGCAGTTGTAATGAGCACGGTTATAGCCTCCAGGCCAGGGCTGACAGAGGTAGGTGGGGGGGGTTATCACTCTCTGCTCTGTCACACTTCTCCATATAGGTGCCTGTGATATTCTCCCCAGGACTTTAAATTAGGGGGGTGTAGGAGGAGGTGTATGGGGGGTATTGGGGTGCTCACTAAATTGGTATAACACTGTTATTAGCTGACAACTGGGGGGTGTTGGGAAATTCAAGGCGGGTATGGGGGTGTTAGGGAAATCCCCGCCTGGGATTCTATTTCAACTTCTTTCAAATGCATTGTTCAGTAACTATCTCAAGGAAGATTCTTGGAAACGAATTCAGATAGATCTTTTATTGACAGCTTGACAGAAAAGGAAAGGGACTTATGACTTAACAAATACGTAAATATATGTGAGTTTATAGCAATGTGTTGCAAGATAGTCAAAAACCTACAGAAAGGTAAAAAAGCTTTTTGTTTTGTTTGTTTTTGTGGGCTCTAACCCTTTTCATGGACAATCATAATACGTTACAGGCTGCTAGCAATTAGTGTGCTATTTGAGAAGAGAATGTGTACCTTGATGTTGGCTCCTTCTCCACTGATCAGGTGGTTTCTGAGTTTCTCCTTCTCCACTTACTGCATTCATAATGTGCGAGGACCTAAAGACAATGGCCCCGTTATGTTACATATTGTATATGCATGTAATCAAAGGACAATCTTTGCCCCCAAAAAGCACTTAAAATTGAAGGAAAGAGAAAATAAGACATTTTATATGCCTTTCTTATGTGTGGAGAGCCCTGACTTTTTAGATGGCTATGGCTAGAACTGGGAAAATACTGCTGAGTCAACACTCCTGAAGTATTTAGAGGTGTTTAATTATACTAGGGACCAGCTGGACTCACATCCCAGTTGGTTAAAGTAAGTGGGAAAGTGTCCTCACTCACCTTGATCTTGTACGAGAGTCCCAAATACTACTTGTCCTAGTGGAAAAAAGATTGGTTGATGAGACGCGAAGCATTACTGGATAGGTCTTTTTCTCTGTTGAAAAAGCCTTTAGAGAGTTCTTTGTACAGTTTACAATTCTACATCCCTTGCTGTACAACCCTGTGTTTGGTTCTAAAATCTTTCATTTATTGCCATTATCTCCACTCCCCCCAACTCCCCATTCTCTCATCTCCTTAATTACCGTAGACTCAAGTATCTATTCTCTCAAAATTCAGAATGCAGCCAAGCAACCAAAGAAGTTTGAAATTGTCATTTACTTCTAATGGTCTCTGAATATTTATGGTACCTCATGAATACTTCCAGACTGTGTCATCATCTTATGATCATGCTTTAAAAAGGTGACGCACATCCCAGTCATAGTTGGTTTTGAGACCCATGCAACACATGCAATTCTACATGGCACTCTTTGGAACTCTATACATTGGCATAAGACCATCATCTCTAGTCGGTAAGGATTTAGGACCGTATTTATAAAGATCCTTCATTTGTAGGAACACAGTTTTACATGCCCAAGATACATTTGTGCATCCATTTTTAGCACAAATTTTACTTTCTATGTGAATTACATTGCATTTGTCAGTGCAGAATTTCAGCTGCAATGATTTATCTTTGTCAGGATTTCCTAATATTCCCCATAGTCTTCACTAATGTCAGCAACGTAAATAACCGGGTGACATCTTCAAGTTTTACTATTTCACTGTTCATCCCTTCTTCCAGACCATTAACTTTTTCTTTGCATATTTTGTACTGTATCTGAAGGAGATAATATTCAGTATGCAAAAAATGGAGATCAGGTTTTGAAGCTGTTGCTCTAAGGCACAAAGTTTTGTTCATAAATATTAGTAAGGATAACAAGCCAGAAGAAGAAGTGAAGATGGGAAATAATTATTATGTTACCTCAAAAGTGGTAGGCAGGGCGAGATGATTCAACTGAAGACTTAAAAAAGGACACTAAGGAAAGTTGAGGTTGAAAACCATACGTCTGCTGATAGGCTGATTGAGTGTGAAACTAGGCAGTCAGTGAAACAGATAAACCTGAAATGTGGCGAATAAAAGATAATGCTACATTGGAAATGTTCTGTTAACAAATGGAGATGCCTGCTAGAAAAATAACTTGTTCCTTTTTCAAATATGCCAGTATCTTAAAACCAGAACATTCCTGCATGTCGGAAGAGAGTATAGAAGTGATTGTGAATGCCCAGTGCCAATGGGCACTTCAGAAATGCATGTAGTTATTGTCATCAGCATTATTACAATCTTCCTATGACTACAACATTGCAAATGTGATGTAGGAAGGGTTAGTGTTAACCAATAGTTAGCCCTGCATGTACACATGGGCCTGAAGGAATGCAGCATGTTTTGTATGGAACAATGATTCCATTGATCAAAAAAGAAAAATAATGCCATGAAGTCCAATCTCATTGAATGAAAGACATGGCCTTCACTGTAGACATAATCCAACTCTAATGAAATAAATAGAAATGCTTGTGTGAAATTACTTGAGGTGGGCCAGGGCCTAAATCCCAGAATAGACAAATATTATATAGCCACAATCCAGGGTTGACCAACACTTCCAGATCACTGGTGCCTCCAGTTGAAATCCATTTGTATTCAGCCCGCTGATGAGTTTTCTGAGTCACCGAGGCCGTGAGAAATAGAACTACCCAGGTAGCTCCACCCCTCTCAGTTAAGATGAGTTAAGGTTAGAGTGAAAGCCTACTCAAAGAGCTCTCTTTGGCAAGAAACAGTAAAGATAAAGTTGAGAGAATGCCCAGTCACTGGCATTTAGCATTCTAGCACGCAGTACATGATGATGGAAAAACATGGGGAGGTTGCAGTGTCTAGGGGGAAACATAAATCAATATGCCCATTTAGAGCAGTGGTTCCCCTTAACGAAGAGACTATTAAACTACGTTTAAGCATCTCAGCACAAGAAAATTTCTTAGCCTTGTCAGGTGGTCTCACAATGAAAACCAAGTTTTCGGAGCTAGCAAACCAGAAGTTCTGGAGTTCTGCTAAGAGAGAGAGTATGAAGAATTCAGCACTGAAGTTATGAAAGTACTGCTCCCATTAGCATCCAGAAGTCTCTGCGTGTCTGCATTTTCAGCAATGATTTCCGTGAAACCTAAATGCTTTAAACTTGGAAAAAGACTTATGTCTGAGGCAGGGCTTGACAAAACCCAGGTGCTAGGTCGCCAGGGCGACTGACATTTGTAGCCTGGCATCTAGCTCTCCAGCAGAAATGCAGCAGAGGAGTGTTGCTGGTATCCAAAAATAAAACTGCTGGCTCCTTACTGGGAGCCAGTTTTGTTGAGCCCTGATCAGACACTATCAGAGAGTTAACAAAACACTGTGCAATTATAACATTCAAAATAGGCTCTTTCTTTTCACTAAAATTTAGGCTGTGTCTGAAAAATGCCCTCATCTGTATTTTCCAATTATAATTATAAACTCAGATTATGTAAGCAAACTATATAGTTGAAGAAAGTTGCAAAACCATCTAAACTCTACTATTCCTCTCAAATCTACTTTCTGAGGTTGGTTTACGAAAAATTCGTATTTGCTTGTAGGGAGCCACCAAGCTTTAAAATATTTTCAAGGGATCCACGGTACATAAACAAGCACAGCAAAAGGAATGAACATCTGATTCCATAACCCTATATGCCAAACACCCCAGAACAAAACAGAAGACTGTCACATTGTTAATGTTATTTGTCATAATTATGCATGATTTACTTACACATGTTGTTCAGTAATGATAAAATAACTAGACTACACTCCCCATTTGGCTCCTCATTGAGGTGTGAATATTTCAATGATGATACTTATCTGTTTCAGATTATACCATTCTAATCTGCATTTCTTGGTGTCTTCATGGTGAGAGTGTATTTGTACAGTTTACAATAAGATGTATGGAATTGGATTATATATGTCACAGGCTGCCAACTTGATTTCATGCAGCCTGCAGGGACGTTTATTAACCACCCTGATCTTGATTAAGAATGGCTGTTGTGTGACCACTGCATTGGCAGATCTGTTTGCACTGTGCAGTATTGATGCTGATTCACTATTTCAAATGCAAGGCCTATGGTGGGATAAGGGTTCCATTGTACTATACAAACTCATAATATGAGATGGTTCCTTGTTAGAAGAGCTTACAGTAAACAGATGCTAGATCCTGTAAGTATTTAATTCTCCACATTTATAAAGGTTATAAAAGCAATTTAAAAGGTAGAGGAATCTTTCTACAAGGTGTGGCTTTCATTTGCAGAAACAGGAGAGAATAAAATCCCTTGACTGAGCAGCAAGTTAACAACACTTCTTGTGAACCAGAATGTGCCCCTCCTTAGGGCTCTGTAGGGAGCAGTGCAGCTGTATATCATGTAAGCTGAATCTGTTCCCATTGATGAACCCATACCCTACGGCCTTTGTACCAGTGAGGCTAGCACAAAGGAGCTACAAGACAGATACCTGGCCTCACAGCAAAAATCCCCAGCACATGGCTCTTTTGCAACATTGTATGTACAGTATCCCTCTGCATAAAATAGGCTGGTGCAGGGGTAGGGTTAAAACTGGTGCACCCCTGCAATGGTCCAGAAGGGATAATGCAGTTTAGGACCACTCTGACAGCTTCCCTAGCTTTTTCTGAGGGCCAGGTTAGATTTTTCCCAACCCCCTGAATAAAGAAGTAACCTGCCCTCCCATTATTCTTCATTTGGCAAATCTGTCCAGTCGTTTGCAAATCAGAGTTAACTGCACTTAAGTCAATGGACTTACACCAGTGTAAAACTAATATAAGAAAGAACAGAATCCAGCCCAGAAAAGAGTCATGCTTTTTGCTCTAAGGAGCTTTTCACACCACCTGCATGAGTGGTAAGGCCATCCCATTCTGTAAAACAACCACTCTTGACGCCATGAGGTTCAGGGACTATGCTCGCTCTGCGTTTTCAGTTGTTTATAACTATGACAAGCTCACCTCTCACCATCCCTGAGAAATTGTCGGTGCTTGCTTTCAGCATCAGGCTGAGAGCTTCTTTTTACAAATTTTGAGCAGAATTGTTCAGACATTCGTGAGAGCAAAGTTGTTAGACTCCAGGTAGTTTTTTGCGAGTGTTAAAGGAATTGTCAACATTTGCCAGGCAAGTAGCTCATTCTGATGAAAATCAAGTATAAATAATTGCTCGTTCTTTCTTTCCCCTTAAATTTAACTTGAACGTTAAAATATAGGTAGCTAAAATGCTGAGGATGTCATGTATAGTGCTTCGATTCATGATATGTATGGGGATGTAATTCAGGAATTAGTAGGCAAGGTAATTTCTTTTTATCCTGATTTAAAACTTTTCTAAAAAGAAAATAAAACCTTATAGTATGCATGCATCTTTGTAACGACTAAGTCTTTCTATAAAGCAATTTAGAGGGTACCCAATCCATTAGCTTTTAGCAATACGTAATGTTATGAAATATTTGCGTGTCTGAAGGTATGCTAACATTCCACATCTACTACCTATAGGAATTCTCAGATGTGGATTCTCTTCTTTACTAGCCTGTCCAGCCAGCTGCCAGAAGGGTAGCTTTCTGCAATGTAAAATCAATAGATATGTCTCTCTGGGAAATGTCAAATGCTTGGTTAAAACATTGCAACAGTCACTGAGTCCTGTTCAAGCTATGCGGTTAAGTGACAGGCAACATTGCAGCGAATGTTAAAATAATGTCATTGGGGATCAAGGTATTAAAATGTGAAATTTTACTTGCACATAATCTGGTATCAGTGGTGCCTGATTAATAACGCTTTCAGAAATGCATTACTATGAATATGAAGGAAGAGTTGTTTTGAGATGCTACGGGGGAATAATAGTTTTCTGCTGCCAGGGGAAAAAATTAGTTACACTGCTGGATCAACCCTTTCTGAGGCATCAAACATTTTGATCTCTTATTGACCAACCTTTACGACAATACCATGGCTATCTGAGGCTGTACAGTACATACCCATGTCGTGTTATGGAGCTGAACTTTCCTTAAAATGTCAGATTTCCCTTAGAGCACCAGTAGGCGGTGCTCATGCACAGGTTAGGCAAACTTCCTAGCCAACTTCACTTCACTTGCAAAATGCATTTCATATTGACCCATTTAAAATATTTGGGTGTCTTTACCCCCAACACTTGAAGCTGTACTGGAGCAAATTAATCCCTGGCATAATTCTGTTGATTCCATGGAATGATTTTAGGGTGCAACTGACCAGACTGAATGCCAAAAATAGCTATATGCCATGTGTTTAATTTTAGATTTTTTTTTCCCCTTGGGTGATCTTTTATTAACTGTCTTAAAGATCTTCAGTCATATCTATAGGAGAGAAATCCTTTTAATTCTCTACTGTATCTAAGAAACATTAATTTAAAACACTGATTACTTATTCCTATCTCAGCAGATGTATCACATGTAGTATGCCTGGCGCTATGCAGCTTAGATCCCAGAGACATCAGTGTTTCAGAGCTGAATGTAAATGTTTCATTTTTAATATTGCACTGATGCTCTTTTTTGTCCTTCAACTATTGAAGCATATCAGCATTGCACAAACATTGTTCAAATAACTGCCTACACTATTATCCAAATGAATCTATCACTCACTCACTCCATTAAACTGAATATTACAGCACAGCAAGAAAAATAGTTTTATCTTGGAATCTAACTCTTCACTTCAGTGCCCAAGGATGAGGAAAGTTTCATAAACATTGAAAATTTTGCTCTGTTTGTATGACATGACAATATTTCAATTAGCTCCAGACATGGGTGCCACTTTTTGCCCAGATCCCACAAATATGGCCATTACTTTTCAATATTGCAAAAAGAGGTATGGAATGCATTTTATTGCTATGAGTGGTCTTTAGTTTTGATAATGACACTTCTGAGAGAGAAGTTTACTACTTTCAGTTAAGGGAGGAAAGCTTTTATGAAAACTTCAAAATTTAGGACCAAATTTTGCCCTTCATCCTCTATAAATCCCACTTCAGTGGTGTCAAATCCTGTTTATCTACCTTGTGCAAGGAGTGCTGAAAAAATACACAAAAATACTTACATGAATGTAATTAGAATTTGGCCTGGATTGGATGTATGTGCATGTGTTCATTCTCTCTCTCTCACTCACTAACTCATATATTACACTCATCATATATCAAGTTATATCAGAGTATGTATAGTACATTTTTAACAGACTCACCCGCACTCTTACCACTAATGTATTTTCCTGAGACATGGGAGCATCTAGAAAAGACCAGGCAATATTTAATCCTGCCCCAGCAACAGATTTAAGGTTCCGTCCAATATTTTACTAGTTACCTACTAGAAAGGAGAGATTGTCAGCTTCTGAATGGGACATGCACCACTTTCTTTTAATCATGGAAAGCCGTGACATATGAGGGTTTTAAATCATTACATTGTCATTTACACAAAGCTGTATCAAGTCATTTGTGAGGCAGGTTTTTGTGGGTTTTTTTTCAAATTTAGGATTGAATTGACTCCTTCTAATTTTTCTCTCCCACTGAACCCTGTATGGTGGATAATGTAGAACTCCTGCAAGATACTGAGCAATCTGATCCTAATCTAGAAAGTCTGCACTTACTTTTAAACATGTTACCCATGCACTGCAGCCAATCCTTAGATGTCAGTGGTTGTGGTTGGTATATGTGTAAGGAAGAACAGAATATCAGAGATTAAATCCATTGTGGTGATATACGGGCAGACTTTTGTGCATTGTTTTGTCATTTGTATTTGTATCTTATGTAGCAGTGGTTTTCAAACTTGGAGTCAGGACACAGTCCTGCATCACAGGCCCTTAAGCACCGGGTCGCAGCACCCACTGCTGCTGCTGCCAAATGTCTGGATTGCATTGCTCAAAGATGTAATTGTTGGGTCACAGGCATAAATGATTTTTTTCAATTGGGTCACAAGAAAAAAAGTTTGAAATCCACTTATATAGTACTGATCACATTGTCAGTGTCTTAAAAAATACATAACATTTTAAAGCATAGAACATATACAATGTAGTAATACTCAACATCTGTTGCACTAGAAGAAAGGCAAATTTACAATACACAATCTGTTTTTTGTATGGCTAACTCACATCCTTGTGAGAAATTTTTGGACTCAGCACATCAACATGTTTAACTTGGCCTTCATAAATTATTTTGCCAACAAATTTTTACTAAAGAGAGCTGGATATCTTTTCTCTGCCCACTTTGGTCCTGTCTTGTATTGACATACAGCAACTTGTAGTTAATATTGTTTCCTCTTTGCCGAAAGTCAAAAGTCCCTCTGAGCCTATTTTTAGCTGTTTCATTACTACAATTTCAAGTAGGATGTCTGAAAGTCGTTTTCTCCATAGCTATAAAAACTCCATTAACAAAGGCCTTATTAATATCACCATTTCACTAGGGAGTCTCTCTTCACTTTTAAACATTTCACCTGTCTATCAACTTTTTATATCACTCTTAAATGTTGGATCTAAATCAATGGCCTCATTTCCATAGTAATATAGTGGTGCCACTATTGGGGCAGTGTGCCACGTAAAGCCCTTATTAAAAGAGTTTAGACAGTAACCATGCAATAAAATGTTACTTCATACTGAAACTTAGTATATAAAGAAAGAAAACACTTTAAAAACAGTAGGATTTAGTGTACTGAACATGCATAATGCCTGGTTTTAAATGGACAGATGGAGCTGTTTTGGTCTATCAAGTCAATAATCCACAAGCTAAGACAGATTTGCTTTATAGAGTGTAATGGTTTAAATTCACTCTAAAAAAGAGCCTGTAACTAGTTATGGTGCCTAAAGCTAATGCACAATAGACTCTTCAGTGTGATGACTTATTAGGTATATAATAAACCTCACTTCTAATTTGGTATGTGTATTTAAAAATTAAATGTTCCAAATTTCACAACAGGGCTTTAAAGCACGTAACCCATGTACAGTATTTTGTTGATCCCAAAGCTACAAAAACTTGAATATTGAGTGCCATAATACTCAGGGTCACCTGTGGGAAAAGGCCTTTCTTTCACTGTTTGTTCAGGACCAAACCTTAGCTCTGTACTTAAGCAAACCATGAATTAATTTGGGGATCCCAGCTGTACATAGGGAAGATCCTAGTTTTTTCTCCTTCATTTGTATCATAAAGAGAACCACGATGCTTAAATCCCAAAGACTGAAATGTGAAGAACGTTAGTGGGATGAGTTCCATTCTGCATTTGGGTCCATATGGGCAGGTCAATGCAGATTCCCAATGTCCTCATTTGGAGTCCATGAAGTCATAGGGTCCACCCACATAAACTTCATGGGCTGATTCTGGAGTTGGTCACTGGTTCTTGCCAGCAAGGACTTTCAGGGACCCACCTGTCAACACTTCTACTTGTTGTTAATAAAAAATAAAGTTTGTAACTAAACCCTGGATTGGGAAGGTAGAGGACAGAACTGAAACTGCATTTCTTCTCACATAGCCAGAATGGGACCTCCTAACTTCTTGCTTGTATTTATTACTAAGCCAAATTAATTGTTTGTTTTAATTAATTTAAGTAAAACATGAATCATTCTTGCTTGTTGCCATCTATTTCAGCATTCATTTGTATGAGCTGTATCTGTCATGTGTGTCATCAGGTCGTGGTCTAGTCCCCTTATATCACTGTCTTCCAAGTAGTCATTCACATTTGCTAATTCAGAGTTGCATTCTCATTAGCCTTTTTCCTTGTACCCCAAAATATTTGTTCTGTACTAGCTAAAATACTCATAAGTATCATAATAATCTTCCTTTGGGTATGGGGCTGTTTCCTATTTCTGGGCATTTAGAGCCTGTGTCTTAGGCTAACAAAAGCAGATCTCTTAATCCAACTATGAAAAGATGCATATGATGTCACCCAGATTCATCTATTCCATGCTATTAAAGCCAGATGTTGCCCTTTAGAATTAAAAATAAGAATTCTTCTGTAAGATAGGAAGGGTGATCTTGTGATTAAGGTGTGGGACTGGGACTCAGTAAATAGGATTGTGCTTCTGTCCTCAGACATGGACTTCCTGGTCATGTTGAATAAATCAATGAGTGTCTGATATGGCTCCCTTTCTCATGTTGAATAGCACTTCACTCTCCAAGTGGTCCTGTTGAGTTTTCCATAGTTAAGCTTGTGCTCCTATGATTGTTGTCTGAAAAAGGAAACAAGACCTTACTGTCACCTTGACCATGCCTGGGTAGCCACATACAAATGCCAAGGTCAAGGCAGGCTGCAAATGGAGACCAAATGCTCCCAGCACTAGTGGGTGACTCTGAAGTAAGGCTTCTCAACCAGCAAACAAATAATGCTTCTGATCCCCCACACTGGTTATCAAGAGGCTAAAACAAAATATAAACAGCTCCCTTTACTATATTTCAGCCTCTGGCTCTCAATCAGCCACTGGGTCTAGTAAAAAAGATACTAAGTTACATAAAACTCCATGCTTGTTACCGAAAGGGCTCTCCTAACGCCAAAGGATTAGCCACATTACCAGATCAATGTAAACTAGGATCTTGTTCAAAATATCACGCAGCCAACCAGTCCTTTAGTAACTAAAACTAAAGGTTTATTATACATGGAAGGAAATAAACTATTAAGAGAGTTGTTAAAGGATTAAAGCAATGAGATACATATGAATTATTTAAAAGTCCATGTCCATGTACCTCAAGTCCTTGGCAGAATTTGGGACTTGCTGGCTTGTATATATCCTCTGCTGGATGTCCAGCTCTTAGATGGGTCTCAGTCCTTTGTTTCACAATTTGGCTATGGCTACACTAGCCAATTAGTCTGGATTAATTTACCTGTGTCTACGCTAGCCTTGGCTAGTTCGAACTAAGAAATTTCTTAGTTCAAACTAGCCAAAGCTTAGTCTAAATTAACAAGTTTGACTGGTTAGTCCAGACTAAGTGCTTAGTTGAACACGAGTGTGATGTAGACACAGACTAATTACTTAGTTTCAACCTTTTTTAGTTTGAACTAAGCCATTAGTTCAAACTAGCTGCGCTGAATAGGTCAAACTAAATTTTTAGTTTGAACTAGTCAGCATGGCTAGTTCAAACAAAAAAACCTGTCGTTAGTTCAAACTAAGGAAGTCCAAACTAAGTTTGTGACGTAGACATAGCCCTTGAGATGTAGATGAATAGATCCAGAAGTAGGTGATGGCTGAAGCCAGTAGACTAGAGCCAGAGGTGGCTTTTGAGGTAAGTGAAGCAGGCGGTAGCTTACGGCCCCCAAGCTGGGGGGGGCCCATAGCTGCCACCTTCTTCACTTACCTGTGTGCTCTTGGGGCAGTGAGGAAGCGGAGGGCAGCAGACCACCAGGCCCAAAAGCTTTGTCGCCCGCCTGCCAGACCAGCCTCTCTCCAGCAGCAGCGGAGCAGCACTCCCTGCCTACTCCCAGCTGGCTGCACCTCCCCAGGGGGAGGCAGGAAAGTGGCTGGCGCAGACCTGCGGCTTGCTGGGAGTGGGGCCTCCTGGAGCGGCACGCTCCAAAGAGATCTGTCTGCTTCCAGGCCTGGGGTGGCCGGGGGCAAAGTGGCCTGAACTCTTCAGAGCGGGCTGCTCTAGGGGGCCTCACTCCTGGCAAGCTGCAGTGCCACGCCAGCCGCTCTTCTCTGTATCCCTGAGGAGGTGCAGCCGGCTGGGAGTAGGCAGGAAGCACTGCTCCAGTGCCACTGGAGAGAGGCTGCTCTGGCCAGTACACCAGCCAGTGAGTGGCAAAGCTTTTGGACCTGGAGGTCCGTGGCCCCAGCTTCTTCCTCACCCCTCTGGGGGGGGTGGTTAGGGCAGCAACGGAGTCCCAGAGCCCTGGTGAGGGCGGCTTTGGGGGTCCATAGGAGGCCCCATAAAGGGTCTTCGCCTAGGGCCCCCAGTTGCCAAAGGCTCCCTCTGACTAGAACACTGAAAACAAGACGGAAGGATTGCAGTTGTCTTTCATGTCCCTTGGCCTTTTCTATGCTGCTTTTGGAAATTTATGGGAATAAGATGGAGTCCAGGGTCAAATGAGCAACTCCTGGTGACTCACCAGGTCTCTCCTTGGGCCCATTGTACCTGAGTTTTCTTCATGGGCCTTTAAGCTGGCTATGGGTGCAGTTATTCATTCTGGGGTATGGCCCAGGGACACAGTACAAGTTAAAATCAGATATATCAAATATATTCATCATTTCTAATACAGATCTGACACACACACACATAAACAATATCATCATACTTAGCAAATTGGAACCTTTCTATCAATACCTGACATGCCATATCTCTTATGAATTATTGCAATTGTTGACATACTAATGTTAAATAGTATCATAGATGGTTGCCCTAATCCAGTCAGCCTCATATCCACTCACTCCTTTGCTTAGCCTACCTGGATCTTTGGTCTAGGTCTAATGTGATGTCCTTATTCTCTGAGTTCTCCCCCGCTACTAGTAAATGGGAGAGCCTTGCTGTGCCTCCTACTTGCAGGCAGAATATCTGGCCAAGTGTGAGAAGGGAAATAATCTGCAACTTTTCAAGGGGTGTAGCAATTAACTTTTCTCCCACCCTCCCTGGAATCAGAGGAGAGTAGGGCAGGAATGTGTAGAGTGTTTTTTTTCCTTTTCTTTCTTTCTTTCTGCAGGGGGAAAGGGGATGGAGGGGTTAAGGCCTGAAGAGAGATTGTCAAATCATCTAAGTCTGGCACCCATACAACAGAAGCCACAAAATTTCACCAGATACTCCTGCAATGCGCACAATAATTTGTGTTTAACTTTGCATAACTAACATAAAAGCTTCCGCTCTTGATGTGAAGATATCAAAAGATGACTCCCACTTCCTCTGGGAGTTTGTTGTGATGGTTAATCACCGTCATTGTGCCTTTTTTATAACTGTGCCTTATTTTTCTATTTTTAATCTGTCTGTCTTTAATTTCAACCTGTTGGTTCTTATTATGCCTTTCTTTTTTAGATTAAGGAGCTTTTTAATACCTAGCATTTTCTTCCTATCAAGGTACTTAGACACGGTGATCAACTCACCTCTTAATTGTCCTTTTGATTCCCTAAACACAATGATCTCTTTAGGTGTCTCATCATAAGACATTTTCTCCAGCCCTTAAAATTTTATTTTATTGCTCTTTTATGCACAACTTGAAAACCCTTTTTTAAATATGGACACCAGAATTAGGTGCAGGTGCAAGGATCACATTTGCCCATTTTGATACAGCATCACCCCAGGATCTGGTGTTTAGACTTCTTCTATATGATCCATAAGTTCTTTTTCAGAGACACTGTTTTCCATGATTCAGTCCCCTATTCTGTTGATATGGCCTACTTTCTGGGTATGTCTACACTTAGAGTTGAACTCCTCAGTTCAAATTGATGATAGCTGACTTTGAATTGGTCAAACCTCATTTGACTTCGAAGTCAGGGTCAATTTGAACTGAGTAATTCAAATTGACCCAGTGTGGCCATCTCAATTCGAACTCATTGTTAGTTCAAATTAGCCACAACTTGACTTTTTCCTATACAATAGCGCCCCCTACCTAATTTGAACTAGCAAGTCCTGTTCATAGACATGCCAATTCGAATTGGATTTTCTAGTGTGGCCATGTCAATTCGAATTGTCTGAATTCAAATTAATAATTATAAGTTCAAATTGACTAATTCAAATTCAGTAATTTGAATTGAAACTCTAAGTGTAAACATAGTCTCTTTGAAAAAAAACAAGGAGTCATGTGGCACTTAAAGACTAACAGATTTATTTTTCGCATGAGCTTTCGTGGGAGAAAATCCCACTTTATCAGATGCTTCAAAGATGGGTGAATTTACAGACTCCTTGGTTTTTTTGCTGGACTAGACTAACAAGGCTATCACTTTGGAAATAGTCTCTTTGTCCTAGACAAATAATATTGCATTTGGCTGTATGAACATGTGTTTTGTTTGATTGGGCCAATCTTACCAAGCAATACCCTGTCTTTGTTATTTAACGCTGCATCTAACTTTGTCTGAGCCACACAGTTTATCAGCTGTGTTTTTATACTTTACTTTGCAAACACTGAGGAAGATGAATCTCAAAGCTTTCTGGATTGGTACATAAACTTATTCAGAGATGTCTAAATTCAAAATCTAGTCCTAAATTGTGTTGAATACAAATAGTTATGTATAAATTGAGTTAAATGGTGCTCAGGTTCTATAGTGATAAAACAAGCATAAGAACCTGAAAAACAGAAAAGAATGGGACTAACTGCTTCTTCAGTCAGATAATACTCAGTGTGAGTATGGGTGCCAGAATATGTCCCTTCCTACCTCTGTCTCTGTGTGTCAATTCCTCATGTGTAAAATATGGGGTAATAATATGTCTCTTCCTCATAGCCATGTTGAAGCTAGATCCATTAATGTTTGTAGCCCTCAAGTGCTATGGTTACAAGTGTCATGGAAAAGTCTACATATAAACCTAAAATAAATTTAAAATTTCACTGGATCCTAAGAATTATAGGCCAAATCTGTCTTTGGATATATATGAACCACTCTCATTAAAGTCAACAAGAGTCAGACACAAATCCAAGGAAAAAAATTTTCCCTAAGCATTTATAGCTTTGCTGGATTCAGGAACCTCACATCCTTTGAAATTTACATACATAAACAGCAGGGAATTGAACAGGAAAGGGCAGTAGGAAGCTATCTAAATTCTGAATATATATATTCTTAGTATGTTCTAAAAAAGCAAGGAGTCTTGTGGCACTTAAAGACTAACAGATTTATTTATCGCATGAGCTTTCACAGTAGAAAATCTCACTTCGTCAGACGCTTTGAAGAGGGGGAACTTACAGAATGAGATGAAAATGTTAAAATAAATGGAGGGGAGTGTAAGACATGGGGTCAGGTCATACTCCAACAGCAAATTAGAACATTTGTAAAGATTCAAACTCTAGGAAACAGCACAGAGAGAGAGGGTGAAGTCAAATTACCTGTTATAATGGGAAAAGAATCCATAGTCATGATTCAGTCCTGCTTTCACACAATCTGCATATCAGTTCAATTTTGGCTGTTTCTCTTTGAAGTGTTGATGTCCCATTGATTTTGTTGAGGACCATCATTAACAAATCATCAGTGGAGTGATTAGGAAGATGGAAGTGCTCAGCAGCTGTTTTTTTGTGTTGTGATTTCTGATGTCAGTTTTGTGACCATTTATTCTTCTCTGTAGGGACTGTCCTGTTAATCCAATGTTTAAGGTGTTAGGGCATTTCTGGCACATGATGGCATAAATCACATTAGTGGAAGAGCAGGTGAATGACCCTTTGATGGAGTAGCTGGCTTGATTAGGTCCTGTGATGGTCTTTTGTGGAGATATGTGGACAAAACTGGCAGCATTGTTTGTTGCAGGGATATGTGCCTGCTTTAATGTTTCGGTTGTTAGGTCTGTAGTTGCCGGTGAGTATCTGTTTAAGGTTTGGGGGTTGTCTGTAGGTGAGGAGAGGTCTGCCGCCCAAGGCTAGAGAGAGTGAGGGATCATCTTTTAAAATAGGTTGTAGGTCCTTAATGATCTGTTGTAGAGGTCTGACGTGAGGATTCTTTGTGGTGACCAATGGTGTTCTGTTGTTTTCTTTTTTGGGCCTTTCCTGTAGTAGTTGACTGCGGGGTACCCGTCTGGCTCTGTCAATCTGTTTCTTTACTTCTCCAGGTGGGTACCGTAGTTTTAAGAAAGCTTGATAGAGATGCTGAAGATGTCTGTCTCTGTCTGAGGGATCAGAGCAAATGCGATTATATCTTAGGGCTTGGCTGTAGACAATGGATCGTGTGGTGTGTTTAGAATGGAAGCTCAAGGAATGTAGATAACTATACCAATCGGTTGGTTTTCTGTATAAAGTGGTGTTGATGTGTCCATCCCTAATTTGTACTGTAGTGTCCAGAAAGTGGATCTCCTGTGTGGAGTGTTCCAAGCTTAGTTTGATTGTGGAGTGGAAATTGTTGAAATCTCTGTGGAAATCTTCAAGAGCATTTCTGCCATGGATCCAGATGATGAAGATGTCCTCAGTGTAGCAAAAATAGAAGAGAGGTGCTTTAGGATGGGACTTGAGGAAACATTGTTCTCAGTTACACATAAAAATGTTGGCATATTGTGGGACCATGCAGGTACCCACAGCAGTGCCACTGATTTGGAGGCATAAATTATCCTCAAATCTGAAATCGTTGTGGATGAGCACAAAGTCACAAAGTTCAGTCACAAGCTGTGCTGTGGCATCATCTAGGATGGTTCTTCTAATAGCTTGTAATCCATCCTTGTGTGGGATGTTGGTCTAAAGAGCTTCTACATCCATAGTGGCCAGGATGGTGTTTTCGGGAAGCTCACTGATAGATTGGATTTTTCTCAGGAAATCTGTGGTATCTTGAAGATAGCTAGGTATGTTGATCCCATAGGGTCTGAAGAGGGAGTCCACATAGCCAGAGAAGCCTGCTGTCAGAGTGCCAATGTCTGAGATGATGGGACGTCCAGGATGTCCTTTTTTTATGGATTTTAGGTAGTAGATAGAATATTCCTAGTTGAGGTTCTGGTAGTGTGTCTGTCTTTATTTGTTCCTGTGCTGCCTTAAGTAGTTTCTTGAGTAGGTGGTGTAATACCTTATGGTATTCTTCAGTGGGGTCAGAGAAAAGAGGTTTGTAGAATGTTGTGTTGGAGAGTTGTTTATAAGCCTCCTGGTCATAATCCAGTTTATCCATGATCATGACTGCACCTCCTATGTCAGCCTCCTTAATAATAAGGTCAAAATTGTTTCTGAGGCTGTGGATGGCATTGCATTCTGCATGGCTGAGATTATGATGCAAGGGATGTTGTTTGTCCACAATTTCAGCCTTCGCACGGTGGCAGAAACAATCAATGTAGAAGTCTAGTCTGTTGATCCGACCTTCTGGAGGAGTCCACAAAGAGTATTTCTCTCAACACCGTAAGAAGAAATATTATTATTATTATTATTATTATTATTATTATTATTATTGACTTATATAATATGACCTGTTAATATGGTACTATGACTCAACTGGCACAGTATTCTCTTCTCAAAATTGGTCTTATGTCATTCAAGGGAGGGCTGTATTCATGCATATGCATACACATATGCAAAAGGAATTGCTATCCATAAGCTAGCCTCCTTCATAAGTGTGAATGAAGGAAAAGCATTTGTAATCTTCCACTCCACAGATACAGTGAGGTCGGCTGCTTTTTATGATGACATGGCATTGACAGTTAATTTTTATGACGTGGGGTGGATAAGGTTTAAACAACACCTCTCCTTTAAAGGTACAGGATTTTTCCTTCCTTGATGATTGAAGGAAGCTCCTGAGAAACTGATGGCTCATGCCTGTCTGGTAATAGGCAATGTTTTAAGCAATGTGTCCATTGCCATTCCCACACTTGCTATGTGCTTGTATTTCTCATCCAATCAAATAGTTGGTATTTAATATCTAGTTACTGTCCTCTTGTCTATTTGCAATATTTTTTACTTAATCACTTTTTTTGTGAAGGATGATAATTTTTTCTCACATGACTTCTTACAGTGTTATGGTTTTAGTTCAGTAAGTATTATCTGTCTGGTAGTGCCACATGACAGAAGAAAGTTCATGCATATTCTGGAGTGGAAATGAAGCATCTGAGAAAAATCTGGTTGAACTCTATATATGGAGGTTTTGTAGATTTTATTTTCTTTCCTCTCTGTCTGAAAAGCAAAAGAGCATCTTTCTGTCATGGGAAGATTTTTAAGTGATTCCACACACAATAGTAAGCATCACCCATAACTCTTCAATGTTTTTTTTTCCCATTTCTTTGTGGAAAAGATAAAGAATGGTGGTCCTGATTCCGCAAACCATTTAGACATATTTAAATCCATCATACACCAAAGAAGTTAAGTACACATTTAATTCGAACACATGCTGAAGTCCAAAGTTAACACACATTTAAATGCTTTGCTGAATTGGGGCCATGGTACCACCATTAAAAAACTCATGAATATTTAAATAAACTTATGAAAAGCAGGGGTGGCCAAACAGGGGAGGTCAGAGTCCTGTGCAGTGGCAGGAATGAGAGTGGGGAGCAAAGCAGGGCAGTGGTGACAAAAGAGGGCAAGCGCAGGCATGTGGGGAACAGCACAAGGGTGGCAAGAGAGGAGAGAGGAAGGAAAACGAGTGGCTTGGGGGGGCAGGGAGGAAACTGGGGAGTGGGAAGGTAGGGCAGGGGAGCATGGCACAGCACCCACTTCCATCTTCTCCACAGTGGCTCCCTGCCACCCAGGGCAAATCCTCACCCACAGCAGCTCCCTCCCATTCCAGTGGGTCCCGTCCTTCCCTCCTGCAACCCCCCTCCCATCACTGCAGGGGCCAGAACTAGGCCTCCAGCCCCCAGCTACACCCACACACACACACAGCCACCCCACTCCCCAGCTACACACACCCCCAACCAAGCAGCAACCCCCCAACCCCAGCTACACACTCACTGCTACACATCCACTCGTATCCACCTTTGCTACACACACACACAGCTGCCCACACAACCCCCAGCAGGCCCCCCCCCAAAGCCCTTACCTGGGCTGTTTGCAGGCTGGCTGACCCACTGGGAGCTGCTCCACCCTGCAAGGAGAGATTCACACACTCCCGGCCTCCGCAGCTCTCTGCTGACTGGGTTAAAGTGGAGTGGGGTTTAAGGTGGAGCCACCAGAACTCTGGGTTCAAGCTGCTCCTGCTATTTTTAGGGGGACCCTTGGAACTCTGTGTTCCAGTGCCTTCCTCTATTTTTAGGGGGGCTGGAAGGCTGCATGCCTAAAAATAGGGGGTCCCGGAACTGTGTTACTTTAACCCCTACATTTCCCAGCCCTGCACAGACCACGTGGCTGGGCTGAGCAGGGAGGGAACTTTAATTCCAGGTCTCGGGGGTGCTTGTGGCACATTGGTTGGGAACCACTGCTCTAACCAGTGGATGACTAATATGTGAGTGGAGCAATAAGGTGCAATGTCAGTATATCAATGTATAACAGCATCATGAGAAAACATTTAAACAGAACTATTCAATTCGTTATAAACCAAAGCAGTAATGAAATCAGAAATATGGATAATGTTAACACTGCACTGCTATCTTTCACTGACCATTGTTTGCTGAACAACCCAGCCCTCCGTAAAGGTACTCTGTATAATGAAGTGTATTACAAGAAGCAATAGCAGAAATATTAGAAGATTCTAGGTACAGTGCCACTCCTAATGAAGCCGTTAGGTTTGCCACTGACTTCGGTGAAACTAGGGTTTTACCCCATGTGTTTTCCCAAGTGACTGACAGGCAATGCATTTAAGAGGCTTAGGCATAATGATCTGTTCAGATTGATTTATGCAAGTTCAGTGAATACAAGAAATGTATCTAATGGTAACAGAGAGATTTTTCATCGTTAGATGCTTTAATCAAAACTCAATTTGCCATAGTCACAGGGCTCACTTCTGTTCTCTTCCTGGTTTATCTGAGTGCACCCCCTCAGTTCCCAACTTGTACCTGCTCTTCTCATGAGGGAGAAGTGTGTGATTCTCCCATGCCTGGGCCCGAACCTGGGCCCTAGTACCTAGCATTTGACTGATTTAGCACCTATGGTTCTTCCCTTCAGGAGTCTATGACCAGTGGTGAATATAATAACCAAACAGCTGCCTTAAACCAAATATTGTTTCATTTTAATGATAGGAATAAAGAACAAGAGAAGAAAAAAAGGATTTTATAATCAGTATATACACAAAACCTTCCAGCCCACTATGATTGTGCCCCAAGCTTCTTTAGCTTCTTCAAATATCCTACATTGTCTGTGTGGGTCACTCTCTCTTCAGCTTCTTACCAACCACTGCCTGACCTCTGGACAAATTTTTAATTTCTTATAATTTTGCACAGAACAGGAGCTACCAATACGAAGCAGCACCAGACCCTGCCATAAGAAGAGATCCAAAACCTGCAGCAAGATGTCCACTACTCAAAGGACCAATACCCTCCAGAACACACTTTTCAATATGTGTGGGTCCCACATATATGCCTATCTCAACATGCAGTGTATTTCATTCAGTGCACTAAATACCCCAATAACAACTATGTGGGTGAAACCAAACAATCACTACATTCCCCAAATGAACTCTCACAGAAAAAATAAGAGACAAAAACACTCTATCATCCATAGCTGAACAGTTCTCACAAAATGATAACTCCATATCTGACCTCTCAGTCCTCAACCTCAAAGGAAACCTGAATAACACTTTCAAAAGACAGGCCTGGGAGCTTAAATTCATTGATTTTCTAGCCACCAAAAATAATGATTTTAATAAAAATGCCAGATTTATGATTTATTACTACCATCTGTAACACATTGTTCCCTTTCCATTTTTTATCCTATGACTGTAGAGATGCTAACTGGCCACTTCACCTTGAATGGTCTCTTGTAGCATGTGTTACCTACTTATGAACAATCTGTTTCACCTTGTATTTAACTGACTCCCTGAGTACTTTTTTTCCACACTTGTCAACACACACTCTAAAACTTTTTCCTTTCACTGACAGAAGTTGGTCCAGTGAAGGATACTACCCTATCTTATCCAACTTTGATATCCAGGAACAAACAGAGCTACAACAAAACTGCCAACCATATGGTCAGAGGTAAAATTTCTGATTATTTTGCATTTCAGGTGTGGAACTCATTGCACATCTGGTTTCTGCAAATCTCCCTATATAGCATTCCTACAATTGTAGTGAATTAAATTTAACAATCATGTCTCCATTTCAGCTGTTGAACTTGTGGTAGAGATGGGAATGTGATTAGATATTGACTTGACTTATTTGCCTTGTGCAAGAGAGTAAGATAAAGGAAGTCCTTATCCTTGCCTTTTCACAGCAAGGGGCTACCAAGAGCTTGGGTCTGGAGACAGGGGAATAAGAAGATGCTGTGCATCTGCTACTCCTCCCTCCAAAACAAATGGGTGGGAAGGACAGGGAAACAGGCAGAGGCATGATTCTGTGCCCCCAACAAGCAGACCACCCTGGGGACTGGTTATAATTTTTGCACTTGGTGTGTCCTACAGGAAAGTACTATGTACCCTCCTCAAGGAAGAGGGAAGCAGTGAGGGAATGAGAGAATCTATGCCTCAGGTGGGTGTGTCTGAAGTGGTCCCATTTATGCTTCTGCTCCACTTGCAGCCTAACCTACTAGGCTATGTCCACACACAGCCAGTTAAATTGATTCTACGTGAATCAATTTAATCAAATCAATCTAAAAATAGTTAAATTGATTTAAGTAAAATCGATTTAACATGTCCAGATGGAAAAAACCCAAATTGAACTAGCATGTCCAGGGAAGGACTTGCTAGTTTGATTTAAGAGAGGGGCACCCTGGGAAGTATGGCAACATGGCCCCCTGGCAGGGCCATGTTGCCACCCAATCCCCTGCCTGTCTCTCACCTGGAGAGCCAGGCAGGGGAAAAAAGCCCCCAGGGCAGAGATCCCCCTGTGCCTTGCATCCCCCACTGCTGATGGGGTGGTGGGGGAGGGACTGTGGGGCACCCCGCATGCCCTGCTAGTTGCAGGGCAGCAAGGGCAGGGAAGTTGGGGTCCCAGGCTCCCCCACCCAACACAGTTCCCTACAGCTGGCCAGGTGGCAGGTCAGGGAGACAGCATGCCCAGCTTCCCCGGCTTGCTGGCAGCTGGCCGGGCGGCAGGGCAGGGAGCCAGCTTCCCCACCTTCCGCGGCTTGTCAGTTGCTGCCCCACCACCTGGCCAGCTGCCGGGGAAGGCAGGTGTGCCAGCTCCCTGTCCTGCCACCTGGCCAGCTGCTGGCAAGCCGAGGAAGCCGGGTGTGCTGGCTCCCTGCCCCGCCACCTGGCCGGCTGGAGGTGGAGGTGGGTCCCTCTGCACCCCCCTGCACCTTCCCTCCCTCCCTGGCCAGGGTGCTGAGGGGGGTGGGATTTCCTTCCAGGGTGCAATGCACCCTGGGAGGAAGGTCAACTGTTATATTGATATGTGGGTCATATCGATATAACAGAGCCACACAGGGTTATTTCAAAACCACAGTTTTGAGATAACGCTCATTTCAGTATAAAGCTAGGTTTTATTATATTGAAATGATTTTCCTTATTTGAAGTAAGGAAGCCCCTTATTTCAAAAAAAGGAAATGTGTGGACATAAACATTTTTAAATTGAAATAACCAGTGTTATTTTGATTTAAAACAGGCATGTGGATGTATCCCTAGAGTCCAGCCCACTATTGTTTTTAATAAATGGGGCTAAGCGTTACATTTGAGTGTCATTGCAGAAGTTATTTGCAGGCCCCGTGCAGAACTATCTCATGCTGCCTTTCATCAAAAGTGTCTGACCACTACCGATGGTAAATGGTTAATGAAACACAAAGTCCACTGACCATGATAGTTTGTTTGCTGCTTTTTCTAGTTAAATACAATTGGAGAACTGACTTTATCAACTAACAGACAGAATGCCACTCTTTCAGAGACCAGACAAACCCCTAGAGATGCCTTTATTTCAGTGATTGTTGTGCTTGGTCAACAGTGAAATGTCACTAACAATCACTTTCTTTAAAAGCAATTGTCCAGCCATCTTCCTCTTGAGACTTACTAATTAATAGTCTTGTTCTGCAGGGAACGAGTATCAAGGCAAAATGCTAGCATTAAACAAAAATTCCCTGTTGTAAATATTTTTTTAAAAACCACAGCTGCTTTTTATACCATGCTGAGAAAAGGGTGGGCCACTTCTTCTTCAGTCCACTTCTGCTTTATCAGTGAAAAAGTACAGCACTTGGCTGTGACATTTATCCTACCATTCAGCTGAGAACTTTGTCTATGTAAGGAGTTAGTGCAGCGGTCTCAAACTCACGGCCTGAGGGCCACATGCGACCCCTGAATTTATTTCTTGTGGCCAGCAACAACACTATTGCTATCGATATTTGTAATACAGTTGTATTAAAGAGTTTCAGTGGGGCATCCCTTGGGCTACTATACTAGTCCTCATTTGTGGTGTGGCCCTTGGGCTAACATACTAGTCCTCATGTGGCCCTTGTGGTGATTTGAGTTTGAGACCCCTGATTTAGTGGATGCAAAGGGATGCAGTTGCATGAAAGAGATCCGTTAAGAAAACTTTTGTCCAAATTTTCTTTGGGTCTCTTTCATGGTAAGAACATTCCTTGGCATCCATTTAAATTGCACATAAGCAGATGCACATAGCCATTTATGTAAAAAATGTTTTTTACCTGTTTATGCTTGTACATCAAACATGTGATTTGCATGCTTATGTGCATATTTTTGCATTCACAAATGAATTACCTCACCAGTGGTATGAAGGGTGCTGTGACTCTCTGGCATAAGCTTTTAGTGAGGTTTGTCTTCAGTTACATGCAACAAGATGCTAAGGATCAGTATTTATTTATAGAAGTGTAGGCGCTTAGGTACTAGCAGCAAATAAAAAGCTAAAATGAGTGAAGGACTCAGTGCAGAGGAGCAACCAATGAAAGAAAACTATGCACTTCCATGATATTTCTTATGATGACACTGTATGCATATTGTGAGACAGTGGGGCCAGAGGCAAACAGGAGAGTCTTAGAAGGCAGATATATAAGCCCTAGAATGATCCAAGTTTTGTTCCCTGTGGACTGAGCAGGGTCTGCTTCAGGTTAATTATAGGCAACTGAGCCCAATTAAGGCCAAGCTGATAAAAAGTCCTTGCTCCAGCCAGAGGATGGTGGAGAGCAGGAGTGTTCCTGTCAGAGGGCAGGAGGGGGTGATCAGAACCCAGGAAGCAGCATGAACCATTTCCCTCTTTGAGCATCTTGAAGCCAGAGATGGTTTGTGCCACTCCAAGCCTCTGCCGCTTGCCAGAAGTGGCCCGGAGTCCGATCAGGCCCCTTCCAGTCGCACTGCCAGCCAGAGATGCAGGGCCTGTGCCCTGCTGGCCCCAGCACAGTGGCACTCCTGGTGGTGAGTAAGGAGTACTAGTAGCAGTGAGTGAGGAGTGTTGGAAAGAAACAGAGGAAACAGAACCTAGCCAACAGGTAGAAGAGTGCAAAGAGGGGGAAACAGCCCAGGGGAAAGCAGCACAGTCACTGGCAGGGTCAACAGTGTATAGTTGCTACTCATAGGGCCCCAGGCTGGGGCTCAGTGTAGAGGGAGGGCCCGAGTGCCTTCTACCTCCTGCCCCACTGTGTCTATGGGGGCATCAGCTGCCTAGAGATGGGGCAGACAGGGCTTGCTCTGGTTCCCAAAGCAGAGCAAAGCACAGGCCCACAGGAGCAGAGCAGACGGTTTGCCACAATATTTAATGAAATCTTATTAAAAACTACTTTTCTGGAAAACAATGCAGTGATGGAAGATGTTCTCAGTCATTTGTGTAAGAATTCTGTAGTAAAGCATGAAAATGACATGCATTGTCTAGTATCTTCAGGCTTTTATGATACACATACTAGCTCTGTTTAATGATTTTTAAAATTTCTGAGGAAATCAGATTGGCTAAATCACTATCTCTACTCAGATATGCTTTAGAAATGTGTCTAGTAATAGTTATCTTTGGATTGTGTGGAATTGGGGGGAAATGAGGAAAGAACATTGGTGAAGAACTTTCATTAAATAAAGTTAGATCTGTCTGAGGAAGGAGGAAAAATTATGATTGGATTTACTTATTTTTAGTTAAACAATGAAAAGTAGATCAAGTCAAAAATATTGTCAGGTCAAAACATGCTTCACTTCCTCTAATCATGCAGGTAACTCTCCTTGGACCAAATTCTGTATTCAAATATAAATCAAGAGTATTACTCTAGTCTAGTCAATGGTGTGACTCCAGGTTTACATTAGAACAGTGGCCGTCAAACTTGTTTCCTCAGGACTCAGCTCCAGACCCCTCTGCCATGCGGCAACTCTCCACTGAAAAAAAGCGGCTTCCACCAGAAAATTGAACAGTGACCATTGCTGCGGGGGGTTGAGGGTGGGAAGCCCTTATGGCTTTCATCCTTTCCCTTGAGGCTTCTATTGCATCTCCAAAATCTGCACATCTAATTTGAGATCACCTACATGGAACATGCAGAGGGTGATCCCACATGCCTTACTCCTATCTCAAATCAGGAAGTATGTCAAGTGTCTAAAATTGCATGTAGTAGCCCGGAGTGTGTGTGAGGGAGCTCCTTGAAAGTGGGGGTGGGTGACTGGGTGGAGAAATGAGATGGAAGTGCTATAACAGGGGAAGGAGAAGAGAGCCAGTGGCAGGCTGGAAAGAAAGGTCCTGGAAGATCCTGTCTGCTGCTGAGCCTGTCCAAGTCCCTCCAGGTCCTGCTCCCTTCTCCACTGCCAAATCCCAGGAAGTGAAGCAGCCCCTCTGGGTTCCACTTTCACCTCTGCTCTTCATCTGCTCCCTGAGTGAGCATGAGTTTCCATGAACACAAAATTGTCCACAACATTGTGATTGAAGGGATGCTAGCCCTCTCTTCTTGGTCTAGTGACCCCTATCGCTGTCAGGGCGCATAAGGCAGCAACACAATGGGGCTATCCATTCCCCCTTCAGATTGGGTCCCTGTTATAACTTCTCCTTCCAGCAGATACATCCCTGAGTTGGATTTTATTTTGTTATTTAGGCTTGCTAATTGTAGAAAAAATACCATACTTTCTAACACAGGCTCCTACTAGAACAGTTTGGTTTTCTTGTCTCTTTTTAATTATCAGTCAAAAAAATCTCTGAAAAGAGTGTTGATTAAAATCTACAAGTTATAACTTTTGTTGCAAGCAAGGGAATTCTCAACCCACTGAAAAAAGAGGCAAGTCCTAATTTGCAAAAATAACTGCAATCCCCAGGACTTTAATTTTTTTGATTTACTAGTCTAACACGGCTGCCCCTTTGGAACTTTGCAATCCGCAGATCCCAGAAATGGTGGAATAAAGGGGTGTTCAAAGTTTTTTCTTTTCTTCATTGGGTCTATTCATAAAAAACACAAAGGTTGCTTGCCAGTGACCTCAGTCCTTTGCATATGAATGAGAAAAGCCCAAAGAGATACTGACTCAGAGAGGAGGTATAGAGATTGTTTGAACAATTAGCACCTCATTGTTAATCCTAACGACCCCCATGTTTATCTTAGTGCTCTCTACTGAAGGCTGACACTATGTTACAACAGCGAGATCAGCAAGAAGCAGCCACCTCCCTCCCTACCTCCCTCCCCTCTTCCCCCACATCTCCCCTGCCAGCGACCCAATAACTTCTGGTCTGTGACCCCATAGTGGCTCACAACCCCAACTTTGATGAACACTGCATTAGAGTAACTGAAGACAGAATATGGTTCAGGGTGAATCCCCTTGCTTAGTTTCTAAGCAAGTTTCTAGACCTTGCTTACCTCTGCTTATGCATTTTTCATTTCCTATTGTGACCTGTCATGTTTTGGCATGTTCTCAGTATTAAGCATTCTTTCTTTTAGCTCAAACAAGCAATGCACTCTGTATATGCACGCTATATTCATAAGATCCAAAGGGATAGGCATGTTAGTCCAAACCAAACAAGGAGTCTGGTACCACCAGACACCTTGTTTATATTCATAAGAAGATTTAAATTACAAACACAGATACAAAAATGTCTTGCATACAGGGCATATATTTTTGATTGAATTTGCTAACAACTTTATTTTCCAAGTTCCATTAGTTTGTCATACTCTTGCTGTAGATGCATGTCAAGAAACTTTGCATAATCAGGTCCAGTCCATTGCATCACTCCTGATTAAATACCGTTAGGAAGATATTAATCAAAATGGATTTCTCTCTTCATAGAGCCATGCAGTGAGTGGTCATATACTTTCTGAAAGGCACTAAAAAAGAAGTAACTCTCAAAAATAATCAGTTATTGAAGAAAATGTAAGAAAAGTCAAGAGCATAAGTGCCTGTTTATAAAATAGCCTTAACTTCTTCCAGAATTCACTAACATTTTCCAGGACATAACCAGTCTAATTTGTTCTAATTCTTTTCTAATTGTTGTTAAATATAGTCTTATCTAGGCTCTTCTATAACTTTCCCTGTGACGTTTTTCTGAACATCTGTCTTAATTATCGTTAATGTTCATTAAAGGTAGTGTTTTCCAAGTGGTCAAGGGGAGTTGGATCTGTGATGTCCACTGATTTTCCATGCCTTAAATTCTAGGCTTGGCAGCAAGGCTCTCACCTTGGAATTTATGGGGAACTGAGAGTCCAGGTGACTGGTTCCCAGCTGTGAAACTGACTAGCTTCAGTGGAAATACGTGTGGAGAAAAATGCTAATCAACAAATAGTAAGTTCCAAAGGGGAAGCCATGTTAGTCTAGTTCAGCAAAACAAGGAGTCTGAGTGCATTTTTAGAGACTAACGAAAGCTCATGCGATAAATAAATTTTTAGTCTTTAAAAGTGCCACCAGACTCCTTGTTTGTTTAGTAATAGTAAGAGTTTCAGAATTTGTCTCTTTATTATGAGTAATTTTTATAATACACATGTAATTTCTAAGTAACTTTAGAACAGTTAGGTTCCATTTCTTTCACTATATTTGTAGTCCATTCCCTGTTAGCAGTTCCACATTGGATTCTTTCTTTCTTTCTTTCTTTCTTTCTTTCTTTCTTTCTTTCTTTC
>ML682060.1:841912-1022014 GCA_007922195.1 Podocnemis expansa | reverse complement strand
TTCTTTCTTTCTTTCTTTCTTTCTTTCTTTCTTTCTTTCTTTCTTTCTTTCTTTCTAATACCTTTTAATTCAGAGAAATTTTCTGCAGAAATAATGTCTGAAGTTTGTCACACAACATTTCTTCTGGGTTGAAATTGTTATTGTAGTGACTTTTGACCTCTCACCTAGAAGGTCCCTTCAGGGATGTAGCGCCTTTGAAATTGTCATTTTGAAGTGTAAATGATTTACAGTAGATTCTAGATCAGATGGTCCCTTTTTTATCAGTGGATTGGGTTATTTTTCTTCATTTTTACCTCATTATACCTGCAAATCATAAAAGCAGAAGGGTGATAAGTATTTAGTCTTCATAGATGTAGGCTTTGTCTTTCTTGGTGCTGGTAGTCATCTCAGCAGTATTTAACACTGCAGTTTTGTAGTATTAGAATTCTTTGGAGAATTGTTGGTATGATTCGGAGTATTTTGGGGAGTTGTCTGATGCTACATAGGCATAAATTCTTTTTAGTATGGTGGTGTAATAAGTGGTATATTTCATACTGTGTGTCTTGTGCTGTTCATCAGAGAAATACAGTGGAGCCTTTATTCTATTTACTTGAGTCCATTTAGTTGTCATAAGAAAGCATAGTCTGTTTCCATAATTATCCAGCCAATACTCCAGAAATATTTTTTTGTTCCACAAGAATGATTGCCTTTGCAGCTGAATTCAAAGAAAACAGGCATGCCAATAATCAGCTTTAAGCAATCACTGAGTGATTCTACAACAGTGATAATAGTATTCAATAACGTATTACTGATTCCAGAAAGTTTCAAAAAGATGGGTGTGATACTACCCCGAGACCAAATGATGGATATGTATCTTAAGACCACTATTAAAACCTTTCTGTCCTCTTTGAAACATTGCCAGACCAGTGTTCAGCAAAACAGATTTTAGAACGATTGATAGATACTTTTATATCCTCAAACTGAGTGTTGCAATGCTTTCTTTTAAAGGGCTCCTACATGCAATGCAGGGAGTCTATAGCTTATTTAAAATGTAGCAACTTGCATTCTTACAGTCATTCAGCTGTCTACATGCATTTATTCTTTTAAAACACCTTGTCATTATCTTTCTTTTAAATTTGCATCTCTGTTTTAAAGTTCTTTTAGTCATGTTCCAACTTGGAGGTGCAGAATTATTTTTCCTGACTTATCTGTAGTGATCCCCAAACTTTATAACTCACTCCCACACACATCCCCCAACTCCACTCCATGCATATTCCAGAGCCCGGGCTGGGAATGGGACCAGAATAGAAGCTGAGGCTAGACCTGTCGCTTAAGCTGTGGCTGGGAGCAGGGCCACAATCTGAGCTGAGGCTGGGCCTGGAGTTGAAGCTGGGGCCTGCCCTGGGTCCAGGGGTAGATCCGGGAACAGAGCCATAGCTCAGTGGTTTCCAACCAGTGTGCCAGGGCACACTGGTGTGCCACGGGAACACCCAAAGTGTGCCGCAAGCATGCCCAAGAGCTGGAGTTAAAATTCCCTCCCTGCTCAGCCCAACCACCTGGGCTGTGCAGGGCTGGGAAAAGGCAGGGGTTAAAGTAAGGGGGAAGGCACCGGAACACAATTCCAGGCCCCCCTATTTTTAGGCAGGCAGCATTCTGGCCCCTAAAAATAGAGGAAGGCACTGTAATGTGGAGCTCCAAGGGTCCCCCTAAAAATAGCAGGAGCAGTCCAAACGCACCGTTCAGGTGGCTCCACCTTAAGCCTGGCTCCATCTTAAGCTCAGCCAGCAGAGAGCTGTGGGAGGCCGGGAGTGTGTGAATCTCCCCCTGCAAGGAGGAGCAGCTTGTGTCAGGCAGCCTGCAAACAACCCAGGTAAGGGCTTTGGGGGTGGGGCTGCTGGGGGTTGTGTGGGGCAGTGTGTGTGTGTGTGTGTGTGTGTGTGTAGCAGAGGTTGGTGGGAGTGGATGTGTAGCAGAGGGTATGTGGCTGGGGTTGTGGGGTGGCTGGTTGATTGGGGGGGTGGGATGGCTGGTCCAGAATCTTGGGACCAAGGCTGGGGACAGAGTTTGGCAGAATAGCACTCCCCTGCTGCTTGTGGGAGCTGACCACAAACTTTCCTTCACGTCCCCATCCTCCCATACCTTCCCCCACTCCCATTTGAGGATCTCTGCTATAGGTGGGTGCTTTAACTCCAACACAATGAGATGAATTACAGAGTATCTAGGGCACAAGAAACAGCTAAAGGAAAAGCAGGAAATTCTGAAAAGAAAACTCTGCTCAGGGAAGACCCAGGGGCTGCAGTTGCATATATTCTCCTAACTTGCAGAAGAGTCTCTATTTGCTGCATTGTAAACTTGGATCTGTGGGATCTGGGCCTGTGGATTCAGGGTTTCCGAGCACCCACTCGAGCTTCCATGGCGCATTGTAAACTTGGGTTTACAACTGCTGGGCCCAGAGCCTCAGAGTCATGCTAACACATGCATAGGGAACTCCACAGACCTTCCAACCTAAATTTGCAGCTTGAGCTGCATCCCCAGAGCAAAACAACAGGGCTTGGACCCAAATCAGTGCATTTCGGGCTTGGAACCAGCCCATAGTAGGGTCTTATAACTCAGGTGCTGATCTACTTTCTGACCTGATTCAGACTGATAGGTGTGTGAATGGAAGGGAGACTTGGGCTCAAACCTGCATCAAAGCCCAAACTTACTGTACAATGACATTCTATAAAGGGTACACTTCCATAAGCAGCCTTCAGATAAGCTTTTGTCTCCAGTCTCCTGCTGAAAATATATCTAAGAAAGTTAAATTCTGATCCTTAGAGTGCTAAAATGATAGTGCTAACTGTTAAAATTTAACAAGGTGTTATGCCAACGAAGCAGGTGCTTTTGGTGTGCAGTGAATCTGAACAGAAAGATACACTGAAGTCATATAACTGACTGATTCCACTAAAAGTAAAAGTCTGTAGATATTCAATATTTTTAAAAATAACAGCATTTCCGTAAGATCTAAAATTGTAAGAAAGCCAGTTCCAGGCTTTGGAGCTGCTTGACGGCAGAGCCTCCTACCATAAAAATAAAATTGTGCATCAGCATCTGAATAATCAAATCACAGTTAAGTCTGTTTCAAGTTGCTTGATTTCATGCTGTTTTCCACCAACCAATATACAATGCAAAGTACCTAACTGCTGGCAAAGTACTTAGGTAGGCAACTAGATCACCAGATACCAATTTTTCAATGAGAAAAAAATTCCTGTCTGAGAATGCTGTTTTGGGGGGATGGGAACAGCTCCTTTCTGATGTTGGCAGGCACCTGCAGTGTATTTCTAAACAAAGTTTAAATCTAAGGTTCTAAAATAAATAATGGGTGCATGTGAAGCTTCAATCAGATTTTTTCAGTTTTTTTTAAATATTAATATGTTCCCAAGTGATATGCATGATGGCACTGTAATACAAAATGAAAATTGTAGATGTAATTGGTTTTGTTAGCCTGTCAGATGTCCAGCTGTGATCCAGGGACCTGCCCTGGTCAGGTACCAATCAAGGAAAACACCTAAGCACTTGCTTAAATCCATCTTTGCTAGTAAAGCAGTGAGGGCAAATGTAACATGAGCATATAATGAAGTGCTTTACTGTACAGGAATGGAAATAACTTGTACTTAAAATTAAACAGATGCTTAAAGTGCTTTACTAAATCAGGGTCTTTATCTTTCAGATCCTAATCTGAGGTTATCACTTCATCCCATATGCTGTGGTTTCCTGTTCAAGCATAGGACTACTACAGAATCCCCTTAGAATAAATTGAATCAAGTGGAATCGTACAGTGTCCCCTTCGACTAGCACAATGTAAGAAATACTTAGACTAGATAAATACTTCCTAGCTCCAAACTTGATATTTAAGACTATAATTCCCATTTCAGACTCTGTAATTTAGGTGTTAATCTTTGACTCATCCTTGACATTCTACTTACACCTACAAGCACTTTGGTGCTCAGTGTGTTTTAGGATTTAACACAATTAGGTATGCTGCACTTTGCCATGGAAGGGCTAGAAAAGACAGAGACTTTTTTTCTACTCTAGATTAGGAAAAACATGGTTTGCAACTTTTGTAGGTCCACATGAGATAAAAATATGGAAGTTTGTCTGTGTCAGGGGTGCTATAATCAGAGTAGCATACAGGATTTGTGTACAGTGGAGGTGTGCGAGGGGGAACTAGTCTTTTTTCCACCATTTAAATAATTTTAAGTCTAAATAATTTAAGACTTTTCCAATTTATCTGGTCCTCTCAATGTCACCCAACTTTTGTTTCCTGTACTCCTTTCTACTTAGCTCCCTCCCACCCATTTTTTCAGTGCCTTCTCTAATACTTTAGAACACGTCATGCTTCCAAGTGCCCTTTCAAATATGAATTTAATTTTTGAAGATTGCCTCTTTAAATTTCAAATGAGTCTGCCTACCTATAAGACAACTACCCTTTTGTGACCTATGGAAAAGTAGTATGTTACAGAGGAAAGACACACTGTGCTCTTTTATTACCACCTTACTTCTGCTTGGTCTGTTTTTAATGGTGATTCAAAATATCTTTGGACTTGACAGTGGGTACTGTTTCTCTCAATGCATGTGAAAATTTTAGCAGAAAACTGAAGAAAGAGAAGGAGCAATGCGGGTCTCTTCTTTGTACAATAACATGTACACTTGCAAGGAAAAAACGGAATGTTTCCAAATTATTGAAAATTAGGAAGAACTTAGAACCTATGTTCATAAGCTAGAACATGGATAGGTAGCTAGTGTGCTGTGATGGTTTACTACGCTATTTATAACCACTTTGCTGTTACTGTGTGTTCCCCCTCTATAGCCAACTGGTGGGTTTTTGTTTTGGTTTGGTTTTTGTTTTGTTTTGGTTTATCTTTTTTCCCCTCATTATGCACTTAGGTTCTCATCCTGCATCACTAAAGTCAATGAGATTTTTGTCATTGATTTCAATGAGAGTAGTATCAAGCCCTTAGATTGTAAATTCTTTGGGAGGTAGCATCAGTCCTTACACTATACATATACATGCCTAGCTGAAACATTGGCCTATAGGGGAGCCATGCTAAAATAGCTTAAACAGGGCAAAACTGAAAAGAATGGGGCAAGCAAAACCTAAAGACTGGTGGTTTTTCTTCCATAAGATATACTGAGCCTGTACCAGACAGCTTCCGATCACCTCACTGGTAATTCAAAAGATAAAAACACAGTTCCCTTTAAAGTTATCCAGTTCTCTGGCTATCACCAAGACAGCCAAGTCAAATGCAATAGGGATTACTGAGAATCTTGTGTATCATATCTAATTTTTTTTTTAAAGTTTGGATTGGACACATTACCAAACAAGTCAATGAACAATTCAGTTCTTGCCCAAATATACCCTTAGAGGTAATGCTTATTAACTAAACTAATATTTATTAATAAAATGAAAGAATAAAGGTTAAAAGAACATTATATATACACAGATGAAAATAAATATTCTTAGGTCAATTTCAAAACAGAAATAATTGAGTTGCAAAGTTCCTATTTTGCAAAGTCTCTGAAAATTCTCTAAACAGCTTGGGGGCTGCGTGGGAGAGAGGGGATATCAGTTCTTGTTGAAAGGTTCCTCCTTATCAATCTAGTTCAGAAAAATGAAGATTAAATAGTCTATGTACAAAGTTTTTTCCAGTTCTCCCATCAGAATTAGCAATGGGATTCTAGTCTTGTTTTGCGATCTCTGTCTTGAGATCCAAACTTTCCCTGACAAAGCTTGGATGGATTTGAGATATGCAGGATCAGGACTTGAGTCTTTCTTTTATAGATCCATGCAGGCTTATTGACAGCAGCAGGTAATTCTTGGGTGCATAATAAAATGGTAAAAACTTGGAATTTTGAAGTAACATCTATTTTCTTTGCACACACATAAGTAGCTAAGTTAGCAGATGGCAATTGGTAATTTACAACCATTCACTGGTATTTACTGCTTAAACTTCAAAGAGAAATAAAAACAATAGTATTGTAACATTTAGATGGAACATGAATGTAAATATCTTTCTTTAAATTTTGACTAACAGAATATAGTGGCAGACAGGAGCCATTTTGTTACATCGATAATCACCAGCAAGATTATAGGTAATTACTGGCATACATCTACTTCCAAACTCTTAATAATGCAAGGCTTAATCTCAAAGTTTCAGCTATTTACAATAAGTGGTTCTAATAACCATTTGAATATGTTTAAACATGTCCCCAAGAGTTGATTTTTGGGTTATTTCAGCCTGCAAGCCTCAAACTGTTCTGGTCCAGTGTCATAATAGCACAATGGGGCCCCAATCTCTGATCGTTACCTGTAAGCATTACAACAATACAAGTTTTAAAAGGGTAATAATAGTAGAACAGAAACTATAAATAATAGTAGAATTTGGAAGCAAATGCTATTGCAAGCTAGTGAGGGGGGAGAGGCCACGAATTTCCTAAAACTAGTGGGAAGAATGACAGGTCCAGTGCTTTAAGGCAGAGGGTCATTTACATATGAAATGGGATATCACCATCAGTGCTTCAAAGAGCACTAGGGAAAGTGCTCTTAGACTTAGAGCTTGAGTGACATCTGTGGTTTGGATAATAAGCTATATTGAAAATAGGATAAAGATAGAGGAAAAGGGTAAACTTTCCAGAGTTTAGGAAAAACAGTAAAAACTGGTTTTTACAGTTTAGAGCAATGTGCCCCTTTCAGGAGTCAAGCGGCTTCTTTGGATATAACACAGAAGCAGATGGACTGCATCCATCAAAAGGAAAAATGAGTTATTTGCTATGTGGCTATACCTCAGAAGGGGCTCCAGAGAAGTAGCCAGACTGAGATCTTTTTCTGACAGTGATAAACTATTAAAGAAAGTTCATTTTTCATTTTACATTTATCAACACTTGTAAGTCATGCTACTGCTATTATTATGTATACATCCTTAAGAAAAAATGTTGAACAGCTTTAGCCCAAGGAGCACAATAAAACTTTCGAGGAAGCAAAAGCAAAACTTCATGGTTCTAAAGTAATGGTGCTTTTAGCATTTCCCCTACTGTTAGTGTTCAGTGTCTCCATGGTGTGTTGCCTCACACACATTTAAAGATGGGGAGAGAAGACCATCTCCATTTGCTTCCTAAAGGCTATTGAAGGGAGGGATGCAGAGCACTGTTTGAGATCTCCCTGAAAAACCCAGAACAAGACCCACTGACTTCCTGAGAAATATCCAATCCATTGGTGACCTTCCAGAAAACACCATCCTGACCACTATGGATGTAGAAGCTCTTTACACCAACAGCCCACACAAAGATGGATAACAAGCTATTAGAAGAACCATCCTAGATAATCCCAGAGCACACCTTGTGGCTGGACTTTGTACTCATCCACAACCATTTCAGATTTGAGGATAATTTATACCTTCAAGACAGCAGCACTGCTATGGGTACCCACATTTGCCCAGAATATGCCAACATTTTTATGTGCAACTTAGAACGTTTCCTCAAGTCTCATCCCAAAGCACCTCTCTTCTACTTACGCTACATTGATGACATGTTATTCATCTGGATCCACAGTAGGGATGCCCTTCAAGATTTGCACAGAGATGTCAATAATTTCCACTCCACAATCAAACTTAGCCTGGAACACTCTGCACTGGAGATCCACTTTCTGGACACTACAGTACAAATTAGGGATGGAGACATAAGCACCGCCCTATACCAAAAAGCTAGTGATCAGTACAGTTACCTACATCCCTCAAGCTTTCATCTGAAACAGACCACACAATCCATTGTCTATAGTCAAGCCCTAAGATATAATCACATTTGCTCCAATACCACAGATGAAGACAGACACCTTCAGAATCTTTATCAAGCATTCTTAAAATTACAGCTTACAGGGAACAGTGGCTGTTTCCTCAGTGTACCATGATTTTTAAAATCTTTTTACTCTTACTAATTATGGCTCTCTGAACTCAGCTTCTATATGACCCCATCAAACATGGCTGCCTTAATTTCTGATTCTCTGAGACCCAAACCTGTCACCCCGCCCTAATCTCATTAATGGAAACAACGGGGCGTCGTGTGAACATGTTTTTTTTTTTTGTTTCGAAACAACAAGGTTGTTCCGAAACAAAACTGCTGTGTGAATACAGCCATAGTAACAGAAGTGCTCTTTAAATGAAATCAGTATAAGGGGATTTTGGTCCTATTTCCTTGGCCAAGTTAATGACAGACATCCTCATACATTTAATATTTAAATAAACTATATTAACAAAATTCATCTTCAAAGTTCAGGGATATAGGTAAGAATTTAGAGCAGTGGTTCTCAACCACTATGTTGCAATGCATTAGTCTGTTGTGGCCACAGCAGCTGAGTATGTTGCCTGGAGGTGACTCACCACCAAAAGAACCCCCTCTTCCCCCCTCACCAAAACAATCCTTCTGGCTGTGGGGGTTTTGTTCCAGCAGCAGGTTGCCTCTGCTGAGATCCTGCATGACTAAGGCTTCCCATCACCAAATCCCCATTTGGCTCCACCTCTGGGGGTTGAGTGCTGTTGCTGCCTAATCCCCATGCAGCACCGAGAATCCTTGGAGGAGAAGGGCTTCAGTAGGGTTTTTACATGATTGAGTTGAGAACCCCTGATTCAGAAGGGGAAAGAGATGGTTGGGAGAAGAGAAATCAAAGAATCTAGAGAAATATTTACTGAACTTTCTTATCCTTCTCGGTGGCCAATATGTGATCTTTATATCAGGTCTAGTTTATAAACTAATCATCAGGATCTGTGGCACTATATGGATTTAAACCAGCTAAAGATTCCAGTGTGTATGATGAATATTTTCAGTATCTTTATCTGGTCATATCAAAAAGATTTCCTCACCAGAATGAGTTAATTCAACCTTTCAACTTTGTCTGAATAAAATCCCCCCACCCCAATCCCAGCCCCCCAAAATCTCAAATCATTGTGGGGCTCCCCATTTGTTTGTTTCTAAATACCTTTCTGCATTATTTTGATGAAAAAATGCCTTGCCAAGTAGCATCATGGCTTTTGATGTGTATGCTGTCCTTTTATTGAAGTATCTCAGCATGCTATTTGCCTCTTATGCTTCAACCTTCAGTGCCTTCAGAGATTTTATTTTTTCCACAGTAATCTCTTTCTTGGAAAGTACTTTGCATCTCTCTTCAGTTTAAAATGTATGTTCTGAATTGATGAGCTTATGTCCTCAGGTTTGTTGTTTTACATTTGTTTCCATTAAATTACATTCTCTCTTAGCTCCAATCATCTGAAAGTAAAGTAGAGCCTAATTGTCAGTGGTTTAAATCTTTGATATCCTATTGTACATTTGCTAGTCTTACAGGATTAAACCCTGGTCTGCGTGAAGATGGGGGCAAGTCTCTGATTTAGATAATCTGTTGCCTGGATAAGGCCCTTTCCCAAAGCCATCCTGTGTACTTCCCAGCTAAGAATCTTTCTAAGAAGGGCAATTACTATGCACAGCCTGTTTTCAAGCCCTGTGAGATACAGTATAATGCTTATGCTATGCTACTGGCTGAACCATATTCACTTAATCTGGTGTCCATTGTAGCTTTGCCGTGAGGCTCTTGTAAGGGAGAGGGCATAGAACCAGTTTGTGACTGAATCACAATCCGATCCACAGTTACCCTTTGGGCTAGGGCTGGGAGTGCTGAAGGAGGGAAGCAGTCTGTGCTGGACCTATTCTTGGCACAAATTTCTTTTCCTGCTTTGTGGAATCAGCTGCTCAAGCCTGTGAAAAGGCACAGCAGGCTCAACTTGCACTCCAGCCCTGGAAGCAAAGGGGCAACTTACGAATACTTACTCATCCTTGCCTGTACTTAGCCAGTGGTACAGTCTGGCCCTATACTATTTGGTAAATATTGCTGGGTTTTGTCAAATCTTATTAGACAAATTTTATGGTGGCATTCAGTCGGCTGTATTCAGTCTGCATCCGTTTGTCTCATACCTTATTTAGCCAAAGATTGTTTTATTCAGCTATCTTCAATTGAGACCATTTACCCTACCCAATAGACTTCAGTCTGGGACCCAGTCACATGAGGATTTGATGTATCTTCAATTTGCCTTCACTCTGTATAGAAACCAGCTCACATTGCCAGTGTTCATACACCAATATGAACTGAAATGCAAATACCGAGAATGGCCATATCATGTGTGGAGGGAAACACCTCCTTTAAAAGAAAGCTGTCCCTAGCCACTGCTCCTCCCATGTAGAGTCCCACCTCTTGCTTTAGCCCTTCCCTCCTTTACTTTTTGTGTTCACCACTATCTGTCTGCTGTGGAGAGGGCATTTTTCCAATTTAGTCCTTTCTTTAATGTCAAGTCCTGCAAAGTGCTGAGCACACACTCATTTCCCACTAAGTCCAGTAGAAAATGTAGCTGCTTAGCAGGAAGTGACCTTTGTTAAAGCTAGGAACCTCACATTCTTGGAGCCACACCACGGGTGGCCTGTCTCCTTCCACAGTGGCCTCTGAGAGTTATTGTGGGTGACAAGAGGCTTATTAAAAGAAGGCTCTAAAAGGGATTGCTTTATGAAAGTCTAAATATTTGGGGGCAGAGCCATAGCAAGGTAAATTGGTGTAGTCAACATAGCTATATCAAGGTATGCTACCCATGGAAGCTGCACTTCCTTGCCAATATTGGCAGAAAATTTCCATGAAATGAGCTAATGTGGCGTCACTGCTCTATGCTGGATGTCCCTAACTAAAAAGGCAAAAATACTTTCTCTGCTATTAATAAGCTATAAGCTTATTAGCTTGCTTTGTGGAGTGGTGGGATGTATTGTCAGCTGGTGATTACGCAAGACCTCTTGTCTAAAGAACACAATGTTCTAAAAAAGAATTTAGGGATTTAGGCAACAGGGGCACAATATATTCTAAAAAGAATGGGGTGAACTCCTCTGATGCCTGAAATGCTTCAATTAAAATAGTGCCACACTAACAAAAAGCCCACTTCTGCAAATATCTTCATAAGTTATCATGATTGCAACAATGTACAAAAGGCCATTATTGAATAATGTTCCTATTTTTAACAGTGCTGTGATAGATCCTGGACCACTGTCGTGGTTTCTTTTTTAATCTACCCTCACTGAAAATGAGTTTCTGCTTTTTGTGCTTATTGCACAATTTGAAGTGGAGGGATGTAGGTGGAATCATTATTTCATTATGTGCTTGAATTAAACAACAATACATTGTATTGTATATTGCAGGACAAATAGCATGAGCATGAATCAAAAACAGGTACAACTTAAGGATACACAAAATAGAGAGCAACAATATCAGAAGTATAAAAAATATTTTTATAGTTGAGCACTAATTTGCTTTACATTTTTTACACCAGTGGCTTCATTATACTTAACTATGTATACATAATAAATATGCATCTCTCTCATTGCCGGAAGGTAGATGAAACAGCCACCTTACTTTGACGCTTCCATATTCATATTTAAACCATGAATTCGGCTGAATTAGGTTAAGCTCTAAGTGCTATTTTGTGCTGTGCTGAAAGAGAAGGGGTTTCAAGAGGCCAGAACCAAAGAATTATACTTCACAGACGCTTTTAAGGATTTACTTCGTACATGGCAGGGCATGCTGATCTGATCTCTGCATGAGAATATTTTAAATACTGTCATTTCTACAGACTTGATCTTTAGCATTTGATACATATTCACATAGAAGCAAAACTTTTAATATTGAGTCTTCTAAAATTATAAATGTGACCCTTCAGATGCATATGTTTTTGGCACTTGTTAATTTCCTCAATTGCTTTTTCAGGATCAATATTTCATTTTCTAATTGGTCATTTGATTTTTCATTTTTGTAATGCTGCACCTCTGCTGTATGTCATTTCAGGAGCATTTTCAAAACATTGTAGGCAGCACGGAGCAATTTTAGCATAAAAAGAGAAGTATAACTAGAGATGGCGGGGGAGCAAATTACATTTTGTATATATAGTATTAAATGCTTCCATTAGTTGCCATAGGGATGGGCAGAATTTATCTTAAATGACAGCTTTTCTGATGCTTTGGATGTGTTAAAAAGAAAACATTATGGAGAGTTTTTATTATTGCTCTTTAAGACTTTTTTATATGGAAAGGGAAGAAAAATTAAAGTAATATTTTTCTAGCAGACAACAGAGGCTATGTTAACAGAGCAGTCATCACCTTCACCTCTCCTTAGAGACATTGACCTCTACAAAACATTCATCTTTGCAATTCCAGGACTTGTAATCCCACAGCTGCGCTGAGCTTTACCTTTTCCAGCTGCGCAATATAGTTCTCTCATCATGCCAGTCTCTTCTTCCCCTCCCCCTCTGCAGCAGGACCTTGAAAATCAACAGTAATAGTAATTAATGGTTACAAATATCATTGCACATATTCTAAAAAAATAAAACTAATTAGATATACTTTTTCTTATGAGTTTCATTTTTACATGCAGTTAATAGCAACATCAACAAGTAATTTAAAGCGAACACCTGTTTTACAGCCAATCCAGTGACTCTTTACTTCAAAATCCCAGAGATACAAATGACATACCACAGCAAGTGATCCAGGCCTAGGGCTATCAGTCTATGGGAGTGTTGTTTGTGTTAAGCATCAGAATAAGAAGAAACCAGTTATATTGTTTATCAGCATTCTGTCCCTTGGAGAATTGGTGGCTAGCACTAGGGACCACATGATAGCTTTGCTGAGCAAAAGTGTTAGTGTTTCAACAGAAGCTACTGTACAATAAATAAATGACTCCTGACAAAGGACTGGATCAGCTACCATTCAGGTTTTCCAACCGACTTCCTAAAGGCAGGATCTGGACCCCCCCCCCCCCCGAAACACATATAGAGCACCACACAATATCGTAGGGTCTAATCCATAAGTCACCGTTATCAGCAGAAATATTTTCATTGACTTTAGTGGGCTTAAGATCAAGCCCTTGAAACTAATAACTCCCTGCCCCCTCCCAAATTTTAAGCCAACTACATGTGATGACATTTTTCTCTTTCCTCCATCAAAACCCAGCATTTGGAATTTCAAGTTATTGGCTTTTGGGAGCCTGAAGTCTCAACAAACGTTGGATATTATTTAGTTAATGCTGCCCATAGATTGTACAGTCTTTGCAAGTAAATATTTGTCTTGTCAAATAACTCCTCACAGTCAACATGTGCATTTTATTATATCAAAGCTTATGGGAATATGTATCAGTAATACAACGCTTGTGCCTCCAACAACTTTGTGCTTTGGTTTTGCTCATTGGTTTTGACTTAAACAAACTAAAGCCATACAACATTATGTATGTGACATACACTTACAGCATTCTTTGGAAGCAGTTTACATTCTGGTGTACATTCTCAAAGATTTAGGAATTATAAAATTACGGGAACTGGAAGAGAGAATCAAGAATGGATCTTTTGCAATGGGATTTCAATTAGTCCTTGATCCTACAAATTCTTGCACTATTTACAAGATGTTTGCATTCCAAACAAAGTAAAGGTGATTGCAGTGGAGGCTATCAGGGTAGGTGAAGCAGGCAGCCACCTAGGGCCCTGAGCAATAAGGGGCCCTGTCCTCAAGTTGATGGACAGAAATGAAAATATAGAACAAAGTAGAAATTGTTCCCATCTAGCATTGCCAGTAGGGCTGGAAGCCTCAACCCTTTCAGTCTTGGCTCATCAAGGCAAGGTATCATTAGGATCTGTGCTTTGTCTGAATTGCAGATTTCAGCATTATCTGCCCATCACCTTCACATGAAATGCTAAAAATGCAGGAGCAAGCTCTTTGTGACACCAATAGACAGCATAATAGTAGGAACTTTTCGAATGGTCTCATCTTTTAGTTACACAGTTTGGCCATTTATTCTGCCATTTTTAATCTCACTTGTGAAATTTTGCCTTTGCCTTTTCTTTTTTGACCTGTTGTTCTTTTACTTTCTCTTTTGCCTCTGTGACAATTTTTCCTTGGGCTTTGGTTAGCTCAGGTTACCAGGTAGGTATGTAAAGGCTGCTACCTGTAAATACAGTGCTGCCTTCAAGCAAACATTAGAGCTGTGTGTGATGTCTGTGCTATATGTCTTTCTTTTGGTAAGTAATTTTTTTAGCTTCTTTTGTACTTACTATTTAATATTTTTGAGGGGGGCAGAGCCTTAGAAACTTGAGTACTTCACAGAATTTCATTGCAATTGGGTGTTTTTCATTTATAGCTACACTAGAAACATTCTTTTTGATTATTTTCATTTATTATAATTATTTGCATTAAACTTTTAGTGAACATAAACCCAAGCCTATATGAAAAATCTGTAAGATTTGACTGACAAAATTTTATATGTGGTATCTGTTATTTTTGAGCCATCATTAATTTTACCACTTTTTATTTGTTAATTAATGCACATATTTTTTTTAAAAAAATGCTCAGTTTAACTTTGTAGTTCAGCATTATCTCATTTATGTTAAGTGAAAGAAGATCAACTTACAAGCTACATGATCAAAAGATCTTTAAAAATATGCCCAGGAATAATTTACAAGTTCCAGAGGGATAGTCATGTTTGTCTGGTTCAGTAAAACAAGCAAGGAGTCCTGGTGGAAAGGGGGTGGTTAGGGCTGCAGCAGGGACTGGGGCCACCGCTCCTCAGAGGGCCCCACAGTAGGCCTTTGCCTAGGGCCCCCGATTGCCGAAGGCAACCTCTAAGTAATTGGAGTGCCTAAGCAAGATTAAACACACAGGCATAGAGCTCTCTGCACCAAACCCTCCCACTCACATGGTTTATTGAGTCTGGTAAAAAGAAGCAGGGTGTGGACAGAGAAAAGTCATATCTGAAGAGACAAGAGTAATCACAGTCTCCTCATGCTGAGAGAACTCATTGGGGCTAGTCTTCCCTGATGGTGGTAAAATCACCCCATCAGATCAATCTTCTTATATACTGATGGGGTCTGTGAGGACCCACTCCCTCAATTGGGAAGCCAATCTCTTAAGACCACCCTGCCAACTGAAGTAGTGCTGAGTCGAAGGGAGACTCCTCGCTTCAGCTCAGTGCAGCGGATGTTCTGGGTGTAGGGCAGTAAAACTGAGATATGGAAGTTATTTTAAGTAACTTGCATATCTCCATTCAACTGATGCTGAAAACAGCAAGCAGTGCAGACCTACCCTTGCCTACAACATGTATTTCCCTCTTAAGCCTTATTTCCACTACCAGGAAGAAATAATCTGACAGCTTGGCAGCAACAATGAAGGGTGAGTTCTCCTGACAGTATATCTTGTTCATCATTTTTTACATTGCCCTTGCATATAAAACCTTACACAGTGCAGGATCAAATCCATTAATGAAGCAGTGAGAGCTATTCAGAGATGAGGCAGTATGGTAGATCTTAACATATATAGGAAGCATCGATGAGTTCCCATATGCGCACTCCACAGTCTTGCAACTTGGACAGATTTTAAGCATATGGTACCAACCAATTTCCAATTCATTAAAAATCCAAGGAAACCTTAGCACATAAATTCCATCTAAAGTCAGTTATAAATCTTGAATCTAAAACTGGCTCTAAATTCAGTAGCAAAAGAGGGTAATATGCATAAAATGGTATCTGAGTTCGATTAATGCTGCTTATTTTTCTTAAATGCAGGCTTGTGTTTAATATCCGTAGCCACAAATGCAGATTTAGTGAGGATGAGGATTCTGCAGTGACTCAAGGGCAACACACATAGGAGCCCAAATGGTAGGGTTTTCAAGATTATTCATTGTTGGCTTAATTATGACTGACTTCATTGGGAGTAAAAAGACCAGTGTTGAGCACAACTGGCAAATCCCCCTTGAACCTGATAAGAGTTTTTTGAGTATGGCACAGTTCAGATGATATGTCACACATGAGAGGAATTTGATTTCATTTAAATTACTAAAAGAAGAGTCCATTTTCATTTAAAATCCAATCCATAGCATTGCAGTACTGTATTAATATTCTGCAGCAATGCCATGAGTAGATTGGGATGTGGGTGATCATGCCTAATGCTTAGTATCAGGAATTTGGTAGCTAGGGATAGATAGGGATCTTGAATAAAGAGGGCAGGAACCAGGAGGAGGCTGGGAAGCAAGAACCAGGTGTCAGGTGAATAGGCAGAATCCACAATGGCAGGGACTCACCTAGTTGCTCAGAGATGTTTGTGTGCCCCCCTCCAGCTTAAATTAATATGTCTGAGCCAATTGATGGGACCAGATGTGTCTTCCAATCATGAGCTTTGTAGGCAGAACCCTTGGTGAATTAATGCTTCTGAGGCTGCATCTGATCTCTGGGAGGTACTGGGCCAGGTTTTCTGGGCTGCTTTTTGTGGCAGGGGCTTACCAACTAAAGGTGTGTACATTTTCTGTTGGTTCCCAGGAGTTTTTTAAGGACCATATTCTTCCCAATCCATCAGCTACTGAATTTACCTTTTCTTTTCTGGTGCCAGGGATCCCATAGACAATAAGCTACTGGTTGTCAGGAATACATATGAACAAGGGGTTGTAGTTGGAAATTATGGTGATTAGATAGCAAGTGTGGAAAAATCAGGATGGGTGGAGTGGTTTACAGGTGCCTCTATGAGACAAATATCCAAATATCAGGACTGTTCTGATAATATTAAGATGTACAATGAATGGGTCCATTCAATAAACACAGGGGCTGGGATGGTGCCCACAAGATCTATGGTGAACTGATCAAAGGTGCATTTTACTAGTTTAGCATAGAGGGCGTGCAGGTATAGCCTCTACTGGATGGAGCAGATATGCATGGTGTGATGTTTGGCAGTGTTAAATTTAAAAAAAATAAATCATCCAGGTAAACTATCACATGTTCAGAATATACCAGAATATATCATTAATAAATTTTGGATTATTTATCAAACCAAAGGACATCACAAGATAATCAAAGTTGCTCTAATAGGTTCCAAAAGCAGTTTTCCTCAGCTTTAACACATATTAGGTTGTATACCCCCTTCTGCATAGTTCTATGTATAGAGCAGCAGCCATACAATCTATTAGATTAGGGACAGGTGATACCAAATATAAGCTTCTAATAGTCACCTGATTCACCACCCAAAAGTTCATGTGCAGTTGGAGGCTGCCATCTTTAAAAAAACAACAACAAAAAAATAAAAAATGACTGGCATTCTAGTGGATCAGGTGGACTTATGAATAAGACCTTAGCCAAGGCATGTGTGCAGAGTGACTAGTTCATGTTAGACTATATAGAGGGGTTAAAGGAAGGCAGAATGCCCCAGAACACTGTTCCAGGGCCCACAAATTTTAGCGGCCAGTGTTCCAGGGCCCCTAAAAATAGAACAATGAGGAGGAACACTGCATTCGAAGCTGACCACCAGTGCCAGGGAGAGAGCCTGCCCAGAAAAGCCTGGCTCCTGTGCACATGTGCAGGACAGACAGAGCTACAGGTAGGAGCCTGGAGCAGCAGGGGGAGCAAAAGGGGTGATTCTCTGTTGGGGACGAGTCTGCGGCTGTGTGCCAGAGGCAGCTGAGGCTTCACTCTGCTCCTGCAAACTTTTACCACACAGGGGGCAGGGGCAGCCTGGAGGAGGGAGAGAGCGTGGTGTGGTGCTTCCCCAGGCACTGCCTGCCAGCTCTGCTGGGAGCCGGCTGCACCCGTACGCACTGCACAGGCAGAGAGCTACTCTGGTAGTTGCAGGCAGAGGTAGGAGCCTGGAGCGGTGGAGGAGAGAAAGGGGCAATTCTCTGGAGCTGCACACTGGAAAGGCAGCTGAGGCTTCCCTCAGCTCTTGCAAACTTTTACCATGGGGGGGGGGCAAGGGCAGAGGCAGCCCGGAGGTGGGAGTGAGCATGGTGTGGTGCTTCCCTGGGTGCTGAGGCAAGATTTCCCTAACACCCTCCTACACCCACTCTGAATTTCCCAACACCCCCCCAATTGTCAGCTAGTAACAGTGTTATAACAATTTAGTGAGCACCTCAATATCCCCCCTCCACTCCCTCCTAATTTCAAGTCCTAGGGAAAGCTCTGCATGACCTGCCAACTCTGCTAGGAGCCAGCTGCGCCGCTATGCACTGCACAGCCCGCAACCTGAGCCAGGTCAGTGGGAGTCGGACCCACGGAAACTAACTTTTCCAGTGGCCAGGTCCTCACCACCTGCCCCTCCTTTGGGCAGTGTCTCCTCTGCTGTGTCATGGCTGGTTGGTGGGCACAGGGGAGGATGGGAGTTTTATTAAATATGTGATGGTCCTATACCCCACCGGCGAAGCTGGCCAGCAGGGCACCTGGGAGCTGGGTGGGGACTTTTTTTAAATCTCCTGGAATCCCACCCTGAGCATGCGCAATGTGGTGGCTCACGGCAGAAGCCTGGCCAGAGGGACTCTGAGTCTGCACAGGTCCTGCATGCACCTCTGCAGCTCCAGCCACCAGGTAAATCAGGGGGTGGGTTGGACCAGGAGGAGGCAAGGGTCAGGGAACCAGATGGTGGAGAGCAGGAAGGTCACGGGGACGCAGTTTATAAATTACATTTTTATCTAATCTTATTACGAATTACACTTAATGCCTCAATCCTGCACTCCTAACTTTATGCAGATGGGCAGTTCCACTGTAGGAAATGGGACTACTTCCATGCGGAGCAAAGCATATGGCTACACTTCGGAAGCATCAGCGTCCAAGGTTCCTGTAACATCTCTATCTTTGTCAGTGTGTTTTCTTCAAGCATTTGGCAGTGCTTTCTGTGTTGTTAGTTTCACTGTCGCCCCAAAAAATCAATTAGACTCTGATCCCACATTTACATTCTTGCTTACCTTTAGTCAAGTGAGTGACTTCCTGTGCATATGACCCTCTCCTGCTGTCATTTACACACCTGCTCAGTCTTTCACAAAAAGGTCTTTCCTCGTAACTGTGTCTCAGATGTTTGAGCCGAATATTGATTAACAGAAACCAAGTGTCTGAACAGAAATCCCTTCCACTCTCAGATGCCCAGACTATACTGCCTTGCAACTTGTGATGCTAGAATCTTAGTGATTCTACAATTCTCCTTAGAATTTACTAGGAAAACAAACAGCTAGATAATTGTGAAAATGAAATAATCACACTGTAAAAGAGTTTTCCTTCCCCTGTTGCTTGTAAAAGACTCACACAGACAACAAGGGAAACTAATCAAATCCCTGGATCCTGCAATCACTTAAGTTATATGTCGGCCAGGAGAGGAAGGGGCCTAGGGATGTGTAGGGTTGGGGGTTTGGGGCGGTGCAGGGCAATGAGGCCTGGGAAGGCTGCTGTGGGCTGGTGATGGTGGGGCAATGGGTGCTGTGTTCAATCAATTACATATCACATTTTATTTAATTATCACATTGTTAATCACAATACTTATTTTGTTATGCAGTGTTTGGTAGTTTGTGACAATAATTGCTATAGACATAAATGCTGTATAAAATTATAAATATTTTTATGGAGTGATAACCGAAGCATGTAGTACTGAGAAGTGGTTGCAAATGCCTACCTGGGCTGGGCCCACACATGCATTAAGGGGGCCCAGAGATTAGGAGGGTTCCAGGGCCTGTCAAATTATACGTGAACCACTGGGTGTATAGTTACCTGAACAGAATGTATGCCTCTGGTTTTAGGTCAACTGAGCAACCATAGTGCCTGAGGAGGGCCAAGGTATCTGTAGAGAGTGGATAAGTTTTTTTGTTTTTATTTTGTTCTGAGGATATCATTGTAATCCTATATTTGACTAAAAATCAAGGATTGGAATCAGTGGGAGGTTCTGCTGTTCAGTTATCCTGGTTTGCAACCACCAGGGAACTATTGTGTGCTGTTCATTCCCTGGGGTCAAACAGTGCTGCTGGCAGAATTCTGAGAAAAAGTTAACTTTTCGTTCACATTAGTTGATAACTTGCAGAAGGCCAGGCATGAGATACCCAGAATCAGAGGGAAGTGTGGGAAATAGTTGAACTGACCAGTTAGGTTACCTTGATGCCCTGGGATAATAACTTTGAGAGGTACAGTTTCCATGGCTTGGGTGCAGGGGATTCTGCAGTGCCTGTCATCAATAAAGTGATATGCTGCATCAGAGTTATTGAGGGACAGCTATGGGGAGGGAGTAGTTGGGAACATCTGGGATTCATGACTCGTCTAATACATGTGAGTGCAATGTTGGTTGACAGCAACTGGCATGTGTTGCAGTCAGGAATTTGAGATTGAGGGGAACAGGGCTGGATTTTGGTGTTCGTAGGCCCTAGGCACTTTCACTCCAAAGTATAAAAAAGAGGGGTAAATGCCAATTGAATTACGTCGATTGACACGATGCACTTTAAACTATTCTAATGCTAAACCACGTGATTTTCCTTATTTTTCTTATTTTTTTTTCTGTTTTTTAATTTTTTTTCCCTCCTTCATAGGCCCTAAAAATTTTGTAGGCCCTAGGCACTGTGCATACAGTGCCTAATGGGAAATCCGGCACCGGAGAGGAACACTATGCCAGGACATTCCAGTTAGCCCCCTTCACCAAGCTTTGGGTTGTTTCCCAGGTTCCTTTGGGATGGATTCTCTTGTTGGACAACTAGAAATAGTGGCCCAGCTCACCACAGTGGTAACACAGATTAAGGCTTTGCTGGCACGCTGTCTCTTCAGAGGTGAGTTGCTGGCTGGTCCTGTCTACCTTCATCAGCTTAACTGGTGGAATGGAATCTAATAGCAGAGGTGCAATTGTGACGTCCCTCTTCTCTCATCCCATTGCTTAGACAGACAAAACAAGATCTGTGAAGGTGTCCAGAACCATAGGGATCTTGATTTGGGCCAATTTATCCTTGGTCTCAATCCACAAGTCCCATCAAAACCGAAATAATCAGGCCACCTCATTAGATTCCTGATCTGAAACAGCAGCATAAGAACTGGCTGTTCCCAACACTTGTGGGAGTTTCCACAAGGCAGCATGAGTATAGCAGGTGCAGCTGAGGTTGTCGAAGATGGTTGATGCTACCCTCTGGACAGCATCCCAGTTTTAAGGCCCAGTTCAGTGCTACCCCAGTCAGCAGACAGACTACCAGGCCAACTTTGCCCTGACTGGAAGAATGTCTAATGTCAAAGCAATAACAAGAGGTGATGCAAGTTCATGAAGCCTAGGAATTAGGAACAGCTCACATCAAAGCGCTTGGGCAGAGGAGTAGCAGGTTCCAGCTCAGGTGAAATCATTCCTGAAAAGCCTGATGCATAGCGCTGTCTCCTGGGCTCATTCCCGCAACACCTGATCTGCAGCAGCCAGCTGTGAGTTCTGTGCCTGCAATGCTCAGTTGTCTGCCTGGAGGCATATCATCTGCTCATGCAGCACTTGGGGGACAGAAAGCTCTGCTGGACCCATCCTTAGCTGCCCACTAGAAGAAGTTGGTAGTGGTCCATGAATGCTTTAAGGAGAAGGCCAGGGATGGTCATGTCTGATGGTTAGAGTTGAAAATCAGTGCTCGTGTCAGGTCAAGGATCAAAGTTTAAGCCAGAGTCAGAGGGTAAGCCTAGAGGTAAGCCAGAGCCAGTAGGGGTAGGACACAGAAACAAGGACTTCAAACGAGCCAGGAAAGCAGGAACTGGGACTGGAGAGCGATCTGGGAAAAGAAGAGTAAAAACCAAGAGCAGACTGGGAGACAAGATCCAGGAGTCAGGGAAGTAGGCAGGATGCACAGAGACAACCAGTCAGGAATTACCTAGATGCTCAAACTACTTTCTTTGCATCCTTCTGGCTTAAGTACTGCATCCATGCCAATCGCTAGATATCTCCTGCAGTCTTTGTAGGCAGAACCACTGGAAGAGGCAGACCAAGGACAGTGTAGGCCTGTTACTTAACACAAAGGGAAAAACAATAACGGAAAATGTGGAAATCGCAGAGGAACTAAACGATTTCTTTGTTTCAGTCTCCACTAAGAAGGTTAGTAGCAACTGGATGTCTGATATAGGGAAAGGCAGTAAAAATGGGATAGGTTTAGAAACTAAAATAGGGAAAGAACAAGTTAAAAATTACTTAGACAAGTTAGATGTCTTCAAGTCACCAGGGCCCTAGAATACTCAAGGAGCTGACTCAGCAGATATCTGAGCCATTGGCTATTATCTTTGAAAAATCATGGAAGACTGGCAAAGTCCCAAAGGACTGGAAAAAGAGCAAATGTAGTGCCCTTCTTCTGTTAAAGGGAAACAAGGACATTCCAGGGAATTATAGACCAGTCAGCTTAACCTCTGTACCAGGAAAAATAATGAAACAAATAATGAAGGAATCAATTAGCAAACATATAGGAGGGCATAAGGTGTTAGGTAATAGTCGCCATGGATTTGTCAAGAACGAATCATATCAAACGAACCTTAACTTGTACCAAAGAAAGCTTAGTTCAAACTAATAAGACTTGCCCTTTAGCTCAAACTAAGCCCTTAGTTTGGTCCTTAGTTCAAACTTGGCACAGTATGGACATTTAAGTCTACTTTGTTCATTCAAACTAAGGTCATTTAGTTTGAATTAACAAAGTGGCTTAAGTCGAATTAACCGTAATTCGACTTAGTCCATGTTTTTAATTCAAACTAATCAGTTTGACTGTAGTTCAAACTGTAGTTCATAGCCCTAGTGCACCACAAGCTAAATATGAGTCAACAGTGTAACACTGGTACAAAAAAGGCAAAAACCATTCTGGGATATATTAACAAGAGTATTGTAAGTAAGAAATGAGAAGTAATTCTTCTGCTCTACTGTATGTTCGTTAGGCTTCAGCTGGAGTATTTTGTTGAGTTCTGGGCACCTCATTTGAGGAAAGATGTGAAGAAATTGAAGAAAGTCCAGACAAGAAAAACAATGATTAAAAGTCTGGAACACCTGACATATGAGGGAAGATTGCAAGAACTGGATTTGTTTCATCTGGAAAAGAGATGACTGAGAGGAAACGTGATAATAGTTTTCAAGTACCTGAAAGGTAGTTATAAGGAGGAAGGCAAAAACTTAGTCCCCTTAACCAGCAGTGATAGGACAAGGAGCAATGGGCTTAAATTACAACAAGGGAGGTTTAGGTTGGACATTTGGAAAAAATTCCTAACTCTCAGGATGATTAGCCATTGGAATAAGATGCCTAGGGAGGTAGTGGAATCTCCATCACTGGCAATTTATAAAAGCAGGTTAGACAAACACCTACCATAGATGGTTTAAGATGGTACATGGTCCTGCCATGAGTGCAGGGGACTGGACTTGATTACCTCCTGTGGTCCTTCCAATTTCTATGATAGAGCTACACTGGTCCCCTCCTCCACTAGTTTCAGTGGGCCGCTGGGTGATGGCTGTAGTCTGAGTACTGCCAGGGCTTGAAGGCCCAGTTTGAGACCACAGTCCCTCGTATGCTGCTGCACTGCTTAAAGCCAGACTGTAAGAATTCCAGACTGTAAGAGTTCGTTCTAACCAGATTGCAATTTGTAGATTATAAAATGTAATCATGTTACAGTACTTAACGCCCAGATGCTCAGTTATTTCAAAATTGCTTATCCTGTTTACTACAGACAACTCAGGAAGACTAAATCTCTCCATGATCCGCTAGCAGGGTAGCTTTACGTATGACATTAAAAGGTGCAAATCCTGTATTTATATTTTTGCTGTATTTCATTCTTTTTCCTCCCACTGTGAAGATGAAAATTGTGATCATCAATAATTGCCTTGGTGTATTTACAAATGTCAAATTAAAGGCATCGGTGTATCTTATTATTTCTTCTAACCAAGGTCCAGATCATCTAATCTTCTGCCTGCCTGTAGATGAGACTGGGATCTAGTGATTCTCTGTCCATAAGGCATGGAGACAGGGCTCTGCAGCTGCACAGATTGTCTCTGTTTCCCCATGTTCTCTAGGAAACCTCTAAATGTCTCTGCTAGACAATGAGCTCCAAGATGCTGGCAGAAGGGGATAAAGCAAGGGTTCAGCAGCTGTCTGTAGCAGCCCTGCTATGGTTTGCTAGAGGGAACACAGTACTTCCCACAGGCCCTGCTGTCTCAGACTGCTCAGATTTCATATCATTGCAGCTTGGCTCCTTCTCTTACAGAAGAATGTCTAATCTCATGGGAACACTTGGTTTTCTGAGTCCAGTCCATGACTGTTCCATGCAATCCTGTCATATAATCCCATTCATTGCCCCACGGTCTCCATCTCAGATATTTTAAGATCTTCTGAGTTGTCTTCAGCACTAAACTATGGGAATGAAATCCTAGCCCTGTTGAACTGAATGGCAAAACTCTCACTGACATCAGTGGAACCAGAAAGTCACCCAAGATCTTCTCAGAGTTGAAAGTTTCCAGGCTATTGATTTATGGGCAACATTTCAGAAATATCTACAGATTTTGGATGTTTTCAGTTTTAGCTGCCCATTTTGAAACTCACACTTGTCTCAAGCAGGGCACTCCAGATGGAGTAATCCAAAATTCACAAACATTTTTTAAAACGTTGCTGTTAATGCCTTATATAACTGTAAAGTACGTGAGACACTGTTTGAACAGTTCTATGTATTCTCTTGCATCCTTTATTATAATCTCTTTCTTGTGTGAGATTGGAAACAAGACATACCCCAGTTTTGTTACTAATTCTCTCTCTTTTGTCCATTTAAGCACAAAGTTTAATAATTGTAATAAAGACTATTCTTCATCACTTAGTGGTTTCAACTTCTTATATTTTTCCTTTATTCTGTAAATATCCCTCAGGAAACAACTCTCTGTAATAATCACCTAGCCTACACTTCCTTCAGTCACACATTACATTCTCTCTCTCCCACTTTCTTTTGGGTTAATATTAGTGTTTGTCAGCAGCAGAATTTTTTTTCAGTCTCTGAGTCATTACAGTTGCAGTTATGTTCACAATAGAGAGTTCAGAGTTGGGGGGGGGGGAACAGCCATGTTGCCTACATCTATCTGAGTGCTAGAAAACCATAATGTCTTCTTATAAATGCCAAGTGTTTTCAATTATTTTCATTTTCTTGCCTTGGGAAAAAAATTAAATATGACATAGTAAGTTATTTAAACGTAAAATTTAGAAGCCTGGGCTCAGATTTTTTTTCCCATGTATTCACGTATTTATCAAGTATTTCTTTAACATAGGTTTAAAAATAAATTGTTACACATGAAATGAGTTTGGTGTGTTTTTTCTAGTCTTCGGATACATTTCTGCACATTACAAAACCATTGTACTGTTTAACATGATTAGATACCTGTTTTTGGAAGAGGTTCAGTACTTCCATAATAAGTGTTTTACTGGTTGGGATTCAGGTACATCGACTGAGCTATGTGGAGAAGTTTGCTTAGTGCCTTTCCACATTGTTTTGGCTCTCACCCGTGATGCCTCTGAAATTACCATCCTTGATAACAAACAAATTCAGAATATGTCCCTCACTGGCATTTCAGCTGTGCAAATCTTGCAAATCTGTGAGTTTCCAGATCACATGAAATCACCTTGGTTGGGGTTCACAAACAAACTAAAACCAGTCATTTTACTGTTTAACAAAACTTTTCTAGGCAGGAGACGTTTCAGCTGAGCTGAAGATAACTCTCTCCCCCACCCCTCTTTGTGTAGAAAGGTATTTCTCTAAATTTGGCCCATGCTATCACTCAGGGCCCTATTGCTGCCTTAACAGGGCAGATGAGGGTTCTCCTAACAGAATAGGTGCCATATAATAATCTGAATCAATAGATCTATTGGTTATATACAAGTACCATTATCTTCCTCGCTGCTGCCCACCTCCAAGTTAGATTGTTCTTTTTCCAATTGTCAGGCCTTCTGCATTACAATGTAAAGTCAACTTCAAAACTGCAAGAGGGGCGAAGGTACCAGGAAAGGAGTTCCATGCCAATGCCCTGGTCAATAGAGGTGATGATGAGTCAGAAAACCATATTTCTTGTCACTGAATATGGATGAGGATAATGAAGTTAGTGAGAATGAGGAGGAGTAGGAGGAAGATGACATATTAAAGTCTGAGGAGGAGGTGTGAAAAAATTCTTCAGTAGAAAGAGAAGCAGAGTTTGCTACATTTTGCTTCTTGCCCATCCACATTCAGAGTCATGCTGCAGATGAGGAATACAGGAGTTGCCAGACCTGACCAGTGATACAGCTAGTACAAGATCTTGTTTCCAAAAGTGCCCAATACTGGACTGTTGAGATGAACGTGTAAGAAACCATGAAAAGGAAAATTATGCAATAACCTGCACTTTGGCAAATTTACTTTTTAACTCCCATCAGTTAGAAGTTAGCTTATGCCCTGTAGTATCCACAGTGAGTGACAAGAAGTATTGTTATTTGAATCATCATCTCTGTTGATGAATGCATCAAGCTCCTCTCCTGATACCGTAATCCTTTACAAGATTTTAAAGTTCACTCTATACCCTTTCTAAAAATGTTATGCTATCCAGTGGAGCTTCTCATTATTCAAGGCCTTTTCTGAATTCCAAGTCCAGAGCGTCAGTGATATATTTATAGCAATGAGTTTTAGAGGTTATACCTGCTTCCTTGAACAGAATTTCTGTGGATATAAGGAAGAGTAGGTTTTACCATGTCTCCTGCCCTTCCACCTACCTTAAACTTCAGGAAGACAAGCGGTGAAAATGTTATGGGCTAGCAGTCACCAAAACCAGGTGAAACTCAAGAGCATTGGCTAAGTTTCCTGTTATTTCCTGTTTCATTTGAACCACACTTTATGAAAATTCCCCAAAGGGATTAACCTATATGACCTGGAACCAACCCAAAAATGTGTTTTGAAACATCTCTACTAAATATGTAAGTTCATTTAAAAAAACAGAGCATTATATTTCTGAAAAGACATACAGTGGAAAAATATATTCAGTTTCCAATGCACATAGTCCTCAATATTGAAGTTATCAGGACATGACATAGTGCTATTTGATTTGATATTTTTATACAAGGTTTGAGCAGTTTTGCTACAGTGCACTGCTATTTGGAGGAAAAATCAGAAACTGCCTCAGACAACCACTCTGTATTTTGTTCTAGAAAATAACTAGCAATTATAATTACTCACCATGTTTTCTGGCTCAGAATAAAAGTGGCATTGCAGAAACCATACTGAACATTCATCGTGATTAGAAAATACTCCACACCTTAGAGAGCAGTGAAGCTGTAAGAATAATTTTAAATGCAAATTAAATTGAGGGGGTAGCAAAAAGAACAGATAAAAGACAGTAAAACAAAGCCTTTCAATTTCCTCAAATTAGCAGCTAATGTAATATAAAGAGCAGTTCCAGTTGGAGCTGTACTAAGATGTTTCATTTCATCATAATATAAAACAGCAGATCTGTCACCTTTCTCTACTCTGTAGTCTTGATTTCGAAGCTGAAGTGAAAATTTGAAGCTGTTTGCTCTGACTCACAGACTAGTTACATTGCTTAGTCTTGTTTCATTCCAGTAGGATGGAAAGAGATCAGTAATAACGGTAAGTACCTATCTGTTAACCTGAGCTTTTATTTTTCTAAATGATTTTATATAGTACCTTTGTTCTTTATCAATGTACATCTACTGGGAACAGCTTCGTTGTATAGTTAGTACAAAACTCAATGCTATATAGAAAGATGATGTTTCCTAGAGAATGTTGTATTGGATTTTTGCACAGATTCCACAATGAGAAATTTCAAGAAGTAAGAATGTCACAGCATGAGAGGCTTTTGGTAACCTGTAGTTTTTATGGCATTCCTGGAAATTTCAGCATTAGTGCCTTTCTGAACCATGCTAAACAATATTACTTAACAAACAGCCCCGGATAAGAATAGAATTGATCTCAGAAGTGTCTTATTATGACAAAATTGTGACTAATCTTACATTTGCTCTAAAATACTTTATAGTGTCGTTACTCTTTTGGTAAATAGTGAAAGGGGTCCAGGTCAGTAAAAGTAAATTATTAGGCAAAACAAAATGCTCAGTTAATCATTACAAAACACTGTAGGCTTTCTAAACTTCTAAATGGGAAAGTGAGCAAGATAAGAACAAAAATCAAATTCATAAAAGATCATGACATAGGATTTTTTTTTCTCCTTCGGAAAGTTTTAGCATACCTAGAGCCAGGCGTTTATGTCTTCAGTATGAAGGGTGTGGGGGAGATGATAGTAGTGTCACCTTCTGTTGCTAAGTAACAACATCTCCTGGCCATTTTTATCAGATAAAGGAAGTCCAGTTGACGTTGTGTATTATTCATCAGAGTTCCGATCAAACAACCAGAATTGTTTGCTTACACTGGGGACATACAGTAAGATCAAGGAAGCCCTCCCTGAAACTACAGGAGCTTCCATCACTGGCAGGCAGTTCTTGTTACTGGCAGTAAGTATCATTTGTTTTTCAGAATCCTGCAATGAAGTGATATTTGAAGAATTTTAAAGTTTTCTCACTAGTATATGATTGTAAATTGAAAAGGATTTCACATTAATTGTTCCACACAAATAGATGAATACTTTGGAATTCTGATTTAATTAATTTGTTTCATGAGTTCACACAACCCTAAAAGAAATGCTCTGGAAGAGGAAGAAATACTGATCTCTTCATTAAAAAATGAAGGTTTTTGGTGATATCTATATAACCACTTTATATATCTATGCATACATGCTGGGAAAGATGCAAAGAAATGCCAGTACATATGTATTTTGTAAGAGCTGGACTTCAAATATACAATATAATTCGTGTTTGGAGTGCAAGAAAATACAGGAGGCAAGAGGAAGGTAGAAGGGTCCACGATAATTAACATCTCAGTGTGTGTCAGACAAGTAATACCACATGTCAGAGGAGAGGTTAATTCATGGACCACGTACCTTATATGGCTTCAAGAGTACTGAAATGAAAGGGGTCAGCCAAGAATCAATACTAAGACTGCTTGAGATTGTGCTCACAATACCTGTTATCAAACATTTAAAAAGCTGAATGTGTGAAGTTCTGCTGCTGCTCTGAGCCAATGTAAAGGAAGGGGGGAAAGAGCTGGTTTTCTTCCCTTTTGGTGGAATGGCATACTTGCTGGAATATAAGCTAGGTCTGTCCTGTCTGGTGAAACCTTTGTGTTTTTAACATTACAAATATTATTACTATCATTTGTTTTACTGTGATGCCTAGAAGTCCTGATCAGGTTGCATTAGACATTATGTTACATTAGACAATCTTGTTGCATTAGACATTATGCAGGCATAGAGTAAAAGATGGCCCCTGCCCCAGAGTTGTTACAATTTTACCTTAAGACAGGATGCAACAGGTGGGTGAAACAAATGTATGTTGTGGAGGAATGGAAGTTGTGGCTCGGATATCAGTGATAATGCTAGTAATCTTGTTTGTGTTTGTATTTCTTATTTCCTCATATTTCTTTCAGCTGGGGACATGAAAAATTATAACCGGAAACTATAAATTGGTGTTAAAAATAGTCCACGCATAATCTTTTTGAATGCTTTCCTCCGATCCCCTCTGATATTCTAGACCAGGATGTTTTAACTGCTGCATACAAATTCTATACTCAGAAAAAAATCTGATTGATTGATTGATTTGATTTGATTTGGTATGCTTGATCTTTAGTTGTTGTTTTTCCCCCTCCCAGGTATTTGACTGATCACATCCCTTTGAAAAGAAAGGTGCATTGGCAGCATAAATTTCCTCCAAGATGGACTACTTTTTGGATGTTGAGTCTTCTCACAGACTGATGTTATACAATCAAGGAGCTCAAGGTAATAAAACTGGAGACAGAAAATTTGAAAAATAACTTGTGTTTATATATATGGGGCCAAATTATGGCTGCCCCTTGTAGGTGAACAGTTGAAGGGTAAAACAGCGTAAGGAGTCCTTGTGTGGCTTTTTGGGAGGAAACAAGTCCAGGAGACAAGAAGTGGGTTGATTTGCTCCCTCTAGGCCTAAGAGCTAGCCATTAAAACAGATGGCAGCACTGCAGAAACCATATGATAGACCATTTTTGAAGACTGATGAGAGATTTTTCCCTTGGCATGGTAGGTAGTTCAGGGAGGATCGAACTGAGGTTTGTGCTACACTTCTTGTACAAATGCATCAAGTGCTGCTGTTGCTGTGTATGGCTTCTTCTGGTCCCTGGGAATCACAGATAACAACTCCCTCCATTCACTGCTTAGGTCTGATAGGTGCCTCCCTCCCATCCCTTCCTTCCAGTGCTCCAAATGTTAACAGGTTGATACTTCAGTGCCTGATCTTATTTCCAAGGCGTTGACTGCCTATAATAAATTATACAGGAAAACTCCAAAATGTATCATTGCACAGCTTCCAAACAGTATATTTTTCTTAAGTCATTAACATTCGCTACAAAGTGCTGGTTCAATACCACAGCAACAGCAGAGGAGATATAGTAGCTGGATAACATTTTTTAAAGAGATGGCTTAGTTTTTAAAAGTACCTCCCCCCGCTCCCCCGCAAACAAAAGCTTGGATTAAAAAACTTTATTTTCTTAATTTTCTTTGAAACTTGAAAATTAAAAATTGAGAGGTTAATTTATTCTTTCCTTTTTTTCTCTTTCTTTGTTCTCCTTACTTTGTCAGTGGCAAAAGGGGAAGGAAGAGGGAGAAAATAAAACAAAACAGTTGCTCCTTTTTGGAAAAAAGGGAGGGGGATTATTCCCCCCAAAAAATCACATTTTTTCCACCATCTCTAATTTTGGATACTCAGATGGGGGTACCAAAGAAAGTCAATTACTGTGGGGAAAAAAGGAGGCGAATCACCTTTAGAACTTCAAAGAATTATAAAATATTATAAGGTTTGTAAGGCTGCAATAACATGATCCATTTTCAGCCTTGTTTTCATATACTGCACTTTACAGAAATGCCAGATTTTTCAAGTGAATAAATTTTGTTCAGTTGCTAATCCAATTTATAGTCAAATTACACTTTGTGACACACCAGAAATCAGGTATTTTTAAAGTGAAATATTCTTTCCACCTGTTTAAAAAAAATACGTATTCATGCTCTATACTGATGTGTATCACCCTTATCCCAAGATTTAAATGTGGCGTGGCTGCACAGTCAATGGGCTCAAATTTCATCAACGCCAGGGCTTTCAAACATGTGGCCCGTGGGCCACATGTGGCCCCTACAGCCATTTTTTGTGACCCGCAATGACATGATCATTACCAATATTTACATTATCATTGTATGGAAAGGTGTCAGTGGTACGGCCCCCAGGGCTACCATACTAATCTTCATGTGGCCCTCTACTAGTCCTCATGCGGCCCTCATGGTGATTTGAATTTGAGACCCCTGATCTACACACTACTATCCATTTGCATCCTGCTGTTCATTTGCACATTTCACCTGAAACTATTTAAAGGTAGATCTGCAGCTCTTCCCTTTTCCCACTGTAGCCTTCTGCATCAAATAGTGATAGTTTAGGACCATAAGCACCTCATAAAACCAAGCCAAGGTACTGAAAGCTCCCAAAATCAGAGACCTGGAGCATTTTTTGTTTTAAATTAGTTCATCTCTAAAGTTCTATGCACACCTGAGACATAATATTAATAAATCACCTCATAACAGTATGAGAACAGACCCCACTATGATTCCACAGAAATGGAAACAAAAATTCTGAAATCAGTAACTAGCCTCGTATTGTCTTATATTTCCATACCAGTTGACAAATATCCCATATAGTAACTGAGGCAAATATCCTGTGGAAATGAATGTATCATAATGCATATGCACAAAGGGACCAAATAAAGGTTACACAGGTGTTTCCTAGCTTTTGGGTGTTTGATTTTGAAACTAACTGTCCTAAGACACAATATTTGTATGCAATTTCCTAAGTTTTTAAAAAGCAAACTCAAAACCCTTTACTTCCATTATGCAGAACTATATTGAACACCATATGGATTATCAGTTGGGTTGCGACCCTTAGGTGCACCGCACCACATAGATCTCCATCACTTGAGCTAAGGAGGGAACTGGTAATGATGGTAGGGTGTCTTCCTCTTTGTTGGACCAAGGTCAGTGGCTTTCACAGCTATGTGCTGACAGAAGCACTGTGAGACTCAAGATGCTTCCATCACCACTTCTCTCCCTCTATATTTTAGTGAGGTTGCTTGCCGCTGCTGCTGCTCCTCCTCCTCCCTGGAGGAGAAGTGAAAATGTAGCAGGAACAGTCTATGCACTCGTTCCTGGGCCACAGCAGTCCCTGGCAATAGCAGAGGCAGTCTCATCTACTCTAGGCTAGTGCATGCTCCATCACTCTGTGAGGATGATGCATATACAGTCTGGTAAAAAAACAACAAGGAGTTGTGTGGCACTTTAAGACTAACAGATTTATTTTTTGCATGAGCTTTCATGGGAGAAGATCCCACTTCCTCAGATGCTTTGAAGATGGGTGAACTTACAGAAAGGAATGAAACTAAATGCAAAAGGGTGTAAAACATAGGATCAGGTCATAAAATAACAGCAAATCAGAGCAGTTTACAGGCTCAAACCATGGGAAGCCTGAAGTCAAATTACCCTTTGTAATGGGAAAAGAACCCATAGTCTCGATTAAGTCCTGCTTCCACAGAATTTAGCTTGCATATTAATTCGAGTTCAGCTGTTTCTCTTTGAAGTCTTGATGTCCCAGGTACATCTCTAACAACAGTCGTTAACAAATCCGTCATCTAGTGATTAGGAAGATGGAAGTGCTTAGTTTGGTCAGCAACAGCATTCTGGTGCAGACAGAATCCTCAGAGACTGTAGCTGCCAGCCCTTAACAAGCCTCTACTGAGCATGAGTGAACTGAGATTTTCTAGAGGTTATAAATTTTGCCTATCTAGCCATATTGCCACAACCATCAAAGAGAACATTTCCAACACTAGGGCACCCTTTGCCAAATTTCAGGGCTGTCCTCCAAAGCATGGAGGCATTAGAGTTTCTGTTACTCAGCTGTACGGTTTTGGTTTAAATATGGGTAAAACAATGTATTATTCCAAAAATACAAAGACAATGCCTGTCTATGATATGTACGGCTATTGCGAATTCAGTTTGCAAGAAAAGAGAATGCCAATGATAAAATTAAGTCTAAGTTCAGCCAAATAGTTAATGGGGTCTTCTTCTTACCTAATGAAAATAAGGACTAGATAAATCTCCCATTCCATCAGCATCAGCTGTATCCCAATTAAAATCAATTCATAGGTGTTCCCGGGAGCATAACTTGTTCAAAAATTGCCATAAGACATCTGTTTTTCTCAGAAACTTAAGACTTCCACAAAACACATTTCTTTAAGACTATTTCCAGATAAGTGTGTTTTTTTCAATTAGAATAATTTAAGAGTGTCAAACTCATTTTCTATGGGGGGCCAGATTTGAGTTAAATGTACTTTAGGTGGATCATACATACCGTAAATTGAAATACTACAGCACTCTGGCAGCATCATGAAGTGCTATGTGTGTATTAGGGAGAGAGTGTGGTCTCACAGAGCACTGTCTTGCATATGCAGAGCTCTGTGATGTTGCGAGACCAGACACTGTGGTGGCATTGTGGAGCACTGGGTATGCTGGACCACACTCTCCCTGACAGAGAGTGTGGTCCTGAAAAGCACAGTTATGGACCACCTGGAGGAAGTTCATGGGCTGCATTCAGCCAGGAGGCCATATGTTTGTCACCCCAAATGAGATACATCAGACACATCAGTTTCCGTACAGTTAAAACTAAACAGCTCAGGTTACATATATTAGTACAGTGAGAAAATATTTGAAAACAAACTAAACTCAGGCAAGCTCCTCTGCCATTACAAGATTCAGGTAATGATTCCTAAAGTCTTGCTAGAACAGAAATCAAAATGGCAGGTGTATTGCTAATAAATATTCATCTTTATAATATTGTAATTAGAGCTGACTGAAAATAAAAAAAAGTGGTTTCACAAAAAACTTCAAACTTGTTTTCATTTTAAAGGACTTGAAATGGATCAATGGTGTTGGTGGGTATTAGCAATCTTTTGGGGGGGGGGGAGTTAATTCCTAAAATTAATCTAAAATTAGCAAAAAAAATTATCAATGGGTTAAAATTTTGTGTTTGTTAAACACCAGATTTTCAGTAAAAAAATGATGTTTTGAGCAATTTTCAAAAGGTCAAAAAGGCACAGCATTTTTCATGGAAAATGAAAATTTCAACAAGTCAATGCTGTTTCGCAAAGCCGACAAGGATATTTAAAGGCCATTTTTCAGTGGGTTAGAGTAGATTGGTAAAGTAACTTTGACAAGCTTTACCTTTAATTTGACATGATGAATTTAATCTTTTAAATGCACATGAATATGCAATATCTAGTTTTAAATGTGTGTCCCTCTTCCCCTGTAAATGTCACTATATAAAGCACTTTGAAATCATGGAGGAAAGAGTTCATCTAATTTCTCCCTACATCCTTGATATACAAGTACTTTTATTTAGAAAAGGCCTTGCATTTATTAATTGAAAATTGGCTCCCTATGAACATTTTCCAATATTTACTAAAAAGCCATTGTTTCCATGAACATCCCTGTCACTAATTTTTTTTACAAAATTTTGCACACAAGAGCTAGAAACATGTTCGATGCAAACCATTAAAAAATCTGAATAAATATTCAAGGAAACAACTTTGCAGTTTACTCAACAGTAGTCAAAATGAATATGTGCCAGACCCAAGTATTTGGAGCCAGCAAAACAAAAACTGAATTCCTAACAACGGAGCAGAGAAAAACCCACTCTTACTCTTCATTTGTAATAAACAGATACTCATCTTTGGACACATCTTTCCACTGTCTTCCAACAGTCACTATGTTAATTGCAGGAAACAGATTCAGTCTTTCAGCTCTGGAAGGAAGCTTCAGCACAAAGTTATTTAATTAAGGGGCTGATTCAAGAAGACGCTGAGTGTCCTCAACTCTCAGTGAAATCCAGGTTGCAATTTTAGGCCATTCAGCTGAACTGTTCTTTAGTGTAAACACAATAACAGTCCTGTGGCACCTTAAAGACTAACAAATTTCTTCAGGTGTAAGCTTTTGTGGGCTCCAACCCACTTTGTCAGCAGTGGCGTCACTGGCACCGGGCTTATGGGGCTCGAGCCCCAAGTCCCCTGCTGGACCGCCCGCAGCAGCAGCTGCAGTGGCAGCACATGAGCCCCAAGTCTCAGCACGCCAAGCCCTGGCTCTTTTCCGGGGCCAGCAGCGCTCCTGTTCATCAGATGCATCTGATGAAGTGGACTGGCCCATGAAAGCTTGCACCTGAAGAAATCTGTTAATCTGTAAGGTGTCACAGAACTCTCCTTGTTTTTGCTGTATACTAACACAGCTACCCCTCTGGAACTTTCTTGAGTGTGCTATTTCACCAGATAAACGCATACTTACTATAAACTGTGTTTTCAGTTGTCTCTAAGAATGTGACCCACCATCCACAGAAGTGAATGGGAATCATTCTACTCATTTTCCAAAGGTCATGCCTAAATCTGTTTTAAGAAGGATGATCTAGAATACAATAATGCCAGTACAGAGGGTAATTTTCTTTCATCCTCATTGCTGTTCATTCTTCTTAATTGGATACTACAGATTACAGTCCAGTGCCAGTGTTCCCTCTAATTTTTTGTAGGTTTTGTGCGAAAAATATTTCTTTTGTGCAAATTTTCAGAAGCCATGTCCAAATTTGTGCACACTCAAGTGAGTGTGGGCAAACATTCGGTGAATCAGATTATAATCCATCTCTCATGTATTTAAAAAAATACTAAAACTGTTAAATTTTTTTGTGCGCACTCTACTTTGTTGTGTGCATGGGTTTCACAACCTGTGTGCATGTGCACACATGCACAGCTTAGAGGGAACATAGCAGTCCACTAGAAATGTTTATCATAATTTAAATATTTGAAATTGCTAAATATACTCCAATTCTTGCTTTAAGCATTTATCTTAAAAACCAAAATGTAACATTAAAAATTGGCATGAAATTTAAAATGAAATTATAAAAAGAAAACCCTCAATCCATATCAGAAATGGGTTCTGTTCCCAGTATTGTTTAGAATGGTAGGCTAGAATCATTCTGTAAAATGGACATACACTGCAGCAGCTTTTGTCAAATTTAGTTAGTAATGTATTGTCATGGCTAAATGTGATAGCTACGGGGCAGTGGTTAATTTGTAATGAAAATGGAGCTGGGACTCAAGCATTTTTTTTTTCTTACTTTCATAATTGTTGTGACAAGCTCAGAGGTGCTAGGGTTATGCACTGCCAGGCCTAGAAATGCCAGATCTCAACTCTGGTACAAAATTAAGCACTAGATATTGGATATTTGAGAGCTGCTGATTGATTGACATTAAATAGAAATTTAGCATCAACACTTTAAGGAAATAATCTCACCTACAGGACTACAGAATTTGCCCATAATCTCTAGCGATCACATTTTCCACCAGCCTGTAGAAAAATGAGTTTTATTAGTTCTTTGTAACATGGTAGTATTTAGAGACTCTAGGCCTGACCACATACACAGGAAAAGTCATCTCTGCCCTGAAGTATTTAGAATCTAAATAAACAAGACAGGATGAGTAGGAGGAACAAAACGTCATTATCTGTGTTTTATAGATGGGGAACTGAACCACAGACAAACTATATGACTAGGTTTGATCACATAAGAAGTATATGGCAGCACCAGGAATTAAACACAGATTTCCCAACTGCCAATGCAGTGCTTTAACTACAGGATATGTGTGGGCTGCGTATTTTCCTTAATATATATTGATCTGGAATTCTAGGTGTTAGTTTTAGCCTATAAATCCTTAAATGATTTTAGGACCTAGTTACATGAGAAATCACAGCTCTCCCCATGATTCTCTCACAGCTGAGATCAGCCCAGACATTCACACCAGTGCCTCCCCCCAAATGTATTAGTGCTCACAGGGCCCTCTCTATGGCTATGTCTACACTGGAGAGCTAAGTCAACGTAAGCAGTCTTAAGTCGACTTAAACAACTCCCTGGCCACATTTGGGGTTCATTAAGTCGACTTAAGCACTTGCTTAAATCGACTTAACTCCTGCCCTTAAAGTTGACTTTAAGGGTTAAGTTGAGTTTATTAAGCTGACTGAACACAATGTGCCCATTGAAGTCAACTTAATAAAGCCAATTTAGTGCATTGAGACCATTTAAGTCAACTTTATAAAGTCGACTTAAGCCAGGGGACCCATTTAAAGTCGACTTTATTAAGTTGGCTTTAAGTGGGTCCCCTGACTTAAGTGAACTTTATAAAGTCAACTTAACAAATGGGCCTTCCCTTTACCTGAGTTCTCCAGTGTAGACATAGCCTATGAGAGGTCTTTGGTTTTGGAACTAGTGCCCTTAATGATCTTCCAGAGCCCAGATATGTTAACGTCCTGAGCAAACTTTGTTTTTCCTGCTTACCAAGGCAGTTAAGGAAGGAGTGGGGTTGATGTGGATGTATTTGTGGGGAACCCTCTGATTGAATATATTATGATTTTTAATTTGTGGAAAAGGTTGCCAGATCACTGGGTGGGCATCTATAGCTGTATTTTGGAAATTTTAATGAAAGTACATTGCATAAAATAAAACCACATTAAGAGAACATTATTAAGGTTGTAGTCAAGCACTCAAGAATTATCCTGTGCAACCTTAATTTGATTCCCTTGTTCATTTTTATTTGTGTGATCCCATGCTATTTTTTCCACTCAGTTCCCTATCTCATGAACAGGATGGACAGTGCTCAATTAATGAGCAGTGGTTCAATATATTTTTCTCCTCATTTGTTTAATATGAGTCCCTATGCCTTTTTTTATTGCATACTATTCAAACCATGCTTTGAAGACAGTATTATTAATATCCTCACAGGCTTTTCTGTGGGACTCATTACTGTAGTATCCGAGTCCTTCATAAATATTAAAGAATTAATTTTCACAACTTCCCTGTTGGATGCACAGTTTTGTTATCCTCATTTTCTAGATGGGAAACTGAGGCACAGATCGTAAGATCAAAGGTTGTCACTAATTTGGGGGGCCCAATTTGGAAGAGTTAGGATCAGATTTTTCAAAGCACATAGCATTATGTATCATCAGAGCACAGAGCTCAGTGACTACAGTTCCAGCTTTGAGTGTTCACAGCTTCTGGGATTAAAATTCAAAATGGTCCTGACAAACGGGAGAAATGGTTTGAAGTAAATAGGATGAAATACAGTAAAGACAAATGCAAAGTACTCCACTTAGGAAGGAACAATCAGACTCTCATATACAAAATGGAAAATGATAATAAGCCTGGATCCCTTCCTGCAGGTACAGTAGATCTCAAGCTAAATATGAGTCAACAGTGTTACACTCATGTGCAAAAAAAGGGGGGGGCATCATACAGAGATGCATTAGAAGGAATGTTGGTAGCAAAACACAAGAAGTAGAGCTTCCACTTTACTCTGCACTGATTAGGCCACAAATGGAGTATTCTGTCTGGTTCTGCATGCCGCATTTTGGGAGGGATGTGGACAACTGGGATAAAATCCAGAGAAAAACAACAAAAATGATTAAAGGTGTAGAAAACATGACCTATGAGGGAAGATTGAAAAAACTGGGTTTGTTTAGTCTGGAAAAGAGAAGACAGGGAGGGGAAGTAACAGTTTTCAAGTAAACAAAATAAAAATAAATTGCAAGGAGGAGGAGGTAAAAGTGATCTCTGAGGATAGGACAAGAGACAGTGGGTTTAAATTGCAGCAAAGGCAGTTTAGGTTGGTCCTTAGGAAAATATCAGGGTAGTTAAGTTCTGAAATAAACTGGGCAGGGTGTGGCATCTCCATCACTGGATATTTTTAAGAATAGGTGGGATGAACACCTGTCAGGGATGGTCTAGTTAACGGCTGGTCCTGCCTTGAGTGCAGGGGACTGGACTAGAAGACCTCTTGAGGTCCCTTCCAGTCCCATTATTCTAGAAATCAGACACCAGGAAATCAAACTGGGAATCCTCAGAACGAGGAACATCCATTTAGTGACCACCTCAGAAAAACTGTTTTAAATGGCTTGCCCAGCATCACATAGCAACTCCATGACAGAGGTAGGGACAGAATCTAATTCTTTGGCACATCATCGAAATGCCTTCACCAAGAGAACATCATGTGTTTTACCCTTGCCTCATTCACTACACATTTGCCAACTTCACATCAAATGACACAGAGCTCTACTGATAACAGCCTCCTTCCCTGCACAGTCTTGTTCTACACTCAGAGCAGGTCCAACCTGGGCACTGAATAAGGCATGGGTCTTAGGGAAAAAAATCATATGTGATCATGTCATTAAAAGCTGTATCACAATGCATAAGCACAAGAGGAACAATCTAGTTCTTACGGACAATTTTTAAGTAAAGAAATTGGGGTAAAAGTGCCACTTACAGAATCACCAGCATTGCTAACTAAACACAGTTATGTTTTGAGAACTCTGATTCAAACACTGACCTGGCTAGCTCTGATTAGCTATTTGTGGTGTTGACCTCAGAAAATTGGAGAGCCAAAGGGAGTCTTTCATCAGCAAAGTTTGGTTCAATATCAACCATTATGTCACCCCCTCATCTCCCTACTTAGTTAGTGAAGTTGATAGAATCGCAGCCTAACATAACATGATTGCAAGTATTGTCAGGTAACTCCACTATGCCACTCCAGAGATATTAAAAGCTCTGTATCAACATTTATGAAGGTATTAGATTTAAGAATAGATTTCAAATACAAGGAGAAAGAAAACACTAGCTTGACTGAAAATTTCCAGAGGGGTAGCCGTGTTAGTCTGTCGTACAGTAAAAACAACAAGAGTCCTGTGATACCTTAAAGACTAACAGATTTCTTCGGACTTGAGCTTTCGTGGGCTCCAACCCACTTCGTCAGATGCATGAAGGCTTCATGCATCTGACAAAGTGGGTTAGAGCCCATGAAAGCTCATGCCTGAAGAAATCTGTTAGTCTTTAAGGTGCCACAGGACTCTTGTTTTCACTCCCTTGACTATGCCTCACAGTACAACCATGGAAAAGTGTGTGGTGATGCCTCAGTATGATCACAGCATCTACTGCCCTGAAATGTAACAGACCAGAACAGTTTGAATTTTCAGGGGTGAGTAAAGGAACTGTCCTAAAATAATCTAACCCTGGTAAAGATAGCTACCCACAGAGCTACTGCTGTCCTGACATCTTTTGCAATCACTATCACAAACAGCTTTTTTTTAAAAAAACTGTAGATGGGCACAAGCTGTGAATATTTGCATCTGGCTCTGATGCAAGAGTTTGGGAGCAGTCAGACTTGGGTTCTATTTTCAGCCAATTATATGGACAGGTCTGAGCCACAAAATTCAGCTTTCGTTTTCTCCCCGGCCCCAAAGTTCCCAAAAATTTTGGCACATGTGAATTTCAGATCTGAAGTTCTGATACAGATCCACCCCGATTTAAAATTTCTATGTATACTGGTCTATAAGAAGGTAAGATTGGAACATAAGGTAACTAAACAGCACTACTCATTCTATGAAATGGGTCTTTGGATCAATTTGCTTTGTTTGGCCACAGATGGGAAAATGTGTATGTCTATAGAGAGGTTAAGGAGTTAAAGCAGTTCAGTCTTGTGACATCCTTTCTCCAGCTATGGAGAGGGTCTTCATACTGGTATTCCCCTAACTTAAAATTTTATCAACAGACCTTTCAAGGATTGTTGCACATCCCAAAACATTGTCAATTTAAGACACAACTGGAAAGTGGGTGTTTGTTTGAATTAGTCATCAGTGTGGTTGACCAGAATAAAATAATTTAGAGAAATGAACAATTTACTGCCTACAAGTAGTTCAGTTACTTTCTTTGAGGAAAGATCAGGATGAACTAATATAATTATCATATACGTTTTATAATAATCATGTAGTTATCCATTGTAACTCAGTTCAGCTCTGCTGAATTCCCTCACCTTTTGTATTTTGTAATCATGTCTTTTCATATTTGAGAAAATAATTTGTATAGTCTACTACTCTGTTTATAGTTAGCATTTATTATTACTTTAACAGTTCCACATAGAGATCCCAGCTGCGATTGGCGTTCTCATGTGCTAAAAAGTCTACAAGCACATAATAAGAGTATGAGACAGCGTCTGCCATGAAGAACTTACTGTTTAAATAGACAAGACAGAAAAAGACAGGAGTCAGGAAGTATTATCTTTATTTTACAGCTGAAGAGCTGAATCATAGATATTAGCCTAAAGCCATGAAAAATGCAGCAAAGCAGGCAGTTAAACCTAGATCTCCTGAGTCCCAGTCTAATGCCTTAACCACAAAATCATTTCTCGTCCCTGAAATATGGTTAAGGGCATATATGCTTTATAGAGATAAGAGCGCAATATTCAAAAGTGCCAAAAGCATGTAGAAGCCTGAATTCCAGGATTTAAGGCCCAGATCCTCAAAGGTGTTGATTTCAGTCAGCATTCGGACCTAAATACCTCTGAGGACCTGGGGCTAAGTCACTTTTAGAAATTAAACTTTGGCACGTGGGTCATTGAGGCAATTTAAAAAGTATTACCTGTAGCTGATTCAACTTTTATCAAGGTGCTTGGCCACAGACAGGAAAGTGTATAGGTCTATATATGGGTTAAGGCATTAGGCTATCACAAGACTGAACTGCTTTTTCTCCAGCCTGGAAGAGTGTCTTAGTTTTGATATTCCGCCAACTCTGATCTTTATCAACAGAACTTTCAAGGAGCTGTGCACATTCCAACACATTGTCACAAGTTTCCAACCACTCTAGGAGCCAATATTTTTGGTGCTGGGGCCAGGACTGTCCCGAGGGTGGTGTGGGACACTGGGCAAATTGCCCTCTCGGGACCCCCACTCACATCCCCGGCACTGGGGGGCGGCCCAGAGGAGGGGCAGGCCCCTGCTTCAGCTGTCCCCTGCTGGAGACCGGGCGAGCTGGTGAAAAAGGTCAGCCTGGTTCAGTGCTGCTGGTCTGCCCCCTCCCCCCATGCACGGTGCTTTTGGCTCTATGCTGGAGCAGCAGGGAGGGGGCGGGAGGCAGTGTGCCTGGGGTAGGGCCAACGATACAGGCCTGGCGCTTTTGGCTGGCTCGCCCGGTCCCCAGCATGGGGGGCAGCAGTGTAGGCCCCAAGACACAGAGCGCTGAGTGGCTGCCCCTCTTGCCCTACCCTAGGGAGAGCCCTGTTGTGCCGGCACCTGACCCCACTGTTTCCCACCCAGTGTGCCACGGCCAGGCCTGGGCAGGCGTGCCACAGCATTGTTTGAAAAGCTACTCCAAAGAGCTCTGGATTGGCTCATGAATATTCACACGCTCCTTTGGCGACCCTAGTGTAAAAAAACCCCAAGGAGTGGTGTGGCTTTGGTGGGAGAAAATCCCACTTCATCAGATGCTTCCAAGGGAGCCAGCTGGGCCAGGGCAGAGAAAGGGCGAGCAACCACTGCCGCCTTTTCTCCCCCCTGTAGGAAAGAGGGGTGCAAGAAGCCAGCAGGCGGTTCCTAGAAAAGGGAGCTTCCTGTGGAAGGAGGCAAGATCCAAAGAGAGGCTGATTGAAAGCCAGCAGGCCCCGGGTCAGAGCCTGTGTGGGGCAGGGCACCAGCGGCCAGCGCTTGCCCCGAGCCGGGGGCGCCTTTTTCCCACGCCCGGGAATAAAGCGCCCGGGCCGGCTGTTCCCACGGGGCGCGCCGCGCTCCCCAGCCCCACACCGAGCCCGGCTGAAGGGCTGGGGACCACGGCTCCCGTCCGGCGATCCTTACCGGCTTTTCTCTCCCTCTTTCCCCTTCCTCCTCTCCCCCTCCTCCGCCTGGGCGCCTCTTCCTCCTCCTCAGCTCGCCGGGCGACCCTGCTCACGGTGCCCACGTTAATGGCGGCCTCGTCGGAGGAGGACATAGACCGGAGACCCATCCGCAGAGTCCGGTCCAAGAGCGACACCCCCTACCTCGCCGAGGCCAGGATCAGCTTCAACCTGGGCAGAGGTAAGAGCCGCCCCTCCCCGCTCCGGCCTCTTTGTGTCCGCGGGGGGCAGCTGGCCCAGGGGGTCTGGGGGTGCAGCAGCCGGCGGGAGGCAGTGGAGTCATTTTCCCGCGCAAAGTTTGGGGGGGGAGAGACCCCCCATAGCCCCAGGAATATGTCTTCCCTCTGCACCTCCCCTGAGGCTCTAGAGCCAACTCCTGCCTTCTCTCAGCTTTCCAGAGCCTCTTTTGCTTCCCTCAAACTCTTCGCTTTCTCCCCAAAAGAGCTTATTTGTCTCCCTTTCCCCTCTGTGCTCCCTAGTCTCCCTCCAGTGGCACTTCAGCTCTCCATCCCCTGCCCCAAAGTACCCTCTCTCCCCCTTTTGTCTCCTTGCTTTCTCTAGCAAATAGCGAGCATCCCTCATTCTTTCTTCCTCTCCTTTCCACAAACATTTCTCCTCCAATTTTCATGCTCTCTCAACCCCATCTGTCTTCCAACCTCCTTTTCCCTGTCCCCCACACCCGTTTCCCAGATCTCCCTTCTCTCTTCTCAGAAACCTTCATCCTCTCACCTCAACTCCTAATTCTCATTCTGGCTTCTCCAATAGCACTCTTCCCACCTCCAGGTCCACATCTCCCTCTCTACAGGCTCTTCATTCTGTCCTTCCTTGCCTCAGTCCATAGCATCCCCTCCCTTTCTTGTAATTCATTGTTCTCGCTCCTCCCTATCAAACTCCTTTTCCTTCCATTCCCACCAGTCTCCTCTCTGCCCAAATTCATTCACACCTCTCCTGAACTCACTCCAGTTGTCCCACTCAGAATTACTTCAGTCTTTCTTCCCATGCCTCCATCCCCACAACTGGTCTGAAATGTACCCCTCTGTGCTTCCCATTCTCCTGCCCCATGAGATGCCCTGTTCTCTCACAGTCACCCTGACATGCCTTCTCTCTGCCTCTCCATGTGTCACAGTCTGTTTTCTCCACCTCTTCCAAGTCTTCTCTCACCTCTCCAGCTCCCTAGAGTCATCCAACTACTTTCTCTTTCTACAATGCCATCCCTCATCTTCTCCCAAGAGATACTACCTCCTGACCTGTCTTTCAGCTCCCTTTTCACCTCTTGCCTTTATGTCTCTCAGTCTTCAAAGTCTCTCCAACATTATGCCTATTCCTTCCCAGATCTCCTTTCACATTACTCCTGCCATCTTCAAAGTCCTTTTCCACCAGGCTGGTTTCCCTCCCTTCTTCACTGGGCCCTTCCTCTGCTCAAGATCCTCTATTTATCTGCCCTCATAAATGATATGAGGAAAGAAGGACATAGCTGCTCTTAGCTGATTACTCAGTTCCCTCAAGACCAAGCCAGACTCTCCCGGGGAGGGAGCTGAGATATCTTTAGAGAGGTGTCTCCACAGCCAGCTGTCCCATCAGGGTATGCACTCAGGTGACCCTACTGGCATGACCTTCCAATGTATCTCCCTCCTTCAGCTGAACCCGTCAATTCAGCAGCTAACTGCTGGCTCACAGAGGGGAAGAGAATTGGTCTGAGAAGTTCTGCATACTATCCTGCAGTCTCTCATCAGGTTGCAGATTAGAAGTGATAAAGAGGTTGTTTTGTCCTCTAGCCTGAAAGTTGATGGGGGACAGATTCATCCCCTTTGTTGTCACTATAATTAATCCTTTGGTAGCATGCAGGTTGTGTTTACCATTTCCTGACTGGTTGATTACATTGTTCACTGTGGGATTACCCATTTCTGCTCATGATTAGGTTTTTAAAATGATTGACTAAAGCTTTTGGTTGGCTGGGCGATATTCAAGGCAAGAGTTGGAGAGTGATGCCAGTAAGTGGCACTAATTTTAAGGAACTGAAAGTGAAAACAGACAACAGGCAGGAGGAGGTGGGGAGAGATTGTTGGTGTGTAGGAAGTGATGAGGTGTGACTGAAAAGAGGCTGTGCCTGGTTACTCGATTGCTGAAAGAAACTCCCATGTGGGTCTGCACTGTCACAGGTGAAGTGATTTCTTGGAGTTATAAACAGATTATTAGCAGAGAAGAAGGTACCTTCAGGCTACCTAGTGCCTCACATCTGTGCACTGAGCTGGACTTGCAGTCTTTATTGAATTAACCTAAGGCAAATGCCACTCTTTATTTTTTTTTCCTGTGATTGCTAAGATCATTAGAAAAGTACATTTATTTCCTCTTTTAACCTGTATGCTTTAGAGCTCCACTTCTAACCTCAGCAATGGACTTGCTTTAAAGGGAACTATTCAAAGAAACAGCAATGGAAATGTCTGTGAAGAAACAGAATAAAACTGTGTAAAGCAGTGTGAGTGGATGTTTTCATTGATCCAGCTGGCAATGGGTAGTTTGATTAAAGAAAGAAATTGCTTAGCAACCAGTGTTTAAGTTAATGACCTAACTCAGTCAAATTTGCCTATGATATCTGCTCCATTGGTGAGCTTTTGGTTTTATTCTTCTGACTGTTCCCCATGTTTCATAAACCAAGGCTCTTGGATTTGAGAATGGCCAGTATTACAAAGAACCACTTTTTATTTTAAAGATGGTTAAACTAATTCTAGATCTGTTTATATAGCCTGGTGTAGGGTTTGGTTTTGAATACCTCTCATTTATAAGGCATGGTATATTAGTATTTTTTTTAATGTTCATATAATTGTTCCAGAGAAAGTCTGAATGTGTCTGTTGAATTTTAGGTTAAGCAAGTAAAAATGTCTTTATTCTATATTTTAGGAAGTATTGCTAGAATACTTATCCTTTACATTATTGTCCATGTAACTTACGATAAATGATTAAAGGTACAATTACACAAGAACTCTGAATTCATAAAAAGCCCCACAACTAACCTTTACTTTGTATAATTATTGCTTATGTCACATAAGAGATGTGCTTTATGACATCAAATGGTAATCACTGCAGAAAATAGAAGCGCTTACTGTATGTTGGATGAAGTCTGTTTGGAAATGGATTGCACATTCTGCATCTCTCCTTTACCTAGGAGTATATTTAACGGTATTGCTAGTACAGTTTTTTAATTGTGAAACTACCTAATATTCCTTTTCTCTTATTTAAAATTTAATTACTGTGCTGATCTAGAGCTGAGGGGTTTAATGTCAAAAAGATTCAAGAGCATGCGTGAACATGAGGAGCTGTTCATTCCTGGTGGTGCTGAATGGTGCCTGTGCAACCACGAAAAACTAATTCTATAAGTCATTGTAACTTTGTGTGTGAGTGCACACACACTGGTGATTTCTTTCTTTGTGCGTCCCTCTAGGCCTTTGTGCATGAACAGTGTGTTTCTATGCATGTGAACGGGGTTGCTTATATAGCTGTGGATGTGTATGTGTAGAAGGGCAAAGAGGTGGAAATGAGAAAGAAATGTCATTTCCTCTAGTCAGCGATGCAGTCAGGACAACAGTGATGCTTGGGGGACTGGAAACATCTCCTTCCGTACACACTTAAATTTACCTTCCGTTTGATGCATTTCATGCGTACACTCCTGCTGCTGAAACCCAGCTCAAAATGTTGTTTCCGCTGCCAGCTGCTACAAGCTGGGTTGTATTCCCCTTTGATCTGGTTATTGTCTCATTCCAGGATACTCATTGAGATAGGATGCAGCTTGCTGCTTTTACTTTGCTTTATCTGAACTTTAAATCCATTGTTATCTACATGCAGATAGATCTAGTGCTACATTCTCTGCTCTTAAAAATAACCACAATCACTGGTTAACAGCAAACAGCATTATTTATCCGCTTCAGCTGCAAGTTATAATTATGCCACTACTGCTGTTATCTTTATTGTTGTGAGATTACACACAAACAGTTGATTACAATAGTATGGCAAGGAGTTGGTGTGTGTCTCAACATTTATAAACAAATTAACCCAAACAATCCATATCTGTCCCCTCCGATCAGAGTGTAGAAATAGTTTATTTTTCACATTGTTGATTTAATTAGTTTTTCAATACATATTTGTTCATGATTTTTGTTTCCAAATACTGATCAATTATAGTGTTATAAATATTCCCTGCTGTGGCTTTCCAAACACCATTCAATGAATAGACTCCAGCAGTTATCTTATTCAAGGCTTCTTGGACTGAGTATAAAGAAACAAAGCTGTTTTCCAAACTAAGAGGGCTATTCTTCCTGCTGATCTACACATGTGACTCCTAGTAATCCGAGATACCTGCTCATATCAAGAGGATAATATTTCTCAAAGGACTTCAATTGCCTCTTTTGCTACAATGAATGTTGCTAAGAAACATTATAAAAGGGTAGATGAATACAAAATGTTTTTTACCTGTTTGATTCTGTGTCAGTCAAAGTGCAAAGAAATGTTAAATCTGAAAACTCAATATACTGAACCAATGATCACAGCACCCCACCACAAGATTATGTTCTGACTTTGTTTTTTGAAAATTGTAAGGCCTACATTTTTTTATAAAATGACTAGTGATTCTGGTGACTCAGTTTCTGGGTGCCCAGCCTGGGACACCATAATTGGTTCTCGGCACCTACCCACTGAAGATCAGGCCCTTTGAAGGTCTCCATTTGGGCATCCAAAAATTAAGTAACACAAAATCACTGACTGCTTCTAAAAATTGATGACTACATTTGTTAGGACTGTTTAATTGCGCAAAGACTCTCTTCCCCACATTCCTATGCCATCCCTAGAGCATCAATAATTTTCACTCTACATTGTGACCCATTCAGATGTCAACTGTTTACAGACGACTATAACTTAAAAATGTCAAATAAAGAAATCATATGGGAAGTAGAGAGCTTCCAGGCTGGAGAAATTATCATATCTGATTACCGATAAGGGGACAGACAACTGAGTGACTCATACTTAAGGAACTAAGGAGTGGAGGGAGGGGTTGTTTTTCATATCTGATAAGCAATATCATTTGTAGTGCTGGGAAATCTTAGTAAAATCACATTGAATTTTTGAGGTAGTGGATAGATGAATGTTAACTATTCAGATAGTGTGGGATCTTTTTATTGGTACATTTGAGCAGACCTGTTTGGCAGCAGTTGACCTATACCTGCCCATTTATAAGATGCTAGATAAAGGTAAGTAGTGTCATAATGACATTTCCATACATGGAATGGATATTTCAGCTACTGAAGGAATAACAGTAAACTTTGCACCAGAGTCATTTTAAAAGTTGTTTCCAGGCTGATAGATATTTGGGAAAAGTCATCCTGTCAAGCTGCTGTGGAGACTTTCTGAGCTTGTTCAGGGAGGTCACCCAGTGACATTCACCATTAGAATATGTTTGCTTGTCTGGGAGTAAAGTCTTGAAAGAGGAAAGGACCATTCTCTGGAAAGGTGGAAGGGCAGAATGCTTGCTTAGGTGAGTGAATAATCACTGAAGAGAGAATGGTCTGTCAAAAGAGCTGTGATTATCCTCTATGGTTGTGATTCACAGGAGGCACTTAGATCATAACATTAGCTGGATCAGCCATAAAGGTTTGCTCAGATCTGAGTATACTTAAATTAATCAGTAATCTCATCTTGAGGGCCAGATCCTCAACTGGTATAAAACAGCATAGCTCTATCACCTTCAGTGGAGTTATGCAAGTTATAGCAACTGCTGCTCTGACCACACAAGCAGAAATGTACAGCTCTTCTCCCTCTTCTATTGTGAAATATCTGGTTTTGCTTTATGTGGAATCAGGTGTTCCCATAGAATGTGAGACACAGATACAGAAATAAAGCAGCAACTGACATTTGAATAAATCACTACAGAAGTCATTTTTCTGGGGGGAAAAAGACTGAGTCATAAAATAATATCACAAGATGATGTAACAAAAATCCATAATATTAACAACTGCAAGGAAAAGTAGCCATGGTCTCTGAAGAAATAAGTGAAGTCAGGTGCTACTCTTGAAACAGTGATTAACTCGCATAGAAATCTGTATCACAAATTAATGCTGCTGCAGCATTAATTTACAATTTGAAGGGATGGGGCAGGGAATATGGACCTACTGAAGGCTGATGAATGGCGGAAGGAGCCAGGAAATGTTCAAAAGGGGCTATTTCTCTGGTGAACTGTTGGGGTTGGGCATGAAGTGGAACTTCAGTTAGTATTGCCCAGTCTTGTGCTGAATATGACCCAATTCTTCTTCAGTTGAAATCAAAGGGGTGTTTTTTCCCCCACACAGTGGCATTTTTCCCACAGAGTTGGGTGAATGATTTATTTTGCCCCCTCACCCCTGACAGTTCTGAAACTGAAAAATTATTTAGACCCAAAATTTTGGCACATCAGAAACTCTATTTTGGGTGTCATTTGACCTGAAATGTGGTGTTTGAGCCTTTTAAAGGCGCTAAAGTCACAAAAGGACTGGAAAAGGAAGGTCTGTGTTTATAACTTTTAGTCAAAAGGAGGAGGGTTGAAGTAGCAGTACTCTCCTTATAACTTTTAGTATAGTAGTATCTTATGGTGCTCACCTGGGATGTGGGAAACCTTTCAATCCCCTTCTTCTAGCTGATGTGTAGAAGTATTTTAACTCATATTCCAAACATTGTAGGTGAGTGTAGAGGTGGCTTTTGGGGTAAGCAAAGCAGGCGGTTGCCTAGGGCCCCAAGCAGTAAGGCGGCCCCATAGTGGTCACCTGCTTCACTTACCCTAGTGCTTGTGAGGTGGTGGGGGAGCGGGGGCTACGGACCGTCAGGGCCAGAAGCTGCACTGCCCGCCTGGCGTCTCTGCAGCAGGGGTAGAGCAGCGCTCCCTGCCTACCCGCAGCCGGCTGTGCCTCCCTAGGGGTAGAGAGGGGAGTGGCTGGCATGGACCTGCGGCTTGCAGGATGTGGGGCCTCCTGGAGCAGCCCACTCCAAAGAGTTCGGGCCACTTCACCCCTGGCCACCCAGGCCTGAATACAGGTGGATCTGACCTGTTCAGGCCTGGGGTGGCCGGGGACAAACTGGCCTGAACTCTTTTTGGAGGTGGCTGCTCCAGGGCCTCACTCCCTGCAACCCGCAGGTCCACACTGGCCACTCTCCTCCCTCCCCCTGGGGAGGCGCAGCTGGCTGCGGGTAGGCAGGGAGCGCTGCTTCACCTCCCCCCGCGGAGGTGCCAGGCAGGCGGTGCTGCTTCTGGCACTGGTGGTCCGTGGCCCCGTGTCCTCCCCCCCGTGGGAGTCGGGACTGTGGGGCGGCAGGTAGGGTGGCAGTGGGGTCCTAGGGCCCCAGTGAGGGTGGCATTGGGGGCCTATGGGGGGGCCCATAAAGGGCCTTTGCTTAGGGCCCCCAATTGCCTAAGGCCACCTCTGGGTGAGTCTCCTAGCCACTGGGTTATTCTGGTATTGGTGCCTTTTGTTGAAGTTGTTTCACTTATTATAAATATCAGCTATTAAATGGAGCAGGGACTTCAGTTTGGGTCTCCTGCATTCTCAGTGAGTGCCCAGGAATCTGCTGGGGTGTTGAGGCATTCTTGCTCTTAATCTTTAGCCCAAGGGCTATTCTTTGGCATTTTGAATGACTCTGAATGGCCACTGTGAAGAACACTATGAATGATGCTTTTCAGAGACTAACCTGAAGTACAGCTTTTCCTTTCCAAGGTCAGGATAGACCTTGTCTATGCCTGCCCACTGTGCATTGATTTATATACAGGGTTATGATATAATTTTCTGTACTGGTAAAGGAATAAGTTTCAGTAATTGTTGTTTTCAGGTATGTATTTTTTCATTTTGTAAAATTTTTTATGAAACAATTTCAAAGGCTGTTTTAAAAAAAGAATTGGCTTGATTAAATTATTGGATTTCTCTGGGGAAATCTGCATTCCATTGTTTTTAAATTTTTTTCTAAAACTCATCACTTGATTTGAAAACCTTGTCTGAAGTCTTTGAATTTACTCTTTGGCCACCCTTAAATATGACATTAATCCACTAACCAAAATAATTTATTCCTTAGTTATTCAAAATGTTACTAAATGTCTGCTTTGGGGTTGTAATGAAATGTATAATCTCCCAAAATGATACAAGAATTTAAAGAACCCTGGTTTCAGGGAGTTAACAGATTGGAAATGAGATTAATGGGGAACCTAAAAGGCATATTTCTATTTTTAAAACTACTCTGACTGTAAGCTTAGGGAGGTTGGGATTCATAAGGACAATGAAGAAGTAACCTAAAATCATGTCTAAGTAAAGACTCTTGGGGTGGGGGTTATGTATGCCATTTTGTTTCTTTCTGAAGATTTACCGGCAAGAATTTCTACCTGGACAAATTCTACCTACTTTGCAACAATCTCCACCCTTTTGCCTGGCAGTATAGTCATGGAGACCCTCATGAGCCCATTTGACAGAATTTGACTAAACATTACTTTAAGAGTGTGTTCAAGGGGTTGGTTCAATTCTCTTTTGCCATGACAGCTTGCAACAGCAAAAGTTGTGCCTGCGTTTTTACATCTGCAGTTGGTTTTAAATCCAGTCTTAGTATTTCTACCTTTAACTGGCAAATTTGTATTACAACTAAAGGTGCAAACTTTCAATTTTTGCATGCAAAATCCATTTTTGTCTGTGCTTCACTCTAACTAAAGGAGGACTAGACCCCAGTCCACTGAAAATGTATTCCTAAATTGGTCATGAATATCATAGGGACAATATGACATTTATGCATTCAGTGAAGTAAATATGAATATTTCCACTGAGTTCAACAGTATTTGGATCAGGTCCAATGTTCTGCTCTGCGATGAGGAAAGCTCCAGATGGGCAAAAGATCCTGAGGAGTCAGGTAAATGGAAGATGTGCCTGTGCTCTGGCTGGTTCATATCAAAAGAATAACTCATTATTCAGTCTTTATACCATGTGCTGGGAGAGTGTGGTGGAGTAAAGACGGTGTTGTGGCTCATCAGAAATGGAGAAGAGTGATAATGAAAAATTTCATGTGGTGAGCACCTCCTCAAAGTCCTGAAAATGTTGGTAGAAGTAGCTTAAAGCAACACTAACTTTCATTGCATTCCTGTAGTACTCCATCAGAGGGCTCATGTGAGTATATCCAATAGCTTTCCATCACGGGCAGCGTGAGCCACTCCATCAGAGGGGTCATATGGGCATATCCATGGAGCAGTGAGCCAAGAACAGTATGATCACTGAACTGCCAGTGCTGTAGAATAGGGGTGCTGGGAGTCAAGAGGAAGCAGGGGACATGCCACTTCATGGGTCACAAGCCAGGAATCTAATGTATCTTACTACAGCTGTCTGGATTATGCATGACTTTCAAGAAAAAATTCTGCTCTATTTCTGTTCCCAGGAAGATTTGGCAGAATTTTTCTCCTTAAGAAACTGGAGTATCCAGCTATAAATTCCCATATTTTGTGCTTCTCTTATATGGAAAGGTGTGATATGACCCTATATGATTGCTTGGCTCAAAATGAGCACAGGTGTATCAGTTACAAATTAGAAAATTATTTGTACAGCAATAAAAACACTGCTTAAAAACAACACCTTAAAAATCATGAAATTTTAAGAATACATTTGGGGAATATATTTATTTGCTTTTAGAGCTCATGTTTTCGAGGTTTGTTTGTTTAATGGAAGCTAAAATATTCACATAGTCACTTGCTTCCAGGAACTGGAACTTTCAAAAAAACAACCAAAAACATGAGACTCCCAATAGTATTGTTAGAATTAGCAAAACTGTGTATATATTAACAAGCTGTGATGCAAAGAAAGAATCTAATTTTTAGCAATGCTTACTATTGGGCGTAATGTTTAAATACTTTAAGTAGATGTATTGGTTTAATTGGGACTTCTCATAGTGTTACTCACCATACCTGACAGTGAGTGTTGGTAGCAACAGGGCTAATGGTTGTAAGCTTTTCTAAGTATATCTGAAAATTATGAATATTGAAAGAATGTTCCAGGCCATTCAGATCACATACACTTTAAGTACTTATGACGTGTGTGCTGTTATTGTGGTATTCTAACCAGTTCATTATGCTTAAAAGCTAAAATAATTTTAAAATGTTAACCTTTTCTAATTTAATGGCAAAACTAAAACAAAACAAAACAAATTTCAATTTTATATTGTCTTGGGCATGAATATTCAAGGCAGAACCTTTCTTTTGCATAAAATGCATCAAAATATGTCATTTGTGCCACTTAAATTACATTAATTTAAAATAGGTTTTACATTAGATCAATAATCTTTAAAAAAAAATCTTTACAATTAAATTGTCACAGTTAACAAGAATGTTTCCCATATCCAGGATTATTCAAGGGTAAAATTCCACCCTTAGTTATAATCACGAAATTCTGTTGAAATCAGTGAGACTATAGTGGTACATCTGATGTAGAATTTGGTTCTTAGTACATAACTTCATAGTTTCACAGATTCCAAGGCCAGAAGGGACTACTGTTGTCATCTAGTCTGACCTTTGTATAACACAAGCAAAAGAACTTCCCCAAAATAATTTTTAGAGGACATCTTTTAGAAAAAACGGCCATTCTTGATTTCAAAATGATCAGTGATGGAGAATCCACCATGACTAGTTCTAGTGGTCTTTCCTTTTCTTCAACTAGATTTGATTACTATTATGGGGTACCTTAATAAATATAAATATTTGCAGGTAGTACAGACTCACACTTGACATCATAATAATTTCCATTGCTTGAAATTACAGCTTAATCTATATGAAATGAAATAAATGAAAGGAGATGAAGATGGTTCCTGCACCAGAATTGTGGTGACTAGCAAATTTAGGAAGAAAACAAGGAACTGTGCTTGAAAACTAAATAGACTTTCAGCTAGAAACTGTTTTCCTTGTGACCCTCAAATTTCTATTAAATTAATTTGGATGTTTGGGTTCACGAGACATGCAAGAGTGGGTCTCAGTTGTTTATATGTTGATCTACTACATAAAAACCTAAATAGGCACCTGACATTGTATTTATTCTAGATGACACAAACATATCCCAGCACATTTCAGTTAATGATAGAATTCTTGTTTATGCATAATTTATAATGCAATATAACTTTCTGAGTGCAGCTTACAGTGTTTGGGCACCGACGTTTGGTTAATAGTTTGCAAGCAAATTAAGTATCTGATGCATTATTAAAATCATGCAAAACTTCATTATAGCTAAGTATTTTGTGGGCTTATGGTAGAATGCTTGAAATAGTTTCCCCATTCATTTTATAACAATAATTTGTAACACAAATAGATCATAACAGGCTTAAAATTGTAAATAATGTTTATGTAACTAGAATCAGAAGAATGGTCGCTTACACAGAAGTAAACACATATGGCTCAGTTCTATATGATGTTTGGTGCTTTTAACTCACACTGCTTTTGATGTGAATTAAAGTACTCAGCACTCTACAGCTGTGGGCCCTTGCTGAGAAAATATTTCCAGTGTTGTTAAATAGAGAGGCTACATTTTAAAGCGGAAGTGGAAATTTTCTTCCAATGTTATTAGTTTTGTTACTTAAAAATGCATCCCCCATATATCTCAGTTCTCATTTTGCACTTCTTAGCCTTTCTGGACTAAATGCCTTTCATACTTGTTTAAGTACAAGAGCGTTCTTTATTCAAATACAAAGCCACTATATGGGGATCTTGCCGCATACAGAACTCTCTTTGAAGTCAATAGGCATTTTGTGTATGTGAAACAATCAATCAGGCCTAAGTGCTAAAAAAAAAAAAAAAAAAAAAAAAAATTAGGGACAAGGTTAAAGCATTAACAGAACCCTTAAATTCAGCCTAACAAGTCTAAAGCTTGCTCCATTATCCCAGAGATTTGCAATTCACACAGTACAGTCTGTGGGGATTCTGTCAACTCAAAAAGAGAAAGAGATGTCAGAAATTATGACAGAACAAGAAACAAACAATTGCACCGTACTGTTCCTTTAGAAAGAGCATGTTCTGAGTCCATTCCATGCTCTCCTCTCTGAGAGCATATAGCAGTGCAGTTTTCATAAATAATTTTCATCTCTAGAAAAACACACAAGAAATGCAGACATTTAGCATGGCTATTGGCTATGTTAAAGGAATCCTCTGAGCCTCTGGTGACCGTTCTTCACATACAGCCTTCAGTCACTGGCATCCCACAAAGTATGAGCCCACAAAATATAATCTGTAGCTTCTTTGTTGCTTGCCCTCCTCAATAATATTGACCAGCAGTGTTGCTATAACAATCTCTTGTTTAAATGATGTGGTCAGTTCACAAATCTTCTATTTTCAACATTTCCATTACCCAGCAGTGCTGCTGTTTCTCCATAGTTTTACATAACATACTCTAGGATTCTATGGCTCAAGACTCTTTGGGCCTGACTGTCTCTGCTCTGTTTCTTAAACATTCTACTATTTCAACACAGAGTAGATGTCATGTGTTGCCGTTTTACTGCAGGGTCTCACCTGATGGGAGCACGCTGCTTGCGCATTTGTAACCAGTGCATGGGATATGCTGCCTTTTTTTGTTTTAACTTGCTACCTACACATTTACTTGTACTCAGCTGATGGAAACATATGGCCCTAAGTGATCACTGTATGTTTTAAGGTTCCATAATAAAGATCCATGTAATGTACAAGAGCCTTTCCTGAACCCAATTAAGTGAATAATTCCACAGAGTGGTTACTTCAACTATCTCCATTCTGAATGGTCTCCAATTCCACATTATTAAAAATGATTTAATGGAAATGCTGGAGTGGAAAGGTAAGAATAGACTGACTTTAACGAGTATTGAAGAATGCAATACATATTTTTGAAACAGTCTGGCATGTTCATCCAGTCATGAACAATTTTCATTTTGTTTTATCACTGTGTTTGTTCATCAGTGTATTCCATCAGGTTTGTGCTAGTCTAAAAGCTGAAAGAATCCACCATAGGTAGGGCTGTGAATAATTTTCAAACAATTTTAAGGCTTGCACCAGAAGCGCTGCATTATATAGAGTTCTGTACCACAATGTGGTATATTATTTATAGCCATCTCAATCAATTACTTTCACTTACTATTAGAACGTAATACTTTACAGTAGCCCAAGCTAATTAAAATTACTAAACCAACATATAATTAAAAGACAAAGGCGAACAAGTATTTGGCTTCGTTTTAATCTGAGCCAGAGGTTTGAGGAAACAAACATTTCTACCAATTGAATGATGGGTGATTTAGGACAGCAATAGCATCATAAACAAATCAAACTATGATGTTTGCTTTTAAAAAGTGTGTGAGTAATAGCCAGGCTTAGGGGCCCAATCCCAGAAACACATACTTATGAAAATAGCCCTTATTCCCATGAATTGTCTCATTGACTTCAGTGAGGTCATGTACATAAAGACTACTTGTGTGAGTGCAAATATATAGATTTGGGCCCTTAAGCATGCTTATTTGAAAATATGTCATAAACTTTGATATTAATTGTTGAGGACACTTCAACGTTCATTCATTCAATCTGCTGTGATTCTTCTTTATCACAACTTGAATCTCGAGGCCTGATTTGAAGGCCATGGAAGTCAACAGGAGTCTTGACATTGACTTCTATTGGCTTTGGATTAAGCCTCAGGCTCCCATTTAATACATGGCAGATTTATTCTAAATTACCCATGAAAATCCAGCATGCATTAATAATAGCAACTATAGTCCCCATTAATAGCAAAGAGTGCTTTAAAAGTATGTATTGAAGTTTGTTGTTGCTTTAAAATAGTAAAGCTATTCAAGTTACCATATAATGAAATTGTATTTTGTATAGTATCTTTTCTAGGAACTGATTTTATATTGCTTTGTATATTAAATGTAGTAGTGGACAAACTACAGAAAGCAGTGATGTAAAGATATTGGGTCACTGTGATGCATGGTGTCTATGGCAGACTAGTCAGGATGTGTTAATTTCGGTGCAATATCTGGTATGCAAAGGATGCTAAAGTAGAATAAATATTTGCTCTGTAAATGTAATTACACTTAAGGCATGAAGCTTTTATTTACATAATAAGATACATGGTCTGGAAAAAAACAAGATGAAAAATTAAAGCAACCTAAGCCATATGATACTATCAAAATGGTATGGTGTATTGTAAAATAACTGAAAAGTCCAGTAGCGTTGCACTAGACAGCAGTAACCTGCTCTCAGCAGGATACGTACCTAAGTGGTGATATAGAAAGATGGATGGACGGATGGATGTCAGCAGCTTTAGGAGCATGCAGGGCCCATCTATTATCAGTGTGAATTTAAAGGGCTCAATGTGGACTGGAGAAATGTCATATTGAGAAGGTCTATACTTACTAATTCCTGGCTGTTTAAGCCCCTAGCAGGTCCAAGGATTGCAGCAGTGGCTCTCTCAGCATAACAAACTAGGAGCCCTCTGGTACTTTTAATGACTAACAAATTTGTTTATCACATGAACTTTCGTGGGAGAAAATCCCACTTCATCAGATGCCTGAAGATGGGGAGTTTAGGGAGTAGGAATAAAATAAATGCAGGGAAGTATAAGTTGCAGGATCAGATCAGACAGTTACAGCAAATCAAAGCAATTCTTTAGATTCAAACATTGGGGAACAGCATATAGAGGAAAGTGAGGTCAAATCACCTGTTTTAATTAGAGAAAAATCCATACTCTCTATATAACTCTAAGGCAATGATGTAAAATAGGTTATCTGTCTTGGGGACTGTCTATACCAGCCATCACTGCCATATCCAAGTGTGAAACCCTGTAAAATTAGAAGTTGCAGGATATTGCCCATATTTGACTCAATAGTTAGGATACATTCCTTTCTCTCAGAAAGAAGAGTGACAGATTGAGGAAAGACGTTTGTTTGCACTGGAGGCGAATGTGTTGGGTTTTTTCTGCTTGCTGAGTTTTAGACCACTTTCTTTTTTATTTTGTCTCTCTCAAAACTGCATATAGAACACTAGCCAAGTCCTTGCTATTAGGCTACACACAATATTTTATCTAAGTCATAACTTTTTTACTAGAACGTATGTGCTTTCTTGGTACAGTGGTACAGATATTTGTGTACATCCACAAAGCATTTATCCTTGCAGCCTGCTCTTGGATATTAAGTACTTTTCTACTAGCTGAGGTCTCTACACTTTGTGATTCTTTCAGATCACCCAGGAATCTTTTTTTTTTTTTCCCTCCCCCTCTTCACTTCCTATTCTTAACCCCTCCACACTTAAAAGTTCATACCATATTGACCTTCTAGGAGAGGAATTCAAATTTCAAGATGCTGCTTATAATGGAAGCTGGTGATATTCCTGGAGCTGGCCAGAGCAGTGACTCTAAAGCAATATAAGATTTTCTTTCAACCCTGTGTACTAGGCAAACTGACTCCTTAGTACTCCCAAGTCACCCTGGCCCAATTCTGAGGGATCAACCTTACCTTTCACACTCAGAAATGCTGCATAACTTTCTATCATCTTGTCAGTAGCTTTGCATGATTTTCTATGGGAAAGTTGTGGTGATCTACTCATTATCCCCAATAGAGTTGGTCAAACTTTTCATAAAATTTCATAATTATAAAGAAACATTTTTGGGAGAAAATTAATGTGTTTTTTCCCCATAAGAGAAGCTCTGATAATGAAATAAGGACAGAATAAGTTTTAATTTAACACCATTTTAGTGGTAAATGTAAAGTAATCTGAAAACAGAAACATTCAGAATTGATTTGTCTGACTCAGTTCATTTTATGACATTGCATTTAAACTGTGCATATGTCAAAAAGCCACTTAATATTATATATCTAATTCACATTATTTGAACCTGTATCTTCTGAAACTCTATTTTAAAACTAGATCAGAAATAATCTCCTTTAAGACCTTTAATGGGGTAGAGGGTAAAATTAAGCTTCTCTGATAGGAAGTGAACCTTTTTGGCTATATTTAATTTCTCTTTAGGAGAGAACTGCTGCATCTTATTTTAAATCCCCTTTGAGGAACATAATGAAATTGGTCAATATTTCAGTTTACTGCAAAGTAATCTTACATCGCTATAAAGATAATACCCTAATGATGATTTATCAGAATGATATCCTGCTTTGGTTAAATAAATACATATTCTGTTGTAGTGTTATAGGCATCCATGGAAAAGGTATAAATGCTGAGCCACACAAACTACTGTGTTGAATTCCCAACTATTTCCAGCTTTCTCTGACCATTGCAAATTTAGGCCCCAATTCAAGAAAGCATTTAAAAGTATATCTAAGTCCAGACCTCCTCAAGACCGCTCTTAACAGCCATGCCTTGAGTAGTGGAACTCCAGAATCTGGGCTGTAGCTATATATGAAATTCAACTATATAGAGAGTGTCATCCATAGAAAATCCTAAATAATATATTTCAATTTCAGAAAAGATTTTCAAATCAGTGAACAAAAAATGGTTGGTTGGAATCCCCCTTGCTGGAACTCGAAAGGAAGTGTGCTATTTATCTGCATTACCACTAAAATCATTTCATAAAAAAGTGGGGGTTTAGAGGGGGACATCACAGAAGTTATGGAGGCTGTCTTAATCAATTTATATTTCCCATCAGAACAATAAAAGTAGGTACTGTGATCAGAATCAGGTCTGTGTTCATGCACAAAAGAATCAGACAAAATAAAATAAACCCCAGAAGCCAGCAGAAAGGGGACAGCAACTCCTGCCGTCCTCCTTCATGCCTAGCTCCCCCAAGCATTAATGAAAACTTTATCTGCAGGTTTCCTTAAAGTGAAGCTAAGTTTGAAAGCATTTTGATAGCATATCGTTGAAAGCTAAAGTAATGGACAAATTGGGAAACAATTTTGTGAAAACTTCTGAAGTTTTCAGGATTTGAAATTAACCCATTTGAGGAGGCAAAGGGGGGGAGGTTGCCAAATTTTTTTCAACATTTGTTAATCAACATTTTATCCCAAGTTTATTGAAATTATTTAAATCGTTATCAAAAGTTCTAAAACCAGATTAAAGCCACTTTTATGACTGTCTGACAGTGAGCTACTTTGCGAGTACTAGGATTCCTGATTGCTCTAGTTTATTACCGCAATCCCCTCTCCTAGGTTTTTTATGAGCTTTTCCATGGTTCTCAGCTTCTGAGAATCCCTGTAAATTGCATAAGCCATGGTGGGTGCCCTCCTCTACCAGAACCCCACCTTATTTGGCTCTATCCCTGGCATTCATTGGCAAAGCTCAGCAGGGCAGCCTGTGATTGACTTGCAGTGTCAGCAATGGGAGAGATTTTCTTAGCTAATGAGGATTTTTTATGGCCTCTGTTCTTTGCTATAGCTGCATACAACTAGCACAGCAGGTGGGGGAATCTCTCCACTGTGTCGTCTTATGTGCATGCTAACAAATAAACATATTAGTAGAGATTGCTGGGTTAAACTGAAGCAAACCACTACAAAGCTCCCTCATCACATAGGAGTTACCACACTTCATCTAACCAGCAGTCCATCTAGTCCAGTATCCTGCCTCTCATCATGGCTAGAACCAGGTTATTTCAGAGAACAGTGTAAGAAGTCTGCAGTAGGCAGAAGTAATTATTTGATATTATTAATCTCAAGTGCATATGACCTATGTTTAGAATTTTCATTGACAGTTCAGAGGCATAAAATGTCATAAGTAAGGCTGTATACTAGCCATGGAAATCATGGATACTCGGGGGCGGGCGGGAGGCTGGTTTTCGTGTCATATTCAAGACTTCTGAATGTTGGGACTCTGTGCATGTGAACAGATGAATGTGATTGAACTAGCTTCACTGAGAAGCTGAAGACTTACAAGTTTAAAACCCATAACACCTCAAAATCTATAAGAGATCAGGACAATTAATTTGTCATCAGGTGATGGATTCTTCTGTTTTCCCTAATTTTATTAGGTTGGGAAAATAGCATGGCTTATATTGGTGGCTTAGAAGCTGATTAAAAGCCCTGTCAAGGCAACAAAAAGGTACCCAGGTCCTAATTCAGTACAGTATTTCAGCAGGTGCCTAGTTTTAAGCATTTGAGTAGTTCCATTGATTTCAGGGAGCTACTTACATGCCCCAAGCTAAGTATATGCTCAGGTGGCTTACCATTTGGGGCTCCCACTGTTTTCAATGAGCTTTGAATCAAGCCCTCAGCAAATGCTGCTCTTGTTAAGGCTGAGGCAGGAAAGCAAAAAAGAAGGCAGCAGCAATGCCTCTCTCCAGCTCACCTCTTGAATTTTTGCTGTTATGGCTCAGAACTGACAGACACCAGTGTGTGAAACCCAACTCCATGCTTTTCCCTAATAATGTACAGTGGGAAGCATTTGCTGGGGAAAAAAAAATTTAAATAAATCTTCATTATTCAAGCAACACTTTAAAAGATTTTACGCTCCAAAGATTATATACCTCCACCCCCCGGGGGGGGGGGGGTTGTTTTTGGTTTTTTTCCGCATTATAAACTAGGAGGTCAGAAATTCCAGCAGGTTTTCTTCTAAAATAATAGGCTATGTCTACACCTAAAATCTTAGTTTACACTTGGTTAATCCAAACTAAGTAGTTTGAAGTTAGTTCAAACTAACCTTTATTTTGTACTAGCCACGCTTTTTTCAGTTCAAACTAACATTTTAGTTCAAACTATAAAAACACTCTTAGTTTGAACTAATCGCTGGTTCAAACTTATTTAAGGGCTTTGGTGCCCTGAGACGCCTTTCAATTTTGTGACCTCCCCCCCACCCCCGTCCCCATGTTGTGGGGGGTGGCAGAGGCCAGAACCTGGCCTCTGCTCCAAGCTGGCTCACCCTACTCCCAGGGCAGGGAACAGCCAGCCCAGGGGCGGAGTGGGCCAGCCCAGAGGCTGGGCTCTGCTCTCTTACCCCTTCCCTGGGTCAGCTGTTCCTCCGTAGGGATGGGGCAGGTCGGCCCAGAGGTGGGGCTTGAGAGTGGAGCCCACCCCATGGGCCGGCTTATTCCACCTCTGGGGTAGATTGACTGGTTTGGGGACGGACAGGAACGGGGGGGGGGGGGTTTCTAAGCAGTTACTTCGGACTAACCATCTGAACTAACTAGTTCGAACTGAGTTTTTAGTTCGAACTAGGCAAAGCCTAGTGTAGACAGGCCTCAAATTAGTTCAGATTTAGGCTCCTTAATTTGAACTAGTTTGCTAGTGTAGACATAGCAATAGTTAAGAGGGAATACATTACATGGCAGATGAGGGCCTGCTGTAGCGGCTGAGGGCCCAAAACAAAATTAATTGTCAACTGCCAACACTTGGCAGACTCCACCAGAAATTACCACTTGCATATGCTCTGAAAAAGTAAGAACAGGAAGATAAAACTACGGGCCAGATTTTGCCACCCTTACCTATATTGAGCAGCACCTTTCCCCCCAGGCAGTCCCATTGAAATCAGTGGGTCTGATTGCAGGGTGAGGTTCTATTTAATATAAGGGTGGCTTAAATCGAATTGAAATCTAAATATGGTACTTTCACTTTCTCTTTCTCTCTGCTGCCTTGAGAGGCATTGTGCTACTGTTACTGTGCTGTTTATAGAAGTGACCCTCTTCAAGTAGTTAAAGCTTCAATGTGGAGTCAAGGAAAAGCAGGTGTTTACGTCTTGTGAGAAGGTTTGTGACTGACAATCCATTTGGCAGACGTGAGCATATCTAACAGAGACAAAGCTGCATACACCTGTAATCCTGTGTAGATCACATGCATAGCACAGAGCTTAATTCATTCTAAAGCTCGTGAAAAACAAGTAGCATGAATTTTTACTTCACAGTTATATAGACTAGTTATCAAGTGAGCATTACAAAGACAGAGACCAGCAAAACAGCTATAAAATAAAATCTTTTACCCTAAGTTTAAGGACTGAACACTTATAGTTTGAGCAATCCTACTTAATTCAGTAGAACAAGCAGTGTGTAAGTGCTACTCCACTGAGAAGAGGATAGAGAATTGAACCCTGTAATAATACTAGATTGTTCCCTATTGTTTTATAGGTGCCCAGGAAGGTGGAGGTAGGGCAGAAGAAACACTCCTCCATATTTCTCCATAATAGAAAGACACAATTCAGTCCCTGTGCATCTCAGAGAATGAGGACTGCTTCTTTCATGCAGCCCCTGGCACACAAGACACTTCACCATGCAGTACACAAGGCCATCATCCTACACTTATGAACCAGCCAACTGCTCTGACTGGCTACACAGACGAGTGTAATGTAGTCTCTGAAGTGCCATAGCAGCAGACACACTTCTTTCATGTGTCAGGGAGGAATTTTGCCTCCTGAAGCATCTCCTGGCATGTTGCCATGCTGTACTGCTACTAACACAGAGTTATGTCTTGCAGCCATAATACTGAACGATTAAATGATGTGTGAATATACATAATCTACCCCTAACCATTAATACGGCCGTCTGTCTAAAAAAATCCCAGTGTTCAAAGGGCTAGATTCTGTTCCCAGATGACAGGTGCAAATCAGGAAAACTTCATTGAGTTAAACCAGTGCAGCATCAGTGTAACTGAGATTAGAATCAGATCCACAGAATTTGTTCATGCACAGTGGAGAACTAAAACTATCAGGTTGCACACTTCTTCCAAGATTGTGACCAAGATAGGTGATATGAAAGCTTCTTTTGTATTCACAGTCCCATAAGGTGAAATAAACTGAAGGTTGAAAATTCTGCATGTTGGTAAGCCAGCAAGAATACTGTCTAATACACATCATGTGGCACTGAGCCACTGGCTGTGAAAGATGGTACTCTCTTAGACCCCTCAAGAATATTTGTGTCAGCAGAGCGATTCTGCTCTTACTTTCTTCTAAGTGCAGCTCTCAGGCACACTTGAGTGAGTCACTATTCTTCACTAGCAGTAAGAACCACTGACAATTCTACAAGCCATCATTTATGTTCAGGGATTGTATGTGAATGGCCTACTCTTATTTGCCCTCCTGCATGCTAGTTTTTCTACCTGCTTATTCTCAGTTCTGTACGTGTGTAGTTTCATGTTGCTCTGTTACACGTAAGCACCTCTGCATGGGTGGTGAGGCACTGCTGATCACTGATCACTAGCATTCTGGTATCACAAGGAAAGTGGGGGGATGCAGTGGATCGTCTTTCAGTAGCAATCAGCAGCTTGTAAGATGAAGTTCTAAAAGTACATTAAAAAACTGAGAGGTCAGTTTTGAAAATTTGACCTTGCACATCACAAACAAGTGCTAAAATCTTGTGTTTCAAATTCAGCCAGTATTGTGTCACAGTATATAGCGTTGCCAGTTTATTAATGCTACATTTAATAATATACTGCTAGTTACAGGATAAATTTCCAGATATGAGCCATCTTATGAAATAACTGTGAACATTTGCTCCAGGCAACAGCTTGACATTTAACAAAAAAAGAGAGAGAGAGAGAATTTGATATTTAACTTTGCCAACGTAATGGTTTTTTTCCAACTAAAATGGCAATGATGGTCTTTTTCTTGACCCTTTAGCTGTCTGTGTAGTTTTCCTGTAGGGGGTGCTGCAGCCTGATTGCCTACTGCAGTGGTTCCCAACCTGTGGTCTATGGACCACTGGTGGCCTGTGAGGGTACTGCAGGTCTTCCGTGAGGGGGAAAAAGAAAGATAATTACTGCAGGTAAATGTACTGTGATGAGTGCAATATGTTTCTGAGGGAGAATAATAAATCATTAGAAATGGCTGTGTTTTTAATACCCCTTGATATATAACAGGGGTGACCAAACTTATGGAACTCAAGAGCCACACAAGCTGATTATTAAACCTTTGAGAGCCACACTGAGGCATATAGCCATATACTTTTACCTACTCAAAAATTACTAAGTTTAAAATTCATTGCACACTTCAATTTTATCATAAAAGGAGGACAAATATTGATCCTATTTATGTCAGATTCTAATAATTACTTAAGGTTACCATGAAAATTAGGCCTATAAAGTAAAAACTTAACTGCTGCTCAATGTAGAAGATGGCAGGCTAGTGGCGAGTTTTTTAAAATCCTGACCATGCCGCATTTCTCCCTGCCATCCCCAGCCATGCTGCACTTCTCCCCACCATCTCCCTCCTTAGCCCCAGCCTAGCAGTTGCTTTCCTAAATTGATTTGCTGACCTTCTTTCAGCATCCACAATTTTTCACTCAAGAGCCACATGTGGCTCCCGAGCCGCAGTTTGGCCACGCCTGATATAAAAGTTTGACTCCAGTTGGCCACAGGCTATGTTAAAAATGTTTAAAATGACTTGCTTACATGGTGGTCCGCAAAAGCTTTCGAAGATGATGTAGTGGTCTGCATAAAGAAAAAGGTTGGGAACCACTGGGCAGGCACAAAGTCTGTTCCTGTGTTTCATAGCTTCCTACATTTCTGCTTGCTGCTGCTTCTACAAGTGGTTGTGTGTGAACTCAACAGATAAGGCCAGATAATGGTGAAGATAAACTATGCAGAAGGAAAGGAGATGGGGCAGAACCATAGGGAGTCAGGAAGGAAATGGGTAAATCAGAGCAAGATATGGATTCAGCTTCCGCTTGTTTTAAAAGTGAAGAAATGGCAGGGAACAGTACTAATTTTTCAAGCTAGCAAAAGAGAAACCAAAACAATCCATAGAAGTTGTGGACACCAGGAAATTAACATTTTTGGTATAATTTTAGATGTATGTATATGCTCAAATACAACCCTAAGCCAAACATGTAGACCCTTACCTTGGAATGATTCTACTTATGGTTCTTGGAGACCAAATCATTTTCAGAAAATTTCTCCTTCAATGTCTTTTTAACAGAGCTTTTCATGCCATAGGTGCCATCACTAGACAGATTTCACCGCTAGCTCATTTGCTATAATCAAGACATTTTTCAATGCGTCTCATGGTGGTGCTGAGTTTATTGTTATCAAAATGGAGAGAAGGTTTTCATCCCTGTTTAGTGTGATTTTATTCCCAGAACATTAATGTGACATGAGCTTTTCGGGGTATGTTATCTTCTTGAGAACCAAATGCCAATAATTAGTCATAGAACAGCAAACCCACACATTATCATTTTGATACATGGAGCTTCCTAAGCTTTGAAGTTGCTACAATGGACTAGAGCTTTATTACTGGAGATATTTTAATATTCTGTTGGGGAAACATTCCTCCCTTTATTACAAATGTTTAAGCGCTAAAAAACAAATATGATTGAATGAGAGCAGTTCAGGCCTTGCCATCTGTTGGGAACACAGCAAATATGATATTAGGGAATGCATATTTGGCCAAACAATTAAATACATAGTTAGTCTCATGTACTTCCATGTTGCTGTGAAATAATCTATCACTGATAAGTGGAACTAATGGTAAACTTTGAAAATATCAGTCTGAAAGTTGTCCTACAAAACTTTACAAGTGGCAAAACAGTGTTTTGAGTAGTTTTAAATTTGGTTGGTTACTCTGAATAATATAGTTTTCTGTAACATAGTGTTTATTTTTCTCGAAAAACTGGGAATTTAAAATGATACACTTCTTTGGAAATCTGTTAATTGCCTGAAATAAGTATTTTATGCTTCTTTGAATGAAATGTGATGCTGCTTTTAATATAATATATTTCTTTGAAAGCGCATTTTGATCTGGTTAGAGGTGCTGGATTGACAGTTCTAGAGATCCAAGCCCCGTTATTTTAATACAGAGAACATAAGGATAGTGTGAGTGGCTGACTTTCATGGTCATTCAGTCCTAAACCTATCAACTGAGCACTCCTAACAATGCAGTCATTTACTGCTCTCACTCTCCTCCCAAAATAAGCAAGGCACTGGTATAATTTTTTTCAAATGTACAACATCAATATAACTTCTCCATTGGATTATCTGGAAGGAACTAATGAGGGACCATATCAAAAGTCTTATTAAAATCGAGGGGCGTCACTGGTGCTGAGCTTACAGGGCTCAAGCCCCATGTCCCAGCATGCGAGCCCCGAATGTCAGCGCACCAAGCCCCAGATCTTTTTCCGGGCTAGCAGCACTTCTGTTAAAATCAGACTATACCACATCTTTAGATCTCTCTGCTACACACTAAATTACTGGCTTAGTCTACTGAAAGACTGAATTAAAGGGTAGTTGTTAAAGGTTACACTCAAACAAGGATGACTTATCTAGTGGAGTCCCAGAGGGGTCTGTCCTGTGTCTGGTACTGTTCAGTATTTTCATTAATGACTTTGGATGATGGAGTAGAAAGCATGCTTATAAAATTTCAAACTTAGAGGGGTTGCTAGCACTTGTGAGAACAGGATCAGAATTCAAAATGATAGGTAAATTGGGTAGAAATCAACAAGATGAAATTTAATAAAAGAAGTGCAAAGAACATCATCTACACTACACGTACAAAAGAAAAAATCAAACGTACAGATACAAAATGGAGAATAACTAGCTAAGAAGTAGTACTGCTGAAAAGGAAGTGGAGGCTCAAATGAGTCAGAAATTAAATAAGAGCCAATAATAAGATGACATTGTAAAAAAAAAAAAAAAAAAAGCTAATAGTGTTCTGGGATGTATTAACTAGAGAGGCATTTGTAAGACACGTGATATAATTCTCTCACTGTCTTCAGCACTGTTGAGGCCTCAGCTGAAGTACTGAGTCCCATTCTGAGTGCCACACTTTGGAGAAAATGGACAAATTGGAGAGAGTCTAAAGAGGAGCAACAAAAATCAGTAAAGGTTTACAAAACTTGGCCTATGAGGACAGGTTAAAAGAACCAGTGCATGTTTAGTCTTGAGATAAAAAGGCTGGGGGATGGACCTGAGAACAGTCTTCAAGTAAGTTGCCATGTTATAAGAAGAATGGTGATCAATTATTCTCTATGTCCAGTGAAAGTAAAACAAAAAAAGTAATGGGTTTACTTAATTGGTAGCATGGGAGATCTAGGTTAGATCTTAGGAGAAACTCTCTAACTAGATGGACTAGAATAGTTTTCCAAGGGAAATTGTGGTATCCCTGTCATTGGAAGTTTTTAAGAACTGGTGTTAGGAAAACACAAGTCAGTGATCGTCTAGTTGTTGCAGTTAGCACTGCTTCAGCCAGATCCTTCTCAAGGTTACCTCTCGAGGGCCCTTTGACTATGTCTACATTTGCCAAAGTTAGTTGGGTCGTCTTAGTCCGAACTAAGAAGTTTGACTTAGTTCGAACTAACCTTGGATTAGTTCGAGCTAACTGAGAACTTTTTAGTTCAAACTAACTACGTGTCCTAGTTCGAACTACCACTTAGTTCAAACTAGAACACATAGCTAGTTCGAACTAATGGCTTAGTTCAAACTTCTTAAGTTCTTGCCTATGCTTAGTTCGAACTAAGCACGGAAGTCCGAACTAACCCTAGGATTAACTAGTTCAGACCAAGCTTTCCCTAGTCAAAAGTATGAAATTTCTTAGTTCGGACTAGGGAAAGCCTAGTGTGGCCAGGAGCTAAATTAGTCTGAACTAAGCCTCCCTAGTCCAGACCAATTTGCCAGTGTAGACATAGCCTTTGAGCCCTACATCCAGGGCTTTAATTTGAGAAACTCTGTTTTACTTTTTTCCTGTTTTCTTCACCTTTAACTTTCTGGTGCCAAGATGTTAAATATTGAAAAATGCACGTGTTCCATATCTTTTTGAAGAAACAACAGAACACTTGTAAAAGTTCCAAGGGTTTTCCATGTTCAGTCACTGAAAATAATAAAAAATCTTAGCTTTTCATTCTCTTTCATGTGCTTGTTCCAATCAAAAATAGAGTTCACTTACTTTACACCTGTGAGGCAGCATTTTATTGTTTTAATTACTACACATCAGATGCACTTCATTTATGTTAAAATCATGAAACTGTTTCTTCCTTATAGGGTTGCTGTAGATTAATATTCTGTATGTCCTTCTGAAAATTTTAGCTTAGGCAGGAGTTTTTTCTGTTATGACTTCTTGCTGCAATCAGCAAAAGGAAATTAGTTTCACATCTTTCCAAACAGTAAAGTAGCACATCTTTCATATAGTCTTTCTGTTCCTCCATTCTGAGAAAGAACCCAGTTTTTGTGGTGTTACTTGTACTGTGGTATATCAATTTTCATAAATTTCTGAATGGTTGGATGCTTTTTTAACAATGTATATGCATCACTACGTATAGTCTGTAAATCCATTGCAAACTGATATCCTCAAAGGAAAAATAGGATCTATACAGGACTCAACAAATGTGCTGCCCAGCTAGGGGCCAGCCCAAAAGCTAATGTGCCTAGCTGTGCTGTGCACTCTCAGAATGCCCTTTGCAGTCCCAAAAAAAAAAAAAAAAAAAAAAAGTGCCGTGCCTTTAGTTTGTGAAAAGAAAATGCTGTGATTGGGGGGGGGAAAAAAAAAAAAGCTGACAAAGATGACAGGTTTTTTTTTTTAAGGCACCAGGGGGTGTTTGGCTTCCTAAGTACAGTGGTACAGCTAGGCTCCAATGTTAAATTTCTGGGTGCCATGGCAACCTGGATCTAGTAAGAAGATCATTTTTGGTTCCGTTGCCCTACCAGTTCATGACCTGTGGGTTGTGACCTGAAGTGGGGTCACTTCAGTAGAGGGGGTCATGGCAATCCCAAGCATGCAGAAGACACCATTTCACAAAATGGCCTCCTCCACATAGCATCATCTCACACTCACCATATGCACAAGGTCATGCCATACCGGGGAAGCTATTTTGCTGTACAAAATGGCACTCTCCATTCAGCATGGCTTCGCACCCACATGTGTGAGATTATACAGTCCAGAGAATACCATTTTGTAAAGCAAAATGGTATCCTTCTTGTGGTATGACTTTGCATGTACAGTGCATCTGAGAGCACAATGCAGGGAGGACAACATTTTTAAACTGCAACTTTCATGCTTTCTGGAATAGTGAGAAACAACACACCTGAAAATGGGGTCATGCAGGAAAAATGTTTGGGAACTGCTATTCTGGAGTATTTCTCCTTGGCACTTCCCTGTTTAAAATACCAGTGCTGTGTTCTATCATAGGAGCTGATCCAAAACCCCATCATAAACAATTAAGACTCCCATTGACTTCCTGCAGCTTTGGATCAGGACCATAAATTGGGTCTTTAATCCTGTGTCTTGAGGAAACTGGAGGAGCAAGAGGCCCTTGAACAAGGTTCAATAAGATAGTTTTCTGGGATTGTGGAAGATTTTAATTGATACATAAACTTTTTTTAACTACTCAAATTTCTACCTAGCCTTTTACTTGACACTATCATCAAAATGCAGTTGTAGCTGGAAAAGTGATTTTGTGAAAATTGTCACTTTCCTGTGTTTATTATTGTTTGTTTTTCTCTGCAGGCTAACATAAAAGCCCATTTAGTTTATAAATCAAGAGATGATTTTTATATGTTACTGCAAACTCAAACAAGGAGCAGAAAGTCTTTCAGTTTCTCACATCATCACCAATAGTAAAGACGCTGCAGTCAGAACTTAACTGTTAGTGTCTTGACGCATTAGGCTGAGTAGAAGTAGTTCATTATTTTGTATTTTTATCAGCTTTTTATTGATCTGCTAACTACAGTGATCTGTATTTCTGTGAGTAAAGAAAGTAAGCACACATAAGGATACCTTTGTGGGAATGAGAGCTGCAGCATCAGCTCCATAGAATGGACCAAATATTTTAAAACGTATAGATAAAAATGTGTATACTTGAACATACACATCTCAAAGTAAGTGTATACATTCGTTTCAATGGCATTATGCCTATTTTACATCAGTGAAATCAGAATCAGGCAGAAATGTTCAAACTAATTCTTCACATAACTTCATTGACTTCCAGGGAGGATGCAGTTTGAAAAGATGCATCTAAATTATACAAGCATAATATACAAAGCATAGATTTGACATAAAAAATACTTATGGAAAGATTATCTGCATCATTCTATATGCATTAATACAATATTGCATTAAAAAACTTGTGTTGAAGCAATGTTAAACCACAGAGTGGCATTATATAACCTGAACTACTAAATACAGATTCTAGAATTTAACAAAGGGTATCACATATCCATGTCCTATAGCGAGTAGTGGTGATTATATTAGTTGCAAATACTTACGTCGATATGTTTTATAAAGTCACTTCTGAGCAGGTTTCCTAAGTATACTTCATCTATTATTCCGGACAGGATGCTAAGCCTGCCTAAGGCCCAGATTCAGCCCAGTGCTTCTGTAAATATTTTTAAAATTGTTGGAAATTCTAGAAATCAACAGTAAAGGATCTAGACACTTCTCTTCCTGATTGCCATGTAATTATTTATCACTCGCTATTGCCCCATCCGCTATACATTACCCACCCATCTTCAAGCAGATGCTTAACTCCCATTGACCTTTACAGAATTTAACCATGTGCTTAAGGGTTAGTTTGTGACCTAGCAATTTGCCCTGCATAAAGGGGCAACATGTAGCTGCACTGCCCAGTAGGGCCAGATTAATGCAGGGCTGAAGCCCAGAGCCCCAGGCTAAGGGGCTCCCCCAAAAATCCAGCCCTGGCAGGTTGTCCTTGCTCCCAGAGAGTCACTGCTTGGAGGGAATATAGGAGCAGGGCAGCCCAAGGTATTTTGGCACCTTAGGGCCTGAGATTTTGGTGCCCCCCCCACCATGGTGGGCCAGGCTTGGCTGGGTGCTGGTCCTCCCATGCCCCCCCCCAAGCCTGGCGGGCAGGCATCACGTGGGCTGCCAGGCCAAATCACGGAAATGACTTTGCTCCCCCAGCTGGCTATGACTCCCTGCCCGCAGCCCGGTGCCAGTGACGGTTTCACTCCCCCAGCCAGGGCCAGCTCCCCGCCCGTGGCCCAATGCACTTTGCTCCCCTGGCTGGGTCCAGCTTCCCACCAGCGGGCCAGAAAGCTCGCTGACCCCAGGCCCAGCCCAGCCACTGGCTTCCTTGGCGACCACCTAGGTTGCCTCTGTGTGTGGACCAGCCATATGTAGGAGAGACCTTCCCACCCCCTGCTCCGATTAGCGTAGCCTCCTGACCACATGCCCCAGCTCCAGGGGTGGGATTGGCTCCAGGCTGCTCCCAGCTGAGCTGACTGCAATTTCCCTATCCTTCCTCACCCCCCCCAGCTGCTGCTGCTGCTGCTGCTGCTGCCTTCATTTGCAGGGCAGAGGATGCAGCCTGGTCCAGGCTCAACTCAGGGGACCCAAAGTTGCCAGGGAGCTGGAGAAGAGTAGGGAGGGGGACTGAGCTAGATGGGGGAAACAGAGATGTGAGGGTGAGGAAGTGAAGGGGGCAGGACAGGAGGGAAGCAGTGGGTGGCTGGAGGGGGGCATGAAGCGATGCAGGGGAATCTGGGAACAGGAGGTTAGGGGCTGGCGGAAGGAGACTTTAGCAGAGGTGAATGTGAGCATGGGGGACACTGAGGGGAGAGGAGGGAAATGTGAGAGCAGGAGTCCCACTGCCCAGGCTGTCACAGCTGACAGACAACCAGGATGCCCCCCAGCCATGACCTGGACATAAGCAGGGACCCCCTGAGAGTCTGTCATGCCTGCCTCACCACCTCCACAGCAGAAGGAGACTGGGACATGGGCCAACAGACTCCCCTGACCACACAGGGCTCTGCTGCTGCTGCTGACAGGGGCTGCAGAGGGTAGTGTGCTGCTAACGGGGGGTGGTGGTGGTGGTGTATTGCTGCTGGTGGAGGGGGTGCCAATTTAAGTATGGCCTCCTGCGTAAGAGAGACCCCACTCTCCTGCCCCTAGACTGACTAATGGCCAGCCAGGGGCCCTGCAAAATCTTACAGCCCTGGGCCCACAAGCAGGAGCACCGCTGGTCCTGGAAAAGACCCAGCGCTCAGAGTGCTGAGACTCAGGGCTTGTGCCCCGCTGCTCCAGCCACTGCCGCCACGGGCGGCCCGGTGCCAGACCCGTGGCTCGGGTGGTAGGACTCAGGGCTTGAGCCACATAAGCCTGGAATAATCAGCGACACCCCTGCCCACAAAGGTATTAATCTGGCCCTGCTGCCCAGAAGCAGTGCTGTGTCTCCTTCCCTGATCCCCTTGAATTAAGTTGCACCAGCCTTTTTCTTGACACAGCTTGCCACCTCTCCCCAACAGCTAATGTGGGATGACTGATGTGCTGGGAAGAGGAGGTGGCAATTGTGCCTGTTTACCACATGCACCTGCACAGAAGGAAGGAGGAATAGCTCCAGGGATGCCACTATGCCCTGTTGGTGGGTAGGTCAACTCATGATTGAGCCCTACATGTTTTGCTGAATAGACAGAGATTGACTCACAGTTGGTCTACACTTTATAAGCTCTACAGGCAGAATGACATTGGTTAGCAGAGTGACTGATTATTTTTTTCTGACATAGTTATAGCAGCAAAAGTCCTGGTGTAATTGTCATTATACCAGTAGCAAGGTGCCTTATCTCAGTGTAGCTTAGTCTGGTTTCTGAACTGGATTCAGCTGTGCTGGTATAAGCACTTTCATACTGCAGCCACACTAGGTGGATTTTGCTTCTTTAACTTGGTCACCAAATGGAAAAATATTGAAGTATAGACAAGTCTGGAAGCATGTGCTTTGCTAAATCAAGGCCCCAACAGCTTTATCTTGCAGCAGCCCATCTTGTAACTAAGTGCTTATGTACATAATTACCTAATTCCTAAACTAAAGAATGGAGTCCATTTAACCATCCTGCATCCCCCTCCCCCTTGAAATACACTTTTAGAACAAAAATTATGTATGTTTTTAATAAATGTTGGAAATTCCGGAAATCAGGAGTTAAGGAAGCCAGACACTTGGCCCCCCCTCTACCATGTAACCATTCATTTCTGTTATCGCTTCCTGTATTTTACTAGTCCTATCTACCTGACCTTATGTTTGTTCTCTCAGTGTGATTTGTAAAAGTAATGTGCTGCTGGGGTTACCCTCTTGACCTGTGTCATATATTATTGGTTGGATTTTCAATATTACTCAACACTGATACACTGTACAAAATTTTCATTTACTTCAATGGGAGCAGTTGAGTCAGTGTTAGGTCATTTTGAAAATCCCAAAAATAAATGTGTAGTAAAGATTTTGAAAGTGCTGCAATCCCAGAATACATTGTGGTGTCACATTTCTATACTTCTTTCATAATGTGATAAGCTTGATGAACTAGCAAAATAGTTTTAATAATATAAATGGAATAATTAATTTATGAAATACGCTCATGATATGCTGGCTCATGATATGCTGTTTAAAATGAGATTAATTAAAATTAGGGGAGAAAATCTGCTTTAATATTACAAATTTAGTATAAATTAGGGAGTTGTTCCCAGTAGTTGCATTTGACTTTTGAGACAGTAACAACAGGCTCACACACTCCTAATGTACATCCCGTTTCAGCAAATTACTTTAACTAGTGCCTAACTTTATCTCTGTGAGTATTTCCATTGAATTCAATATACATACTCCCACTTGCAATATCAATTTCTTTATGCCCTCATCTATAATGCAGGGGAATTATGGCAGTAGTTGAAGGGAGATAGGTAGGTTACCTAAAATAACTTGCATATCTTACTTTGGCTGCCTCATGCTTGCTTACCGTAGTGTTCTCAGTGTGCCGAGTTGACAGGAAATGTCCTCCCATCAACTCAGCACTACACTATGTAAGAGAGTGGTCTTCAGGAATAAATTTCCCTATCACCTGCTTAGTTGACCAAGAAGATCGATCTGATGACGCCGTCAGTGAAAACAAGTCATGAGCCTACAAGTTAGAGGTGTGATTCAGAACTCTTGTAAGACATACTCATGCTAGTTCTGATTCAGCTAGCACACTAAGAAGAGTAGTATAGCCATGGTCATGACAGCACAAGCTAGCCATTTCTAGTACATAGCCGTGGGGTTCAGGTGAGTTTGTACATGGGGCATCTAGTCGGGGCTGTTGTTCCACTATTACTCTTAACATCCTACCTCAAATGTGAGCTAACAGAAGGATGTCTACATCAGCCGGGAATCGCATACCTTGCCTGTAGCACAGACGTAACCTTAGAGTCCAGTTTTACTTCAGGTTATGACATGTTCTGTTGAATGTAAGGCAGTCAGAAATGTCTGGTATTGCTGAGCGATTAATCTGGTAAAATGGTGCAATTGCCTGATATAACTGCAAATCAGTGTATTAGGAGGAAGTCTGTGAACTCTTAGCATTTAAGACTGTGCGTCTCTCTCTCCCTCTCTCTCTCTCTCTCTAGAAAGCAATGAGCATGAAATTCACAGTCAAATAAAGTTGGCAAACCTTTATTTGTATGGGTCACCACTGTTGTAATTGTTGTCCACCAATTTCATATTATAAATCTGTTTTCAATTACACACAAATTTGTCATTTTGAATTTAACTGTTTCTTAAAAGTGATATTTACTAACTGGAGCCAATTTTCAGCCATTTTCCAGTTGTAGGGGGGCTACAAATGCAGCCTACTTCCTATTCTGTCTACCAGGATTGTATATGCAGAGAATTAAATTATGGTACAATTTTAATACTGTTGTCTTCATTTAACTATGTGGTGACTTGGCTAAGTTTAAGAACTTAGCTTTTGAGATTTATAAAGTTATGATTATAAAGAAGGAGCAAGCTCACGTTTTTGTGAGGTGAAATTTTCTCCAGTGCTGAGGCACCCACAAAAATCTATGCACAATTTCATTCACTTTCCAATAAGAATGAGAAAGGACAAGAAATACCAACTTCACTCATTGTAGAAGTTCTTCATTTCTCCTCCTGCGTATCTCTATCCCTTCTTATATATATGAACAGATACAATCCCACCTAAATTTGCCAATATCTAAAATTTATAAAGAAGAATAAGGGTAGAGGTCTAGATTTTTAGTTACTTTTATGAATACCTGATTGCATTAGCTGATCATTTATTTCTGCGTGTGAGCAGGTCTGCCTAGCTAGATCTATGCCATCTTACTTTGAAAATCTATCTTGTACCTTCCAGCTTTAGAAAAATGTATTGGACTGTGACAGACTTGTGTTATGACCAAGTAGTAAATTATTTTTGCTCAAAAACCTTCCTAAATTAGGGATGATTGGCAAGTATGTTTCACTCTCACACACACACAAACTTTTTAGCGCCTGACCAGACGCAGGTAAAGGAAAGATATCCTAGTCATTGTTCCAATTAACAATTTTAACAGCTTTAGTTTAAAAAATAAACAACAAAAAAACAATCACTTACAAGGCTAAATTATCCTCTAAAACGAATGGTAATTTTTACGCAGAAGGAAAGCCAAAATCAGGAACAACCTCATTGTAAATACAACCTTATCATGCCAGCTTATCATGAGACACATCACAAAATATGTATAATAGTTTACTAATACAGTTTGCAGTGCCAGGCTAATGACTGAAAGCAAAGGGAAAACAAGTGAGTCTTCAGTTTTCATTTAAATCGGGTTTTTTGAGTCAGAGAAATCTTGAGTCTCACAGCTAAACTGAGAGAATTGAAAATTATACCTCTGGTTTTGCTGGTTCATTTAGGAATGCCCAGCCATGGGCTACATAGGTAATCTGTCAGGAGATGGAAAGCTGCACCTAATTCCTTTAAATTAGAGCAGATTGACAGTCACCTTTAGCTTTAGTATGGAAGTGCAGCCTGTGAAGACTATATAACATGCTTGTGAAGTGTGTTGCCCACCAGTGACTCATGCACAGAGGAAAAAAACCTTTTACTGGTGCTCTGTAGCAGTGGTTTACAAACCATGGGTCAGGACCCAGTACTGGGTCACAGACCCTTAGGTACTGGGTTGCGGCCCCCCTGCTGCCTCCACTGAAAGACTAGAATGCATTGCTGAAAGAGGTAATTGTTGGGTCACAGGCATAAATTATTTTTTTCAGCTAGGTCCTGAGAAGAAAAGTGTGAAAACAACTGCTTTATGCAATGGAGTTATTCCTTTAACACAAATGAGAGAGGTCTGTGCTTTGAAACTGGGGCTTCAAGCACAAATGCTGGGGTTATCATAACTACAGTAGAGATCCAAGCATGCAACACTCATAGATAGTCATCTTTTTCCTACATCAGGATGGAGTGCCTGGTATCTGGGGTTTACATAGACCATGTCTCCATCTTAAATATAACAGCAGCTTTGGTTGTATTTTTATAATTCCATACAACACTCCCCTTCTCTATGCATCAGTCTAGTTTTCTCTCAAGTTGCCAGTAAGCACATCAAGAAGGCAAGGCTTCTTAAGACGGTAAGCTAAGAAATTGGTAAGGATACAAATACTCCATGTTTTGAGTTTTTAAACAAGCTGTTTTAGGCTAACAGGTAAAAGCAACTGACAGTGCTCGTGATTCAAAAGTTATCAGTTCTGTATAAAGAGCTTCTTGAAAAGATAGTGGGTTACATTGCCCAGGGGCCTGCTCTAGCCAGATAGCTAATTCACCAGTTTTCAGAGCCTGCCAGTTGGCCACTAGATTCTTCAAGGCTCTGCCCGATATGGTCTGCTGCCTCTTCCCCATCATTCTGATAGTGCCTGCTGAGAGTCAGAAAACAGTGAACCTACTTACAGCAGAAGCAGAGAAACCCTCCAAATCCCATTGACAGCTAGCTCCCTTAATGAGCTAAACAAAAAGATGCTCCCCTCATCCCCTACAACACCAGCAATATTGGGGCATCTCTCAGCCCCTCTTCACTGAGGATGCTCTTTGTTAGCAACAGTGGCAGAGTTTCTCCGTTGCTGCACAGACCTAATAGATGTAGGACAATCTCAAAGATCCTGCTGAGGGAATACCCTGAAAGTAGAGAAGCCCCCCGCCCCACCTTGTGCCAGGTTGGAAGCAGAGGGGCTAGGACATCTGACAGCCTTTCCCCTGAAGACATCAAAGGTGAGGAGGGGTAGGACTGGCTGTGAGTGGATGACTGGAGGAGAAAGGGTTGAAATGTTCCTTTGGAAATTCATGTTCCTCTAATTTGATCTTTTATACTGAACAGGCAGGGGGTGGTTGGCTGTCAGCCCCTTCAAATCAAGCTGCAAGGATCAGTTCATAAACCTCCCACGCTAGCTCTGCTCTGGTATTTCACAAGAGTGTTATGAACCTATAACTATGGTTGGTGAAGTGCTTTGGTTTCTTCAGATGAAAGCTGCTGTGTACATGCAAAAGATAATCTTTATTAAATTTTTGTGAGAAATAAAATGAAACCTGAGTTTAGTACTCAGAAATTAGGCATGATGATCCAGAAACTAAAAAATCATAGGGCTGCTGGTGGCTGCTGCTCAGTTAATTTTGTGTGATTTAAAATTTAAAAAAATGTGTGTCAAGTGGAACTAGTGAGTCAGAATGTGGGTGACTCATTTCTATGAGAGGTGTTAAATGACAGACCTGCACAACTATAGTGCTGCAAGTTTCTAGGTGACAAGAAGGGAGCTGAAATATTATCAGTATGATGAAGTGAAATTTAAATTTGCATTTCCTATATGAAGAACAATAAGTGAAACTTTCATTGATTGCCCAAGTCCACTTTTAGCCTGACAATATTGTACTGGACTCTTATTATATCCTCATTGTTTGCTTTGTGCCTAGGTAGGGAGAGTAGCATTTTACATAAAATGCTAGTTTTCTGAAATTCACCAGTTCTAGGTTCTTTTAAAAAAATAGTTAAACTCTGTCTTTAAACACAGAATTGAGCATTGAAATGTACTGCCCTTATTGTGAGGGATATCTAGAGCAGTCGTTCTCAACCTTTTGTGGGTTGCGACATGCTCGGTGGCATATTTTGACCTTACAGGATGCACTAGCCCCTCCATAGCACATTTACGATTGTGTGGCAACACAGTAATGTATCCCAGCACAGTGGCTGAAAACCACTGATCTAGAGCAGTGTTTCCCAACCAGTGTGCCACAGCACACAAGTGTGCTGTCAGGTCAGAGCAGGTGTGCCACAAAATTTTTTTGAAAAACTACTCAAAGAGCTCTGGATTGGTGCATTAGCTTATGAATATTCATGAGTTCATTTGGAACCTATATGGTGGTGTGCCTCAAATTAATTAAAGGTAGCAAGGTGGACCTCAGCAGAGAAAATTTTGGGAACCACTGATCTAGACAATGAATTGGCTAGTAAGTATGCATGTTGCTGCCCTCTACTGGATACAATGAGACGTGGTCAGTTGTGTGTCATGGACTCTATATTGGAGATTCTCCTTTTTCTCAAGCGCTAGGCTCTTGTGCTTCTGGAGCCAGAGGATCGTAGTGTTATTGCTGTGGTCACCAGAGTTCTAAATACCCATGGTTTATAGCATATGCAAAAACAGGATATCAGAAGGTCCTTAGCTTTGTTATGAGATCTTTTTTCTCCTTCAGACAGGGGAAACACTTATAAAAGAGGGAATGAAAGCACTTCTGATTCAGTTTTTTTAAAAAGAACATCAGAAAGCCATTTGGATGCAATCACAAGGACAAAGCTGTGGAAAAATGTAAGCCCATGACCTAGGCAGAATGAAAAGAAAGGGAACTCACCACTCATCACTTTTGTTGGTTGCCACCAGTCTAAAATAATAATGCCACCAAATCACCTTTGCTGTTCTCTCCTGGACAATTTGAATTGGTCCCATCTGGCAAGCTGTTGCCTAATGTAAAGGATTCTAATTCGGGTCTCAAGAATGATCCGTTAGTTCTGGATTGTTTGAGCTAGGAGATGCTACAAAGGAAGCGCACTCAGTCTCCAGCAGCAAATTCATAAAATGGGGAAGCCTGACAAAAGACTTCAAACAGATTGAAGGAATGCTAATTCAAACAGCAGGAAAGGATATAAAGAAGCTTCTTTTTAGGCTGAGAAATTACTAGCTATTCAGACCCAGGATGCAGTTGAAAGCAGGGCAGATTTCCATGGCTGTTCTATCTGCTAGTCACTGCCTGTTAAATGAGTCATTCAAACTAAACCAGGAGCAATTGGGGGCCAGATTCCCAATGGCTGGAGTTTAAGTTACTCCTGTACCTTTCACCCTGGTACCTGATGTGGGTGTCTGTTTCATACACCTGAATCAACATGTATGTATATGGAATTACTCATGCTCTTTTACTGGATTTTCTAAAATTCCTATCACCAGGTAATCTCAGTACTTGCTTCTGTACCAAAAGTGCATGACAAGTGCAAATACAATTATTCAGAGGCAGTGTAGGCACCTGTTTTTGAGCAAGTGACCCATATCGTGACTGTATCTAAGAGGGAGTGGAACTCATGCTTCATTCTTGTGCTTAATAAAGCACCTGAAGTGTGGCAATATCACAACCACCACACACACACACACACACACACACACTGAGGGTTTACCTCAGTACTTAGGGCTCAATTCTGGGAGCTGCCAATCACTCATAGATATCCATGGGAATTGCAAGTGCTCAGTAGCTTGAAAGGTTTGCCACAGAATTTAAGAAAAAGACCATCCCCCAGAAGACAAAGGGATGTAGTATTTCCCATGCCAGAGCAGATGTTTGATCCATCTACTCCAGCATAATTCATTTTGCAGTAATTAGTAGGGAAATCAAAAACCAAAACCTATAATTCACCTATCTAAATGCATGATGGTGTATGTAGGGGATCCTTCATGAGCCTGCAGCCCACTGGCCTGGACTTCAACACATGTAATCTGATTCTGTTTATAGACTTACCTTTCTTAACAACAGCTATTCTTTACCAATAAATTTAATTCAAATATTATTCCTGTTAAACTATATTGAGTGTGAGTTGATGGAGCACGTAGACTACATATATACCTATATATCTGGAATTTTTATGACATCACAAGCCATTAAAGCACCTCTAAATACTTGGCCTTTCCCTATCATGCGTAGGCTCAATAAGTGCTTCTCTGAAGAAGTCAGCAATCAAAGCATTTCAGAAACTTTCAGCCTTGACTGCTCCTACTCATTTTCTATTCTTAGCAAGCAGTATCTTGCAGTCAAAGATCTAGCTGAACTTCTCACATACAGATAATTTTTTAAATATTTTTTGTTTTGTTTTATTTTTAGAGCTACATTTTCTGGTTATTATCACATACTCTTTTTTTTTTTTTCTTTTATTGGAGAAAAATGTGATATTCAAGTCCCTTGCTGACAGATTGTATTTTGTGAATGCATTAGGCTTCAGAATGACCTTTTCCCACTGTTCTTACACTGCACAGAGGGCAATATTGTTAGTACAGTAGGTTTTTACTCAGTTCCTTCAGTAGGACTATGCTTAAACTTATGCATGGTTTTCTGGATTAGGACCTACTTTGCAGTAGTGACTGGGAAACTGGTTGAAAACTGCAGAAATTTTCATTAGCAAGTGAGTGAAGAAAAACCCTTACCAAAACAAGCATCACAGAATGGCTCATTCATTTAGTGGACAACCCTAGTCTGGTTTTTCATAACTGAACATGAAATTCCATAATGTACTAGTGAAGGCTTGACACTGCAGTGCATAGGGATGAAATGTTGCATGCAAATATTTGTTTGAGTTGCAGACTTTTAAGGTCAGAAGGGACCAATATGATCATCTAGTGTGACTTACTGAACAGTGCAGGTCACAAAACCTCACCCACCCACTCCTGCAATAAACCTCTAACCTAGGACTGAGTTACTAAATTCCTCAAATCATGGTTTAAAGACTTTAAGGTACAGAGAATCCATCAGCAGGTGGGCTGTGCCCCATGCTACAGAGTAAGGCAAAAAATACCACAGACGTTTCCAGTCTATCTTGGGGCAATATGCATTCCTGATCCCAGATATGGTGATAGATTAAGTCTTGAGTATGTGGGCAAGATTCGCTAGCCAGATAGGCAAGAAAGAACCCACATTCTTTAACCTCCCATCTCAGGCCATAGGCATATCCACCACCAGTAGTCAAATATCAGTCAATTGCCAAACTAGGCTGTTGCATCATATTATCCTCTCCATAAATTTATCAAGGTCAGTTTTGAAGTCAACTATGTTTTTTGCCTCCACAGCTCCACTTGGAAGTCTATTCCAGAACTTCACTTCTCCAATGGTTAGAAACTTGCATCTAATTTGAAGTTTGAACTTCCTGGTGATCAGTTTATATACATTTGTTGTAGTGTTCACATTGGTGCTGAACTTAAATAATTCCTCTTCTTCCCTAGTATTTATTCCTCTGATAAATATAGAGAAAGCTGTCATATCCCCCCTCAGCCTTTGTTTCGTTAGTTTAAACTAGCTAAGCTCTTTGAGTATCCTCTCATAAGGCAGGTTTTCCATTCCATGACCCATCCTTGTAGCCCTTCTCTCCACCTGTTCCACTTCGAATCTGTAATTTTAAACATGGAGGACCAGTACTGAACACAATATTCCAGATGAGGTTGCACCAGCAGCTTGTATAGTACTAACACATCCATATCAATATTGGAAAACTGTGTCTGATGCATTCTAGGACTGCATTAGCTTTTTGCACAGCCATATCACATTGGTGGCTCATAGTTATCCTATGATAAACCAATTCTCTGGTCCTTCTCCTCCTCTGTCACTTCTGACTGATGCATCATGAGCTTATAGCAAAAAAAAAAAAAAAAAAAATTGTAATTAGTCCCTACACGCATGACCTTGCACTCTACATTATTAAATTTCATCCTATTCCTATTACTCCAGTTTATAAGATCATACTGATCTTCCTGTAAGATATCCTAATCCCCCTTTGTATTGGCAACACCTCCTGACTTTGTGTCATCAGCAAATTTTATTAGCAGTGTCCCACTTTTTGTGCCAAGGTCAGTAATAAAAAAGTTAACTGAGACTGGTCCCAAAACTGATCCCTGAAGAATTCCACTAGTAACCTCCCTCCAACTTGATAGTTCATCTTTTAAGATGACCCGTTGTAGTCTCCCTTTTAACCTGTTCCTTATCCACCTTTCTATTTTCATATTAATTCCCATTTTTACCAATTTAACTAATAATTCTGTATGTGGAACTGTATTAAATGAAATCTGAATTCTTAGTGATATCTAGGTATATAGGATCCACTGCATTCTCTTTGTCCAAAAAAATGTTACCTTCTCAAAAAAAAAAAAAATCAGGTTGGTCTGGCATGACCTACCTTTTGTAAAGGCATGTTGTATTTTATCCCACTTATCCTTGATAACTTTGATTACTTTATCTTTCAAAGTAGAAAAGTGACAACCAAGTGAGACAAGGAAACATAGGGGAACCTGTTCTTGCCTTAACAAGACTTGCGACTGGCTGCCAGCTCCCCTTTCTAATAACTGGAGCAGGGCCAAAAGGCGCATATAGATTTATTATGGGCGTACAGCTGACAGTTGGCATACAGTATGCTCCTTGATGTAAGAGACATAAAGATCAAAGCAATTCTTCTCCTGAAGATGTTGCAATTTAAATGGCAACCAAAGAGAAGACAGACCCAGACAAAGGAATAACTTACATTTCTTATTGTTAGTATTTTATTTACTGCTAGCCACAGAAGTGAATTTTATACTCTGGGGGAGAGGTGAAAGTTGCAAGAGGAGAGAAAAGTTCTGAAAGGATCACCTTGTAGTGGTTTCCACTTATTGTTTCTGGGGTTTTACCTCCCACAGAATAAATGACAGTTCCAGAAGTTGTGTATCTGAGGAGAGCTGCAGGAAATTGGACCTTCTGTAGAAGGTCTCTTATCCCCTTTTCTTCTGTGATGGTTCCTGGTTCCCTTCAGCTTCCGGACATTGTCGTTTCATTGACTGGTATTGGTTGCAGACATTCTGCTCATCTTGATGGGATTTGTCAGTACAAAAGACAGGACCAGTAGAAAAGCTAACATGTCTGAACTGGATTTTCTATGCAGTTTGTTGGGAGAAAGAGGCTGGGCTGATACTCTTCTTCACCCCAACAATGTAGAAGGCTTTCTGCAGCATTAGAAGCAGGAGGTAATAGCTCCAAAGAGGTAGCTGCACCATTTCCCTTGGATCATACTTGTAACCCTTATTGCACCAAATATTAGAACAACAGTTGGACCCTAAAGGCCTTATACTCACATCTTGAATGGCTCCTTTGCACAGCTTGAGTGGCACAGGGCAGGCAGATTCTGACCATGACTGTCCAGTTGAGAATTCTGTAACCTAAGTAACTGGGCAGATTGTGAAGATATTTTAAATGTTCTGAATAGGGTCTGCTTATGCTGCTTAGTCATATACTAATGTGTGTGAGAGCTGATTCTTGCACCAGTTGTTTCCATCTCTATACACAGAGGATGAGATGAAGCTATACTGTACCAATTTGCTACCTCAAGAGTGTGTCTTAAGGTGTGCCAAACTGATCCCTAACACACGGGCTATGGCAGACCTTCCCTAAATCAATCTCCAGTTGATGCATGGAACCTTAGGGATGACTTTAGGGTTGATTCTGCTTTGAGCGAAGGGTTGGACTGGATGACTTACTAAGGTTCCTTTCAGCCCTAATCTTCTATGATTATATGATGTGCTGCTGGAGTAAACTGGAGCTGCCGCTACGCCACCTGGACTTGTGCCACAGCTGAGGCTTAAGCAAACCAGACCAGAAAATCATGGAACCAAGATGGAGCTAAGATGCAGGAAAGAATCAGTCCCTTTGTGTAACTTCTCCAGGGAGAAGTTAAGGAGGAGATAGTTCGATTGAATGGATCTGGGAAGTGCAATGCTGCCTTGTAATCCAGAAGCTCTAGAATTAACCATTACTAATTAGGTTTATGTTGCAAGGCATAATGCAGCATAAAGTAGAAGGCACAGTTGCCAACCCTCCAGAATTGTCCTGGCGTCTCCAGGAATTCAAGACTAATCTTTAATTAAAGATTGTCATGATGAAACCTCCAAGAGTATGTCCAAACAAAACTGGCAATCTTAAGCAGGGTTAACCAGCCCTACTGTGGCTGTTATGTTCCCTAATATCTTTTACTTGAATTGCTCCATGTTTTATAAAGCAGAAAGCTATCAGCTTGTATTTAATGCTGCAGAGTAAACATGGCCTAATAGGAGAATGAGCTAGGTATTAGGACAACAGCCAAATCAATTATAAAAAGATTAGATATCTTAGGAACATAAAGGTCACTACAACTGGATAACAAGCCTCTGAGACTTTTAAGAGGACTGTCTGAAGGGATAGCTGTGTTAGTCTAGTTCAGCAAAACAAGCAAGGAGTCCTGTGGCCCTTAAAAACTAACACATTTTTTTTTATTGCATGAGCTTCGTGGAAGAAAATCCCATTTCATCAGACACTCATGCAGTAAATAAATTTGTTAGTCTTTAAGTGGCACAGTACTCCTTGCTTGTTTTTAAGAGGAAGGGAGTGATAAAACATGTACACTTTTAATACACATGTTTTAAAACATGTACTGCTCTTGGAATGCTTGCTGAAGATTAGAGCATGGCAGATTTAACTCTGTTATTTAAAAACCTAACGAGGCTAAAAACAAGAAACCATAAAATGACCCATATCTGACAGTCTCAATATAGCCCAATCGGTTTGAGGAAAATATTAAAGCATATACTAATTAAGAAAAGACAGCATGAAATCAAGCAGAGAAGGTCATTCATGCTAAACGAACCTGCTGGAGCTCTTTGAAGATCTTACTGGTGTAATACAGTGGGCATTAATGTGCTTAGTGATGTGTTCTTGGCTAGTGGGGGGCTGCTATAATCAAAGCACCAAGACTCAAAATTGAGGTATATAACCAGGGCTTATTGATCATGTGACTGGCCATATTACTCAAAGTCCTGGTCTGGCAGGAATTTAGCTCAGTGTAAACCCTGGGATGGATTTTCTATAGGCCACCTAACTTTTGTTATTCTCCTCAGGAATCTGGGAGCTATACATAATTTATAAATATATGTAATAATATTCCTCATCAGAATGTGACTCAGCAGTACAAAAAGATCTTGTTGAGAACACTGAGAACGTCTTTGCTGTCTGCTCAGTTACTTGTGCTCCAGTCCAGCTACAGAAAATATGACTGTAGTAACTATTATGCCCATGAGCTACTACTATTCCATGTTGAAATGTACCTGCTGATATTATGCATGACCTACTGCTACCTCTGGTTTTAAGATCAGAAGAAATCAAGAGAGAGAATTGCAGTGTATGGTGTGCATGTATTTTGTAAATAAAACTGACTGGTCATTCTAACTAGCCAGTACTAGAAAATGAAATCCTGTATTCTTTCAAAGAACACCCCCACCTTGGGAAGTGGCAAGGTAGGCCCTTGCCTTAGTTTTGACATGGAAGGATCACCTTTAAGGACAAGAGGAAAGTTTAGCTTTAGTGCCCATTCAATACCAAGCACCTCTGTTGAGATTGCAACCACAGTTGATGTGGCTGGAACGGAGATGCACATCTCTCTGTGCTAGACTGAGCCCTCCATCTCCTTTCATGTAAGCTGATAAAAAGATGCTAGATGGTAGTGACTTTTAGTTATTATTGTCAATCTTGAATGGATCTCAACTGGTGACCTTGATGTGAAAGGCTCTGTATGCCATTTCCAGTCCCCTGAACATTTTTCTTCTTCTGTGATTTATGCACTTATTGAAAAGCCCACAAAACAATCTTGGTGGATTGTTACTAGAAGAAGTCTTTTTAAATGTAGGACATGCTAGTGTTACATTGCTCTCTGCTTTGGACTATTCTGCATGTTCCTTCTCTGCATTTATTAAGTAGGAAAGAGTTTGCCATTTTGGCCATGGATCCTATACACTGGTATCTGCACAAGCAGCTGTCTCGGAAATGGTGTCTACCGGAGTTGCTTAATGATCCACAGATCTGCTGAACTTATGTATTGTTTCACTGACAGCAATCTCTCCTAAAACAGAGTGATTAATCTCCTAATTTTTGCATTTCCCAGTCTTATTGGCATGTTTAGATGCCTGATAATGACTGTTGTATAGGTGTTTTGAATACACCAGCTCCTACTGACATACCTGCATTTCAGTTCTTCAGAAGCCTCAGTTGATGTTTCATGCAAAATTACTTTCCAATTAAGCCTCACAGTGGCAGAGCCAATGCAGGGTGTACTGAGAGAGGATGCCATTTTCAATTAAACACCAGAAGCTCAGCAGGACTTGAGCAAATTGAATAAATACCTGTTTGAAGCTCATTGCTTGTTGCATTTGACCTTTTACTGCCAACTATTGTCCTGTCTACATTACATATGCAACCTTAGTGGCAAACCAAGTTACAAAATGGCTGTGTCCTCATCAGATTACAAAAAGGGTTCCCATTGTATTGTAGAATGGAACTTCCATATTTTGTAATCTGAAGCTGTTCTGCTATGGTATTATTGCCTGATACACCCTGTGAACCTGGAAAGAAAATCAAGGGAAGTTATGAGGTGTGTGTGTTCAGTCAACGCAATTTATTTAATGCAGTTGTTATATGATTAATTTTTGTGCTGAAAATGTTCACTTGAGCCGCTATTCCTGGCACACTCTAAAATGCAGAATATTTTATGCAAATTGAAATATCATTTTATGGGAAAGTGAATGTGTTAAATCTCATGTTTTAAATGAAGTAAAGTTTACGTTGGAGAGGCAGATCATTCAACTACAAACGTGAGCTTGGTGAAAAGAGGAGGGACAGGAAAGAATGCAATTAATCAACTGGCATTTGCAGACCATGTATTTTGTCTGTGGCTTATTATAGACTGAAATTTGATTGGGTGTAATTGACTGCCTGGAATGATTTTAGACATCAAAAATATATGAAAGAATGGCAACTGGAACAGAAGAGAATAGTTTATTATAACCAGTGATTGTTTGGCTATGGCTATCATTTAGCTCTTTGCTCTGTGTATTGCCAGCTGTTCTTTTCAGTCAGTGCAAAGTCATGTCCCTACTGCTTTCTGAACACTTGAGTGCCATGATCTATAAGACTGCTAAAATGCAACAGGAAAAACGTTTTAGGTCCATTTAAAAAAAATAGATTACAGTGTTACACACAATATGTGCACATGGGCCCAGTGAAATCAATGTAGGCACAGAATATTTATTCCTGAATTCCAGTGGGTGGCTTGCCATTTAGCTTTTTTTCACAAAACCTGATATTCTGCCATGTCTGAAGAAGGAAGTCCTCTTTTTATTCATAGAACAGTGCACAGCATTGGTAGCAGCAAGTGCTGACTTACACAAACCTGCCTGTCACTTGACCTGGAAGGGACTAGTTCTAGGGACAAGAGATTAATTCAGCTGCATATTTTTGCTTGAAATTCTTCATTTGCACCCATTCACCTATACTTAGCAGTCTCACTGTTTTGCCCAGCTGTACTTTTAAATTCATATTTCCTGTCTCTTAATTTCAAAATTGCATGGACATAACATATCAAGTAATTACTTTCATCTCCCAATATTAATTTTGTTTTTTCCTTACTTTTAACAATGTGTTAAATGACAAATTCACCATAAGAGAAAAGTGGATGCATTTTGATTGATGTTAGTGGCATTTCATCAGTGTATGCCACTAGCTAATTTAAACATTCAAGAAATAAATTACAGCTTACAGTGTGCCTTGAAGTTAGTGGTGGCATGTAACTGAACTGCTTCAAGAGCAAAGCACACAAAAAATTGTGATTCAAGCAGTCACTATTTTTTCCCTGCTCCCTAGTCACTCAGAGATGGAAGTTAGTTACTTTACCACTTTTCATGGAGCAATTCACTTCCAATAGCTGGCTACATGGCCAACCAGAAAGGGTGTGGAACCATGGCTCTTCCCTCTGCCTTCTCCTACCCACTCTCTCCCTGTACATTTGCTCTGGCCAGCTAGTGGGAGCTAAGGCTCCTTCCACTTCCTCCCTCTCCTTTCCCACTTGCTTGCAGTACCAAAACCAGGTGCATTGTTCCAGCTGTTCCTCATGCCATGGCAAGAGTCACAATCTGAGCACGTTCCAAAGAGGTAGCTATGTTAGTCTAGATCAGCAAAACAAACAAGGAGTCCTGTGTCACTTTTAAAGACTAATTTATTTATTGCATGAGCTTTTGTCAGATGCTTTGAAGATAAGTTCCCCATCCTCAAAGTGTCTGACAAAGTGGGCTTTTCTCCAATGAAAGCTCATATGATAAATAAATTTGTTAATCGGAGTAGGGATGGGAATAACGGGTGCTTACTCCCTTGTGCCTCCCAACTAAGGACTGTGACAGTTCAGTTCTCAGAGAACATTTGCTTTTCAATCCGGAAATGTGTTGATAGCCTCCAGAGACCTGGTGAGCACACTCAAGCAGTGCTAAGTGAGATCAGGTCATGGCTATCAACATAAAGAAGATCACAGTGGCTCTGTTGGGTATGCATGCAAATGTATGCATTATACAGTAGGGTAGTTCAAAAGATCATTTCCTTTAACATTTGCCTGATGCTGTTTAATGGATCAGAGTCAGGGTTTCTTTCCCTCCAACCTAATTAATATGCTCCAGGTCACAGTCAGAAAAACAATTCACATGCCCCTGTATAAATATTGATAGTATTTTTGCCTTACAGATCAAACAGAACATAGTTCTTTGTGTGTTGTTAATATATTTCAAATAGAGGCTGGACGACAAATCCAGACTTTGCTATATGCACACGCATCTTCTAGAAGGTACTATCCTTTTTTTTTCTATTTTAACTTTATATTCTGAGACCCAACATCGCATTCTACCTTCCTACAGTTCTTCACATTTAAATGTCACCCTAAGAAGACCTTAAAGCCTCAGGGATTAAACACATTGGAATATATGAAATATTTATTAACTAGCGGAAGTAGTACCCATATCTAGAATGCATAGCATAGAAAAGATGGACTATAATGTGTTTTTTGCCAGAACCTGGTCAGGTTTTTTTTGAATTTATAGATTTGGAATATAGAGTATATTTTTAAGGTGTCCCTGTTTACTTCTACAGAACTCAGAAAGAAATATATGAGCCTTCTGCTAGTTTATGGAATTCTTGTTCTGCTTCTAAGCCCTAGAAGGGAAATAAAAATCGACTACCCAAAATTGTCTAACACTTGTATGTGCATGTGCTCATACATTTGCATGCACACAATTGCTCTGTGTATGTGTGTGTATGCACGCATGCACGTGCGCGTGCACACACACAAGCTATAAAATAAAGCCCAGAACTCCAGCCCAAAAATAGAAAAACCAGTGACCTAATGATAGACCCTCTAAAAGGTTTGGAGATGTGATTTGATTTGGAAGATTGTCTAGATTCATGTCTGAATACTTATCCAGTTGTTGCAGATTTTGAGGGCCCTGGGCAAGCTCCTCTATGGAGCTACCTGGAATTACACTAGGATTTACTTTCTAAACAGGCCACAAAATCAGGTGCAGCTCACACGCCACTGTGTATCACTAGCCTTCCCACACCAAAGCAGAATGATGGATGGCTTTGGAGCTCTGTTAGATAAAAATCCTTGTGGTTCCTTCAGGCATAAGATTTATGTTCTTTCCCTCTCTTCCCCGAAGTTTGTAAAGTGGAATATAGACAGGGCAGGTTTAGTCTATTTTCTGTATCTTGAAATTCCCAAGAAAAGACAAATTAAAATCTGGGACTGAATAGCTGCTCTAATGAAAATTTGTAACCTTTGCAATGACATGTGGCACAGCATGCAACTAATCATATGGGAGGAGTTTGCATCTGTCAGCATATATATTTGTACAGTACGTTTCAGAATCTCCAGGTTAGACATGTATTTTACCAAAAACTTTTAGGATTGAATCAAAATGTATATATGTATTGCCTGGGTGACTGTCCTCCCCAAATAAAATAGACAGTCCAAGTCCCTTAAATATAAACTTTTCCTTCCCCCCACTCTTTTTTTTCTTTCATGGGATAATTTTGCTGATGTTTCCAGGCTTCACATGCAAAATGAACATGACAATCATATTTCTGCTTGAGTGAATCCTATTTCTGCTTGAGGAAGAGGACCTAAGGCTACACTTTGGTGCTTATATAATGTCTTGCACTAATACCTACCAGACAGCTAATTTAAATTCCAGCCAAATTTCACTGCAACTGGCCCAATTCAGAGTAGTTCTGAAAGTGAATGAATTAACTCTTATAACCTATAGAAGTCTGATGTTGGATGTTCTGCCTAACTGTTATGGGGAAACTTTTGCAGTGCCTTAGTTGTCCCTCACAGGTGGATTGATAAAGGATTTCAGCTGTCTGCATCCAGCATACACAAACATGAATTCTTATGGGGTATGTCTATACTGGAGGCTCTGTTAAGTCACCCTAATAAGGTTGACTTTAAGTTGACTTAAAGTGGACCTTGTTAAGTTGACTTAGAGTCCACACTGAAATCTCCTGTTGACTGCCTGCACCCACACTGGCAGGTGCTAGGTTGACCCTTCCTGGTGGCCAGGAACTCTGGGAGGGGGCCTGGAGGCCCATTAGGTTCACTTAAGGGCTTCCCCCCTCTACATTGACTTAAGTTGACTTAATAAGGTCGACTTAAGCGTTAAGTTGACCTTAAGAGGTGGCTTTATGAAGTTGACTTAAGGAAGCGCTTAAGTTAACTTAATAAAAGCCCAGTGTGGCTGCAGGAGTCTGTAGGTTGACCTAACCTTCCTTAAGTCATCCTAAGGCTCCAGTGTAGAAATACCCCCAAATATTAATTGATGAAGGAGTCCTGGAAGATGAACTCTCCAAGGCAAGCATCAGAACTTTGTCAGTAGAGAATTCTCTCATTAGGACCATGCTTTGCTAGAGAATGAGTTTTTAGGTGCCTTCAACAGAAACTGTAGGGAATATTTATTTGACTTGGCATTAGATTTTGTTTGTGTTTCACTGTGGGCAATATTGCATTGATTTTTCAGTTGTAATTTGCATCACAGCACTTGGATTCCAAGACAATAGAGCATGGGTACATTAATTAAAAAATAAAAAGCCATAAAAATGTGGTTTTAGATTTAATGAGCTCAAAAGTGAAACATCTTTTTTCTGAATCAGAAGTTGGCTATAACATGCCTTTGCAGACTCATGCATACCATCCTACTCTTCTGAAGTATGACTTTTTTGCTGATTAAGTGAAGAGAAGATTATAAGTCTTGAGCGGTTAGTCAAACATAAAGATGAAAAAAATCTAGGGTACTAAAGTTAAACATATTGGGAAGGAGGAGTGCTACAGGGAGAAATACACTGGGGCAAAAATTTGTGCAGTAAGAGAGACTGTATCTGTAGCAGAATTGCACAAGGTCCCTCCCTGCTATTCCAAACTTCTGCCCCCAAAATATGCTGAGACCTCTGCTCAGTACTCACTGATATTCTTTTATTTCAGGATGCTGCCCACCACCAATGCTTTACACTAGGTCCAGCTTTACAGTCTTTGGGGCTTCACTGTCTCAGCCAGAAACCCACAGGAAGCTCATCCTCTTCACATGGCTTCTCTTTCTCTGGTTCATCTGCCATGCACAGGCACCATTAACACCTTTGGAGTTGTCCCCCTTCCTTCTGTTCCTTGTGTTTAGTCAGGGATCCAGGGTCCATCCTGACCTCCCCCAGGACCACCAGGCTCTTCTGTTCCCTGGACCCATCAAGCATGGCTCAGGCCACCACCTCTAAGGATTTCTTAAGGGGCTGGGCTTCAATGGTCCCTTTCCCATATTGAGAAGGCCTGAGCTAAGTGTTGCGCCCATCCCTTCCTCCTTGTCTTTGGTTTCTCCTGGACTCAGTCATCTATGCTTTTTTTCCTCCTGTTCCCCTTTTGGGCATTGGGGTTGGGCATCTCCCAAATTGCTCTTCTCCCTATCTAGGTTCTGTTGTTTAGAGCTCCCAACCCCACCTCTGGCCTTCCAGGTATGTCTTATACTGCCCAGTTAATGAACCCTGCAGCTGCTTCCCATGATCCCAGTCACTGCAGAGTCCCTTAGCTGGGTCCCATTCCTGGTTAATTAGGGTTCCAGGGACAGATGGCTGCCTCAGGGTCTTTTTGCCCAGCACTATGTCACAGTATCCAAGTATTTCAATGCAAGCTCTATTTTTCTGGGTGTATTGCAAAATTATAGCAAATTACTAAGTGTCCTTGTTCATTCTTCTGATGAATGTAGAGGGCAGGACATTTGCCTCTGCTATCACAGGATTTGAGTTGCAGAGTCTCAGATTTATGTTTTTTAAAGATATCCAATACTTTTGATGTTGGAGATTACCTGCTGTGAGCAGCTGGGTAAAATGATACATAAGTGGCTCGCACCTCTGCTCAATATGCAGAAGGTCCTGGGTTCAAGCCCTAGGGGGTTGGACTTGATGATCTAATGAGGTCCCTTCCAACCCTATGATTCTATTCTATTCCATAAGCCTGAATTAAATTCACTGATAACCTTGAAAGATCACTAGTTAAGCCTTTGGTAGCGTACCAGGTTAATAGAGAACAGGAGCTCAATAACAATACTATGGTGATACAGAGGAACAGGGTAAAGTGTGAACTGGCCCAGAGCCCCAAAACAAAGTTGCTCTGATCTTTGGGGATGTTTAAAATTGTGAAGTGTGCAGCAGGTCCCTCACTATGAAACAGGCCAAACCAAAATCCTGAATTTGAAATCCCTGCAAAGTGTTAATTTGTAGCCAGATGCAAACTTCACAGTTCGTGCACACCTCTAGACAAGACCAACAAACTCATATTCATAGATTCTTAGATTCCAAGACCAGAAGGGAGTACTGCAGTCGTCTAGTCTGACCTCCTGTATAACAAAAGCCATAGAATTTAAGAAAATTGACTACATAAGGATATTTAGAAAAACATCCATTCTCGATTTAAAAATGGTCAGTAATAAAGAATCCATCACAACACTTGGTAGATTGTTCCGGTGATTAATTATTTTTGTTGTTAGAAATCCACACCTTATTTTCAGTCTGAATATTGACTTCCATCCATGTTCACTGAGAATTGTATTCTCTGGAGGGGTAATGAAGGTTTTGCCTCTCCATATTTTCTCTTTTTCCCTGTTTGGAGAGCTTATAATGACATTTCTGGCATGGCAAGAATCAAGTTCATATCTTCTATATTATCACAGCACAAGAAAAGTTCTAGCTGTTTGCACTGACAAGAGGAATAAAGAGTATTTGAAGTGCAAAAAGCAATGCCTGACATTAGTTCTTAAAACTGTTTGTAGGACACTTCTGATTTTTTTTAATTTTTCACTATGTGATTCTTCTTTCAAAAAGAAGTAGAAAACTCATTTAAAAAGAGCCCTACTTACTTCATGTAAATAACCTGCAAAATTTGTTTTAATTTCTTATTGAACACGGGGGATTGCACAGTGATTTGAATTACTCAGGCATCCTAGAACCATAAGGTTTGAATCTCCACAGAGTTGACCCAGTGCTTTATCCTGAGAAAGATAAACAGAGATCCCTACAGTTTAGTATGTGCGAGTCTATCAGATGAGATCTTGGAAATCAAGATCCTGGCTAGAACTGGGAAACTACTGTTTTTAAAAATACGTTTCACAGAGGTTCGTTGGATTAGAAGGCACTGTTCATGTTGACGCTATTAATGCTGCTTTACATTCATTTTTCGTGAACGTTTGTAGAAGCGATGTTCTGCCTGCAAGAATATTTGTATAATTAATCTAACTTGAGTTTCCCCTATAGTATTTTAAACACAATAATAACTTCTAGTGCAAACAAGTTCTAAGAGTTTCTTACTACTTTTTATAAAAGGCCTGTCTTCTTGTCAAGGAGCTCATACAATGACCAATGTATACCACAAATACTCAGAGACAGTGTAAGTAAATAGTAAACAGGCAGTTCATGGACTGAATGGTGTTTGCATTTGAATAATTTTTAATAACAAACTAGGAAGAATCACTTGCAACTAATAGTTCCACATCGTTTTGTTTTCAGTGCGACTTAAATGGGTGTTAAATCTCACAGTATTTTTGAAACAGTAGTGTTTTATAGAGATGGGTGAATAACCAATTTTTCAGTTCAGTGGCCAAGCCAAAAAATTGTGACGAAAAATCTTTTTTTCACTTAATTCAAAATTAAAATGTTTTGAGTTTTTGAGCAAGCTTAAACCAGGAAAAAAAAAAAATTCTGTCAAGTCTTGTTTGACCCAAACAAATCATTTTGTTTTGTCTTTGAGGGGTGTTTTACTTATTTTTGAAAAAAAGTTAATAGAATTAAAGCAGAATTCAAAATAAAAAGTTATTTTGAATTGAATAGTCAAAAAACTTCTTGTTTTGAAAATGTCCAAAAGGAACATTTTGGCTTTTTGGAATTATTCTGTTTTCACTAACACAATTTGACAAATCCTATACAAATTTGCCAAATGTTGTAGTCAATTCAAATCTGTATATTTTGGGAAAAAAGTTTTTGTCCAAAAAATTCTGTGGCTTGTTACTGTCCATTTCAGAAATTCACTCCCCATTTAAGATTCTTATACTGTTATAGTCTATTTCCATGTCACTGCTACTCCATATTTTCTATTTAAGTTCTTATACGATAACCATCGCTGCTACGTATCTGAGTGTGTTACAGTGATATATTAAGCCATGTACGCAGTTTAAACATGCATGTAAGTTTAAACAATGTAAAGTTTGAACATGAGTTTCATGTTTCTTCAGTGTCTCGAAATAAATGCACTTCCTAGCACAGATGATTAAAAGTCGAATGACGCTTGCATGATGCTTAATTGTCAGATTCTTTGGCACTTCCACAGTGTTTTCACACACTGACTGGCTTTTATGAATCTGCGTGTGATGCCCTGTAACAAGATATACTGGATTACCATTATTGTATTGGAACATTGCTTTGATAACAAAGTATACTCTAAAACTGTTTCAGATGCCAGGCAAATAAAAATTCTTGGGAGAGAAAAATCATCATCTGTGACTGGCTCTTACTCTGTCTCATTCAGTGCCTCTCTCACCTTTCCTCAGCAGCAGTCCTAAGAAACTGCTAATTTTCTCCCTCTCTTTGTCTGTGTATTTGTTACATATTTGTTATTGAGTAGCTTTTTCTTCACATTGTGAGGTTTTTTGGTTTGTTTATTTTGGAAACTTTGAGTAGGCCATCATCCATTAATCTGGTTTTTTCAATAGTTGAGTTCTTCTCTCTGCAGGCTTCTACTGCACATTTGTGTGGGACTCTGGCTTTCATTCTGAAGCAGCCTGCTCATGTCCCTGAAAATTGAGGGCACTCCATGTATTGTAGGATCAGGTGCTAAGTTATGATGACACTGCAATCTTTATCTTAAGCACATCTCCCTCATTGTAGCTCCCAGCTCACACTGGAGCCTACGTCTTGCATTCCAACTGATTTCCCTTTGCCTTGTTCTGTGCCAGTTGGCTTAGATTCACAGGGCAAAATGCCCAGCCAGACTGACATCATCCTTTCTTAAAGTAAGTTGCTGTGAGTTGAAGTGTCCTCAATTGTCTTGAAATCAATCCTATTTTATAGGAACGTGCAAACGCTCACTCTTTGGATTAGCATTAGCACTCATGGTAGTAGCCGCTAAGCCCCACTGGTTTGCAGAAATTAGAATCAACAGAGGTGAAATACTGGTATGTATCTTCCTAGGGGATATGAAAGATTCTCTGAAAGTTGCACATAATTCAGAAGTTCAGAAGTGATGTACTAACACCATAGACACTTGCAATACTTTACTTCCCAATAGTGTAAGTAAAGACAAAGTGAGCCAGCTTTCAATGTGACATATTTGGCAACTTGCACACTGCCAACATATTTCCTTCTAAAAGTGATTATTGCAATTTCATGCCAAATTTTAATGTCTCTTCCTACTAAGCAAGAGGAGTACTGTTTTTTAAAAAATCATCTATATTTGACAAGGTGCCTCTCTGAAAAAGTAACTTGGCTCTTGGAAAACTTATAACTTATGCCATTCATAACTAAACAGATTGAAAAGTATTTTTAAAATAAAATATCTCAAACAGGAATCAAATGCCCAGTGGGGGGGAGGGGGGAGTATTTCAGTTCAGATTTGGTTTGGGACTTTTTTCCTTAAAAATAATTTTTAATCTAAAGATGTTTTGATTTTTTTTGCCCAACTGAATGCTACTTAGTGTTATCTAACACTCCACAGCATTTTATTGTATGTGACTTGGGAATCTGTGTTTTACTTGTTTTTTGTTTTACATAATACAGTAAAGATGGCATTGATGCTAGAGCTAAAGAGCTGAGTACATAGGCGGTTAGAACTGTTCTGAAATGAGGAACGCTGGGATGTGTGCAAGGGCATAGAGAGAACCCTCTTCTGTCTAGTGCATCTGCTCAGGGATCAGCAAGAATGAGATTTGAACTGTTGACGGCACCCGCCCACCACCAGAACCCCTCCCCCAGCTTAAGGGGAGGTGGCCCTAGGCCTGGGGCCAAATGAATTCAGGGGACAACCGATGAAGAACAGGGACGGGTGTGCAGGTCAAAGGTTCAAAATTAGACAATCAGAGGGGGACACAGAGCAGAGAACTCCGGACAGCACTCACTGCTCCTGGAAGGTGTCAAGGGAGCCAGCGGACACCGCCCAGAGGAACTCTGCCCGCAGGCTTGAGCAGACAAGGGACTGGAAATAGGCCCCAGAGTCACAGGCCCCTCCCTCAGCCAACCTCCTCTCCCTGTTTTGTGTAGGCCAGGAGGAGGTTGGCGAGGAGGTCCCGCGACTTCGTGGAGCCACGGATGGGAAGTGAATATTAGAATATATGTGGGGAAAAGTGCAGCCAGAACCTCAGTAAGAGGTTCTGGGGGAGCCGGAAGAGGGGCTGCAACCTGGTGCACTCCAGGTGCACGTGCGCCAGAGTCTACCTCTCGCCGCAGAAGGGGCAAGTGTCTGGGTTGGGGGTGAACCACACCAAGTACATGCCCATGCTCACAGCTCCATGCAGGAGCCTCCAGCTGATATCCCTGGCAGGCCGTGGGGTCAGTGTAGAGTACAGGTTGGCCCACCGGGGGTCCTTGCCCTCTGCAGATGGGATTAGGTCCTGCCATTTGGTGTCGGGGCAGGACAAGAGGGTGAGGAAGTGGATGGTATGGAGCATGACTGTGTACAGGTACTTGCAAGGCGCAGTTCAGAAGGGCACCGGCTGCAGGTCTAGCAGCCGGCATGGGGCGTGGGCGGCTGGGGGGGCTCGCAGGGCCAGGGTCCGATCACAAGCTCCTGAGGGCTGGGACTGAGAGGAGGGTGGGGAGTGCCCTCTCGCAGGACCCACCCAAGGTAGACCCGAGCAGCGGAGGGGCAGGGCTGCCTTCACCTCCTGGAATAGGAACTGGGGGGTTCAAAGGGTGGAGAGCCCCATGCACTGGGTGAGCACCAGGGGATCCATCCAGTCCCCCCAGGCACAGTCCAGGAGGTCTCCGACCGTGGTGACACCTGCCAGGATCAGCCACCGCTTCATGGAGGGGGCCTCCGCCGCCTGCACACTTAGATGGGGGTTGTATAGCAGGGGCTCTGCGAGGAGGTCCTCCCCCTCGGTGAGTATAAGGACTCTGGAGGCCGAGACAAGGGTCGTATCGGAGCCCTTGGTAGCGGCGGAGGAAGGTGCGCGCCAAGTGGCTCCACGCCAGACTACCTGCACCATAAAGGAGTCTCTGCAGGGCCTGAAGGCGGAAGGCATGGACCTGGCTGTGGACAGAGCACAAGCCTTGCCCTCCCTCCTCCAGGGAGAGACTCAGAATCCCTGCAGAGACCCAGTGCAGTCCTGGCCAAAAGAACTCCAGAACTGTCTTCTGGAGGTGGGCCAGGAACATCTGAGGCAGGACCAGGGTGTTGAACCAGTGCCAGAGCATGGACAGGACAAGCTGGTTGACCACCAGTGCCGTCCCACGAAGGGAGAGACACCACAGCAGTCCTGTCCATCTCCGCAGCCACTCAGCGACCCTGCCTTCCAAATTGCGCCAGTTCTCATCCAGGGAGGGATGGGTGGCAGAAAGGTAAACGCCGAGATAGAGCAGCGGACCCATGCTCCACCGGATGGCTTGAAGCACAGGTGGGAGGGGGACCGCTGACCACCTGGCCACTACCGTCAGGCCTGAGCTCTTGACCAAGTTGACCTGGGCAGAGGAGGCCGCCGAGTAGATGGGCTGGCAAGTCTCCAACCGCATCAGGTCACCTGGGTCCTGGACCTGTTGACTGTATGACCCTAGTGCTGCCAGCCCCAGCGAAGGAATGTCTGGGCTGGGAGATGCTTTGTGCTCCAGCTGCTTTGCCCTTCATGAGAATTGAGTACCCTGTTTGTTCTGCTGCTCAGTGTTCCCAGCCCCAATGCCTCTGAGGAGGTGTGAGTGCAGGCTCTAGCTCTGGAGGCACACCTTCTGCTCCCTGTTTCAGCTCAGCCTCTGCAGAGGTATAATTGGGTGGTAAGCCTTCAGAGAATACTGTAAAACTGCTCTGTAAAATGTAATTGCAGTCTTTTGACAGGATGCTGCCTTATCTTTCTGTTGCTGAAGGTTGCCTTCATTTGCTCCTATTATTGTGTCAGTAACTCATGTTTTTCTTGTTTTAAAGTACTTAATGTTAAAAAAAACTTGCTGTATGAAAGGGTGAAGTTGCTGTTCACTCTTCTACATTTTTAGGGTTTCCTATTGTAAGGAGCTGAGTGCCTGCAGCTCCTGCTGATATCACCTGGGTTGTTGTAGGAGGTGCTGTGCATTTCACAGGATCAATGCTCTGTGTCTTTCACACATTCTATAAATGTATATGAAACCACATTAGGCAAATACTAATTACCCTCTAAAACACACAGGGGCCCAATCCTGGAAAACTAGCTGTTGTGAGTAATCCAGGTGTGTGCAGGAAAAATGTGGAGTGATAGGACTTGTTTCTTTTCAGTGTTCTTTGAAAAGGATATTAGTCTCATTTCTAGCATGAATCCTTTGAATCTTGTTTGGACTTTAATATCCTTTTCAAAGAACACTGAAAAGAAACAATCTCATTTCTAGCATGAATCCTTTGAATCTTGTTTCTCCTTCTTCCCGTTATCCAAGCTGTTAAGAAGCCTTGAGTTCTCTCCTTCCACATCACGTGAAATAATCCTGCCCTTTGTAAGAACATGAAAATAGAATATTGAATAAGAACTTTTGATGATAAATTCTTATATAGCTCCTTTTTTTCATCAGTAGATCTCAGTGCTTTAGGAAGGGAAGTCAGTATCATTATCACTGTTTTACAAAGGGAGAGTTTTGTAGTGGCTTGCTCAAAGTCAGCTTCCCAACCAGTGGCAGTGCTGGAAGTAAAATCCAGGTCTCCTGAGTCCCAATCCAATGGTCTATCCACTAGGTCACTTTGTCTCCCTTTTAACTAAAGAGTTCCAAAGGGGTAGCCATGTTAGTCTAGTTCAGTAGAACAACTAAGTTAACAAATTTCCCATGCCATGTTTTCTGTGAGCTTAGAAGAATTTAGGTTGCTTTGCCAAAGTGCAGACTTGGCAATTAGGAAGACAGTGATTTGATAGTCAAGTTTTCTCAAATATTTTCATTTAAACTTATAAAGCTGAGTTTTATTATAAGGTAATTATTTACCACAGAATGTTAACATTTAACTAATCAGAATAGTAGCTTGAAATTAGAGCCTTAACACAAAGTAGTTCCTTAATGTGAATTCCATAGTATTCTGGTAGGTAATTTTGATGTTTAATACAGAATTACTGTGGATCTTTCCATTCCAAATTTCATCAGATTGTCAATTAAGCTTGCCTGTGAGTTAATGTTTGTAGAAATTAACATTTTTGGATCTTGCAGTACAGTTCAAGCAAAATAATTCTAAAATTTAGAAGTTTTATAAAATTGCTCATTTATTCAATATGAGATTCAAAATGTTTTCCCAGAAAAAACACCCTATATTCTCTGGTCAGGTTGCTTTCCCACACACACAAATGATGTCCTCTGAAGTGTGCATTTACCTAGTTCCAAAATTATTTCTAATTTATTTTGAATTTTCAACTGACAGCCATATAATTTATCATTTAACCCCTACTTTTATTATAAATTATACAGTAATTTCAAGCAATATTAACCTAGTGGTAAACCTTCTTATCAGAAAATCCGTTAACAACAATTCCAGAAACTGTCTGTTCCCAGATAGCAATAATTTGGGTTATCATTATCTTTGGTCAAGGTACATGATTGTCAGGCATGTAATAGCATTTTTAGTGGGTAGTTGCTGTTGCTGCATGTAAAGAAGGTTTATTTTGTCCTGAAAAGAATTAAGCACTAAACAGAGTATTGATATAATCAGCCTCTGCTCTTTGCCTTTAAAATTTTAGGTGAAACTTACTAGCGGAACACAAGCACATATTAATTTGTTATAAGCCCTTAATTTAGGTATGCTTTTTCAGAGGATTACATTGTGCTGCCACAGGAACTATACTATGATTCACAGAGCCATCACTAATAGTAGAGGGAAATACCCTGTACCAATCTCATACCTGACATAGTGTCTATCCTTTGGTTTGGCTGTGCAAGTGGTGTGTCAGAGGGCAAGGAGTCTGAATGTTACCTATTCCCTGCCACTGTATACAGGAGGGGAAGTAGCAGCTCTGTGGAGGCTGTGCCCCTCTCATCCCTCTTATGCTGCTCCCCCAGTGATGTTAGCTTTCAGCCCTCTTCCTCTCATGCACAACGCTAAATAGGCCATGAACTGATCCTAAGGCCTGGGCTACACTACAGACTTTTGTCTATCATAGTCAGTTTTGTGACCCAAAACTGTGGTGATGTACATGCTGCAATCCCCATCATGCCAACCTCAGTCTCCTGATTTTGCAACAAAATAAAACCCACCTTGACAAGAGGTATAGAGTTTTTTGCACCAAACTTTTAGTAACAAAGCATCAGTGTGGAACTTGTGCTTAATTCTGTTGTGGTAAGCGGTCTCTGCAATACTCATCATGACTTCTCTGGTTACCAGTTTGAACTCTGCCCTTTAGCCATCTGTGCCTCTCCCTTTAAAGTCTCAAGAATTTTTGAAATTCCACTTCCTAGCTGACTGTGGTGACTCCATGCACCAAATGCTCTCCCAATTGGAGCACAGCAGATTTTCTGGATCTAATCAGCACTTGGAGAGAGGAGACTGTGCAGTCTCATTCCACTCCCGCTGAAGGACCTTCAACACCTTCTGTCAAATTTCTCATTGAATGGTGGAGGAGGGCTATGTATGGGACATGCTGCATCCCCGTGTGAAAATCAAGGAGCTGTGGCAGGGATCCCAAAAGGCCATGGAGGCAAACCCTTGATTTAGTGCAGAGTGAGACTTGCTACTTCTATGAGGATCTTGAAGATACCCCTACGGCACCCCACTTCCACCACCAAGAGATCTGTGGATACCTACATGGGTCAAGTGGCAGCAGATACCAGAGTATACCCTCATGAAGAAGTTGTGGATGAGAAGGGTAAGTTGGAGGACAATGAAGAGGATGGTTCTGGGTCATTGGCTGACATTGGGAGCCATGAGTGCTTCTTGACCCCAGAGGCTTCAAACCAATTCCACACCTCTAGCATTAGTGTTCAGGAAAAAGAAGAGGAGAGCATGGGTAAGTGATTATTTTGATCTGATGCTGCTTAGTTACATGAAGTACAATTGTTCTTTGTTTTGTTTCATTATAGAGCTGGTTGAAAGGATAGAAATGCACAAGAGTAGCTGTGTTTGCATGTGGTTCCCATTCTCCTGTTGAGGGAGGCAGTGGAAAAGTGTGTTAATGCACACAGACTTTCCAGGAATCCTCCAGAGAGATCTGTAGAAAACTTTCTTGAAGGTACTCACTGGCCCTCTGACAGAGATTCCTTGGCAGAACTGTTTTGTTCTTTACCGATTGTAGGAAGCTACTACACTTGTCAGCAATCACTTGTGCAGGGACCAAAGTGGTACACAGGAAAGCAGCATATAGGGGTCTCATTTGAAGCCGCTTGCATTGAGAAGATGCACCATATGTCTGCTCACTCTTAGGAATCCTGTGGAAAGGGGTAGCACAAACTGAAATTTTGTCCATATTTACCTACATCAATAACCCCAAACAATCACCCAGGACCTTTTCTCCAGCTTGAATGCCCCTTTCCCCTGGGCACAACTCACAATGCCTTGGTTGATTGTTGAGCTGTTCACTTGCCAGGCAACAGTGAGAAAAGGTGGTTTTTAAAAAAATGCATCGATGCTGTTACAGCACTCACAATCATGCTTCTGTTCATTGGTCAGTGTGCTTCCACAGACGTGCCCTTGAGGGGAAACCTTGCCATACCTGTCAGGTGCCTGTGGCTGATAAGAAAACTACCATGGACAAGCAAAGATGAGATGTTTCAATAAATCCTCCAGTCCTCTGAGGTGGAAGAAAAAAGGAACATGGAGATACTCTGTGTCCAAAACCAAGAAAATTGATTGGCAAGAGAGGATGGAAATCCAGGAGTGGTTGTTAGCGCATCATGAGCAGCTGATGAAAGCTATGGGGAGCAAACAGAGCTGCTAAAGTTGTTAATAACTCTACAGACTGAATTCTTGTATGGTCTCCCCCACAACCTTTCAGCCAGAACAGAATTGTTTTACTGGCCTATCTCAGTACCCTATTCACGCTACCCCTATAGAAGCTTCTGGGATGATAGCTGGAATTACACCAAGTTATCCTAGCTCACACTGCCCCTCACAGCTTTCTCCCCTCCAGCCCAAAATTTGCATGTGTTGTGAATAACTGTTGTTTAATAAAGACATGCTTTGAAGAATAAGCAATCTTTATTTATCTTTTGCACATAGTGGTTGCAGCTCACATTGATGCACAGTGTGAGCCGGGTAACTAATAGAATGGCAGAGCTGTTTACAAAGACACCTTATTGGTGCTTATTGCCAAAATGGCTCCTCAAGGCCTCCATGATTCAAATGGACCCCCACTGTGCCCTCCAATAACCCTGAAATCTGCTTGTTCATATTCAGATGCAAGGTAATATGTCTCTGAGCTCCATTTTTCACCCTTAGCTTCACAAATATTATGGTGCACACAACAGGTGGCTATAATCAGGGGAATATTTTCCCCATTTATGTCTAATGTTCCATAAAGACATCACCAGTAAGCTTTGAGTCTGCCAAACAAGCATTCAACTGTCATTCAGCCTCTGCTCACTCTGTTATTAAAATGATTCTCCAGGCTCCCCACATAAGGCTTCTTGAACCATGGCAGTAAGGGTGGGCTTGTTCTCCCAGGATCACTAAGGGTATTTCAACATCTCCCTTTGAAATCTTTTGATCTGGAAAGAAAATGTCTGCTTGCAGCTTTCCTTATAGGCCAGAGTTCCTGAAGATGCATATGTCATGCACCTTCCCTGACCAACACATGTTGATTTCAGTGAAATGCCCACGGTGCTTCTAAAGCATGGACATTACCATAGAAAGGTAGCTTTTCCACTCGTGTACTCCATCACAAGTTAGTCCAGGGCCAAAATTGGGATATGTGTGCCTTCTGTTGCCCCGCCACAGTTAGGGACTCCAGTCGTTGCAAAGCAATCTACTGTTTCCCTCACATTTCCAAGATTCTCTGTCCTTTGTAGCAGATGCGATTAGTGACCCTGCACACTTGCAGGTGTCTGGAGTTGCCAGCTTCCACATGGTAGTTCCCATGCACTTCTCAGCCAAGGGGGCTGTCTTCATTTTGGCATCCTTGTGTCACAGGGCAGGGCAGAGCTCTACACAGAGTTCCAAAGAGGTGGCTTTGTGCATTTGAAACTCATGCAGCCGCTTCTCACCATCCCAGACCTGCATAACAATGTGATCCCACCATGCATTGCTTGTTTCACACATCCAAAAGCAGCAGTGCATCATGTGCAGATGCTCTGTGAATGCAAACAGTAATCCAGTCTTGTTCATTTGTGTGGCATGCAGCAGGTCAGATGACTTGGATTCCAGTTCTGGTTGGAACTCGTGATATATTGCATGACCATCTGCAATGTGTTCAGAACACTGATGACAGTAGTGGGGAGAAATGCAGAATCCATCCTTTCAGATGGAGGTGATGAGCGCTCAGGAGACTTGGGCCAATGAAAATTGTCACAAAACGCAGTCAGAAACTCATGGATTGATATAACAGAAATACATTTATGATGGGATGTTGAGCCTGCACCCATGGTGTACTGTGATCTGCCTTCCCACAACTTCTAGCAGCACAAGCTGGCAAGTTGCTCAGTGAGTGCCCTGCTCTCATTGATGATGCTGGAACACCAACTGTGGACATGCCTCAGCAACCCAATGAGTACTGTGTAATGCTGCTCGATCATCATTGCCACTTGTGTTGATGACACTTTCTGTAATTAAATATCTAACCATCCACTTTCTGTGCATAAAACAGTATTTTATCTTGCATAAACTTGTGTTCAAAAGCACATACCCCAAAAACTGGAGCATACCAATTCAGAACCTATCTTGAGTGTTCAGCATTATGATGTCTATAAAGGAGCTTTTAATTCCATTTCAAATGTACAGTCTCTTAATACATTTTCACAGTGAGTGTCCTCCGGGGACAAGGATTTGGTAGTCAGTGCTGATGCTGTAGTTCAAAATATATTGCCTTCAGCTCTGAAACAGCTGTTACTATTTTGAGCAAATCATCCTAAAATATTGTGCCAGCCTCTTAAATTGTTTTTCATTGCTACTTTTTATTTTATGGATAAAAATGAAGGCTGGGATTTTTGAACATGGGTGCCCCAGATTAGTTGTTAAATCCTTGTTTTTAGGCACTGCAATTTGAAAATTTTGGCTCAGATTTCAAGTAATTGATTTTTTTATTATAGTTTTATGCATAAAGGATCTCTGGTATATCCCACCTATTAGGCAATGGTGGTTCCCCAGAGTAGTGCTAATATAATACATACTTTATTATATTGGTGGAAAAAATAAAGCAGCGTTAATAAGGTTAATAATTGCTATCCAGTGCTTAGATAGCATGGCTTTAAGTGCCATTAGAAATTATATTCAAATACTGTAAGTAATACTATAATGTTGTATAATCTAAATTGTAAGTTTTGCTCTAGTTTGCAACATAAATAGCCTGTGGTTGAGTAGCAAACAAACAAACTAGAAATAGTGCAGCATGTTGAATCTCAGCTCCTGTGAACTAGAAATAGTGCAGCATGTTGAATCTCAGCAACTGTGGATTTTTTAAAATAATATTAATGTTCAAGAAACCAAGAGATGACATTCAGCACAGGGATTGTCCCCATGACTAGCACTAGATAGATGTCAGAAGTAGGCAAAGAACAAAGATGGAGAGTTGCCAGAAACATACGCTAGACTCATGGCTCTCAACCCTTCTGGACTATAGTACCCATTTCTGAAGTCTGAACATCTTGTCTTGAGAGCACGCAAGTTTCACCTCACTTAAAAACTACTTACAAAATCAGACATAAAAATACAAAAGTGCCACAGCACGCACACACTGAAAAATTGCTAACTTCCTCATTCTTTAACATAAAAAGCAAGGAGGCTTGTGGCACTTAAAGACAAATAGATTTATTTATCGCATGAGCTTTCGTGGGAGAATATCCCACTTCATCAGACGCTTTGAAGAGGGAGAACTTACAGAATTGGATGAAAATAAATGCAGGGGAGTGTAAGACATGGGATCAGGTCATACTGCAACAGCAAATCAGAGCATGTGTAAGGATTCAAACTTTAGAAAACAGCATACAGAGGGAGGATGAAGTCAAATTACCTATTATAATGTGAAAAGAATCCATAGTCACAATTCAGCCCTGCTTTCACACAATTTAATCAATAGAAATATATATTGCACATACATTTCAATATTTACTGTGTATAGAGGAGGATAAACAAGTCATTGTATGAATTTTTAGTTTGTAATGACTTCACTAATGCTTTTTAGGTAGCCTATTTGTAAAACTAGGCAAATATCTAGATCAATTGATGTACTGCCTTGGAAGACTTTTGTGTACTCCCAGGCATATGCATATGAGAGCAATGTTCTACGTCAATGGTTTTCAAACCATGGGTCAGGAGCCATTACTGGGTTACAGAATCTCAGGTAATGGGTCCCAGTGCCCCAGCTGCCACTGCCACAAGACTGGCATACATTGCTCAAAGGTGTAATGGTTGAGTTGTGGGCATAAATGATTTTTTCAACTGGGTTCCAAGAAAAAATGTTTGAAAACACTGTTCTAGGTCATAGTGAGTGAGCTAAAGGATAATAGAGGCTCTCTAGGGTAGGACGAAAATTCAGTGTGTCTGTTGTAAAATTCCTCTTTACTTATATTTTTGTGAAAGTGAAAACAGAATCTATACCTGAGCTGAATATTGCAAAATGGAATTGTAATTTTTATGAAGAGATGGATTCTGAAGTGGTGTCCTCTGAAGTCATCAAGAAAACTTATTGTGTTTGGGGGTATTTAATCAGCTTTCTTTAAAGCACGTGGCTAGTACTCTTATTTTTTTCTTAGCTTCATAATTTTTTGCCATCTGCACCATTTTGAACTTATAGCTGACTTTTATGCCATGTGTACACTAATGGAATAGGTAAGTTTTCTGTTTACTGTAATTATCTCAAATATAGATGTTTGTAAATAGACCATGAACAGTTAAAAACCACACCACTAGGAACAGATTTTGATGAGTCCTTGAATTGGTGAGCAAGAAAATCACTGGGGGGGCAGGAGGGGCATCACCAAAGTCCTTTTGGAGTCCTGGAGTAACCCAGTAACCTCTGGGCCAGAAATTGGCAGCAGCTATCATTCCCTCTAGGCCTTGTTCCCATGATAGCCAGAGTGTCAAACATACAGCCTGTAAACTTCTTTCCTGTGTGGCCTGCAACTGCACTCCACAAAACCACACTAGAGAGTGTAATGCCTAGTATTTTGATTTATAGAATGTATGGCCCACTTGAAGTATGTTTAAGTCAAATCTGGCCTGCCACAGCAAATGAGTTTGACACCCCTGTACTATGCAGAGGGAGCATTGTTGGCAAAACAGAAGAAGCCACTGGCATTTTAAGCACTAGGCCATCTAGACCAGGATTAGGTAACATGATGGTCTAACAATGCCAGCAGCTTTCTGGAACTTTGTCTACAGCAGCACTTTCTCACTGCCAGAACCATAGTAGTAGTAGTAGCAATCATGGGAGGAAGAGAAAGTTTATCAGAATCAGCTGTACCTATAGTTTTCTGCAAATTTTGCAAAGTTCAACATAAATATAATAACTGAATCTGTTTGGTGTGATACAACCATGCGTATTCTATAAGACACACATATTAGAATTCTGAAATGTGAAATACTCATGTTAGAGGCTGGAAAGTGTGCCTAGTATTTACAAACACAGCCAAATGTTCACAGACATCTTAAGTTAAGCGTGATCAATATATAGTTTCCTTGGTTTAGCTAACGATATGACTTCTTTTTTGAACCTGTGTAATTAAACTGGTGCAAAACAAGCATTGCAATGCCTAACTGATTTAGGATCTAAGTCTCATTTTCAAAAGTGACTTAAGAGCATGCAGAGTCTGCATGGTAATAAGGCACATTATTGGAACAGCAATTTCTAATGCTCACTAACATGATGTTTAATTCAATTTGAAATGGGACTTTATTAAAATTTTCAGATCAGAAAAGAATTCTCTTTCCCTGGAAGACTGCTTAGGTTACACACAGAAGTTACCTCAGTTTAACTGAAATAATTCAAAAAGCACTTTTATTTAAAGCATAGACCTACACTGCTTTAAAACCAATTCCATGAGTTTACTTTGCTCCTGTCAATTTACCAACTCAAGCTAAACTGATACAAACCAGGTTTGAATTAAGAGTGTTCACACAAGGTTTTGCCCTGGTTTAATTATATTAGTTTAAAATTATACTTAACACTGTAAATTAAACTGGTGTAACTTTTTGTATTGATCAGGCCAATTCAAGATTCCTTTTTAGTAAGGGATTTGAGGGGGGAAAGTGAAATGGCATGGTGCATAGGATCAGGAAAATATTTCTAGGCATAGGGGCAGCAAAAGCAAAGGTGTGGAGCAGCTTGTAAAAACTGGAAATTAAGTGAGCACTGAGATGAAGAACACTGACAAACAAAGCTCGTAATCAGGAGAATGATCGGCGATGACATGTAAAAGATACTTCCTTCCCAAATTCCTGTAATAAGTATAATTTTTATCACCTTTCTGCCACTTAATTCTGTTGGCAGCCATGTTGGTATGTCACATTTTTATGTCAAAAAACTACCTTGCATTTGACTTAGAGAAGAGGGAATATTTAGATATGCAAATTGCCTCTTCAACAAATTATTCTTCAGGGGAAACATGAGAAATGAGCAGAAGTAAAGTACATTTATTGGTGATTTGGCTGACATTTCCCTCCAGGCCCCAAATGGTTGCTAAACTTCTGTTCACTTTCATAGGCATATGCTGTAGCTGTCTAGAGCTCATATATTATATGCAGTGTTACTGATTATGGACAGCAGCGGTAGAGCAAGTTTCTTAATGAGAGCTTCTGACGTACATGCTGAACAAGGACGGATTCTACACATGTGAATATGTATGCCGAGGGGTCAGTTTCTACACAGACACTGTGTATTATGAGGATTCTGGAAGCACAGCAATGATACAGGATGTAAGAGCAGTTTGATCTACAAGGGTATATCTACACTTACAATTTAATTCAAATTAATGAGGATTACTTTGAATTATGTTAATGTATGGCTACACTGGCTTTCATTAATTTGAACTAAGGAATTCCTAAGTTTGAATTAATAAAAGCTTATGTTAAAGTTATAAAAGCCTGCTTAACTTCAAAGTAAGGGTTAATTCGAACTTATTAGTTTGAATTAACCCAATGTAGCTGTGTTAATTTGAATTAATGCTTTTTGACCTTACTCCTCCCAAGGTGCCTTCCTCTTTCTATATATTGGGTGGGGGCATGGCCCTTCTTGGGCAGCCATCTTGTCACACCTCCCATGGTGCCCTTCTCGTAATTCAAACTAGCATGTCCTTTCTATCGACATGCTAGTTTAAATTGGTTTTCCTAGTATGGCCATGTTAATTTGAATTAACTTAATTCAGACTAATCATTATTAGCTTGAATTAATTAGTTCAAATTAAGTTAATTTGAACTAGCCTTCCAAGTATAGACATAGCCTAAGTGTTTACCGTAGTTCCTGAGAATATTCCCTGTGGTAATAATTTTGATTTTCGTAATGATTTGTTATTTCATTTCAATTAAGTTAGGTTTGTTACAAGAATCCTAAGGATTTCAACCTCAGATTTTATCCCAAGAAAGTTTTAATATTGTTTAGAGAACATTGTTCTACTTGGTTTAATATATAGCTATTTGAATATCTTCCACATTCCCTTTAGGAACAAATACATGTTAAGAACTAAATTTCTTCCCCTTCTTAGGAACAAATACATGAAACAGACAAACTTGCTCCTAGTGAATAACCTGGGAAAAACTCTCATTAAATCTACTGATGCAAGAAACATGAGTACGCTGACTTCTCTGTCCTTTTTCAGTCATCCAACAAACAAATTTTTAATATGCAGGCCAAATCCTGAATAGTCAATAGAAGTCCTGCCTGTGGCTGTAAAAATGTGAGTAGGTCAGATTCTGTGTGCAGAACACTTGCTGATCTCAATGGGAGCTCTGTGTGTAAGGAGTTTTGTATCCAGCATCTGAACCTGGTCCCATTAAAGCTGTTGGCAAAGCCCTCCAGTGCCTCTTCTGATGCAGCATCAGGTCCACAGGTCATTTTCAGGAACCAGCTCAAAAATTGCAACACAGATTCAGCCTTCCAGAAAGGTATATAATGCATCTATTTTTTGTTCTTTTCTAGGTAGTTGCACTGGTTAGCAAATCTGTGTTTTCAGCTTCCCAAGTGAGAATTTTTTAACTTGCACGGTTCTGATCTCCATAACAACTTTTTAAAGAAACTCTTCACATTCTCTCAACTGATTATGGAGTGCTTCTATAATCAGATCAAGTTGAACAGGAAATCCTAGCTCAGCACTGTATCTCATGAAAAAGCTTTAAATTGTTTATAGTTTCATTCCCAATTATATTGATTCTCACAGTCAGGACATTTGACTTTTTATCTCTGTGACAGGCTGCTCCCCAGGTCTGGTCCGGTGTGCCGCTGTGACCCCCCTGATTCCCACTCCTGAACCCCAGTTTGCCCTGCTTTTCCAAGTGATCACTCACTCCTGAGTCAGTCCAGTCTGTCTTATGGTGTGCAACTGGTCCCAAGCAGTGGGTGTATGCCCTCTGGCTGCTCAAGGGACAGACCCCAAGCGAGCACTCCCAGCCCCAGTTACTACATGAGTAGCCACTGTCTACAGAGATTGGGGCACACTCCCATTCACCGTATACTCAAGTCCATCTATTTAACAAAGAAATAGATTTGCCCAGACTTCCCCACTCAGCTTTAGATAAAACTACTACTAGTTTATTGATCAGATTATGCTTCTAAATGAGAATAAGGCCAATCAAGGTGGAATCACAGTATAAATGAGTCAGGAGTGACCACAAGGAAATAAAAGCTAAAATATACCTGCAAACCTAATATCCCTGTCTACACTGAGCTCATAGTCCAAATTTATGCCCAAGATGTTCAGCTGTCAGATGTTTGTGCAGCCAGTCTCTGCCTGAGGCTAGACAGGGCCCAGATCTTGCTTGGAATTGTTTCAAGATGGCGAGTCCCAGACAAAAAGCCCCAAAAATCTTCCAAGTGTCTCCCTTTATTTTCTTTCCACCTCACCCCTCCCATTCTGGGCAGAGGTGATCCCTCTGTGTCTCCTGAACCACCTTGATTAGCATATCTTGATTGCTTCCTCCAGGTGCTTGTTTGCTTGCTGCAAGAGAGCGCTGTCTGTCTTCCACCCCTGAGCCATGTTAAAAATACTACTCATCTGTGCACATGCATGATGCTGCAGGAAACATATTATATTAATCATGTACACTAGGTTATGAGCATCCATAAAGAAACATTGCGTGGTATAATGAGCAACAAATCATACAATCACAGTATAAAAGTGAACAGGAACATCATATAGATCACAACCCTGGGTGCATGGATGTGCACCCTGTGACAGTCTCAAATTCAACAGACTCCAGCAATGAATAACAAAATGGCAGAAAACATCCATGCTGAAATCAAAGCCCTCTGTTTGTTTTGCTTTAAAGCATATGTAAGGGTTTTTCATAAAGATGTGAGCTTCCTCAGAAATTAGGAAGGAAGAAGAACTATGGCAGAAGCTATATAACTTAAAGTGTTGTTAATGTATAATTTTAATAAACCAAACAGGTGCAAATCTTCATAATGAAGTGGAAATTTCCACCGGGGTAGCTGTGTTAGTCCATGTACAGTAAAAACAATGAGAGTCCTGTGGCATGTTAGACTAACAGATTTCTTCAGGCATAAGCTTTTGTGTGCTCCAATCCACTTGAACAGATGTGTGCAAGTCAGATGTTTGTTTTACTGAACTAGACTAACACAGCTGCCCATTTGGAACTAAAAAAGTAGGGCATATTTCACTCAGAATTGTCTTATTTTTAGTAGGAATCCCAACCACCACCATACAAAATTCTACAGATTCTTCATTTTGATTTTGTAAAATCAATCCAATTTAATGAAGGGTAGAAACCTCTAATTTTGTGGTTCTTGATTTTTGCAGTGAAGGGTTTGCATAGTCTTCACACATACTGCAACTTGTTCTGCAAGGTATCATGACAAATATTTACCTAGAACTTGACTATTAAAACCAACCAGGAGCTGGGTTTTGTGTTCCTTTTCATTTTTAAATGGAGATACTTCCAACCCTATGATTCTATGATACTTCCTCCATATTGTATAAATTATGTGGTAGACAGATGAATGCAGTTTTACTTTAAGTAGAGGAAAAGCCTCTTTCAAGCTTTTATTTTTTTTTTAACTATTGATGAGATATCCTGTTCAGAATATTCATGAGGATTGTTGAGAAACAGCAAGAGAGACAGTTAATAATTAATTCATCGGGTCTATTTATTTCTCTAATACATCAGGAAGCTTTGTCATCTAGATAGTAGAAACCAGTCTTGATTTCGTCTGAGCATTGAGGCTATAAAGCAAGATGAAAACAAAGTCATTAAGGCCTTTTTTTCACTTGAGTAGATTATTTTAATATTTATAAATTAATTGCTAGATATTTAGTGGCCAAAATAAGCTTTAGCAAATTGTTTTGTTAACTGAAACTTAATTAGGAATTAAAGTAAGTTATGTTTAAGTACAGAGAACTGAGTGCAAGCTTCTTTAATTAGAAGGCTACTTTAAAAGATCATCTTTATTACGTTATTCATTTGGCACCCAGTAAGCAGTTGGAGGGCATTATAAACTCTTCTTTTTAACATGTGCCATTGTGTAACATATACAAATATAGATATGCTTTGCTACAGTAGAAATAATATGTGGGATATGTGTATATGTATTTGTTTTATAATTGCTGGGAGGAAAATAGAAAATATTTTAGTCAAGGAATTCTGCATTTTGAAGAATCAGAAATCCACTTGGGATTCATTAGCAAAACATTCCAGTGTTAATCAAAGCTGCCAACTTTTGGACTTTATCCTCTTGGACTAAAACATGATACGGTGATGTTTGCATCATAATGCCTTGACATCCTAGAGTTGTAACACAACATCATGGCATTGTTATTAAGGGTATTAGTCATAATGCACATTGCTGTATCTCCACAGTTTTGCCTGGTGCTTTGTTGAGATTGCAAAATAATGGAGTCATGTCAAACTGAAAGATTTCAAGACTGTTTCTGTGAAGTTTGGTAAATGCTATTGGCAGGAATTAGAGAGGGAATTAAGGCTGTCCCCAAAAGGGGTCCAGTCTGATTTCTAGCCTGCCTTTGGAGACACTGATTTTTCTCATCATGAAAGATCTCCAGGGAGGTTAAAAATGAGATGAGCTGGCTATTTATTCATCCTAGGTATTTTATCCATTTTTTTTTGACCTTGGGTGGTTGTTTCACTAAATACAATTAGTGACATTGCTGGTGTATCTGGAGCTATGCTGCAGTAGCATCATAGAAGATGGGAATCAATCAGTGATGCTGTGTGACTATGTGAATGTGTCATTGCCAAGGATTTTATATGCAGCATCATTCAATGAACTGTCCTCTCTCTCATATTGCTCACTGTATATGAAATCTCTTGTTGAGATCACTAAACACTGAGTATAATATCAGTGTGCTGAGAAGTAAGTGTCCATCTCTTCTTTCAGGAGCCCTGAAAGATTTTGTTTGTTTGTTTCCTCCTTATTTGAATAATATTTCCAGCTATGCACAGTTTTCATCCTCATCCTCAGGCCCAGAAAACTGAAATCCTGTTAACTGGTGGTTCTTAGCAGCACAGAGGCACTCTTTCTTTCTGCTTCCCAACTTACTGAAAGAGATTAAGCTGGAGTCAGTAGAGTCAATTAAAGAATCTTCAGGCCTGTAGGTACCATCAACATTTTCTAGCTGGTTGTAACTCTCATACAGATAAGTGGATTTGAAAACGAGTTAGAGCTGCAACGGAGAAATGGGTTTTGGGAGTTTAAGGTAGTCTGATCCATTTTTTTACTCAAACTGCTTTCAAACCAATTAGAAAATTTCTCTAGCATAGACTCAGGAGTCTCTTTCAGCAGTGTCTGCCTATAGGAAAATATGTTTGAGATGTGGTTCAAAGGGATTTTTGTTTAGCTGTATGGTTTTGTGCTGGTTTCACCCTTATGTAGCCCATGATATCCTTGAAAGGTAACACACATGCCATCTTGATCACAAAGCCTGTGTATGTGCCTTTAGCACAGCTGCTGCTGAGGCTTCTCCATTGACTCCAATATGTTAAGAATGAAGCAGAACACTTGCTCATAGTTGGAACAACTGAGATCATGTGACACTTAACATGCCATTTTTTGCGGTCTATAAACTGGTGGATTGACTTTACGCTGACACAATCTGCTATTAATACTTTTAATGCCATAAACCCTGACTCTGTCTGAGGCCTCCTTGAGCAATGTGCTGAAGGATAGGTATGCTTATATACCATCTGTCTTTTTGTCAGTCTACTGTGAAGTCTTAGGTGAGCTGATGATGGACTCAATTAATTTCTTCTTTTTCTAGTCTCCTTAAAAGTCACTTTTTGCCTTTTAGGGGGTTTCAGGATGACCACTCTCGGCCCCATATTTGTTCCCTTTATTCCCAAATGCCTTCTTTCTCTATCCAAACACTTAATTTTTGTTTTCAATGCTAATAATTAAATACAAAAACCCTTCATTAATAAAACTAACATTGCTTAAAGAAATATGGAAGTTTCCCCTAGTGATATTATCTTGACCACTCTACACAGAGTGCATGAACATAAACAGACTATTAATCAAAAAATTATACTGCAAAATGTGTATGTTAGTGTTAAGAATCTTAACTGTTTCATTTTCAAGGTCAAATTAATCAGTCATCACTCAGACAGCCCCTACTGAAATATGTGTATTAGAACTATGTTATCTCATTGCTGAACATGTACAGTGTTTCTGAAATGATTTAATTTTTTCTTCAAAAACAGAAACAAAGCAGGCGACACTGAAAGTAAATGCCTTGGAGTGTTAAGCATTTAATGGTCTCATCCTAGGCTTCAACTCACCTCTCTTACTCAGATTAATTAATGGGGAAAGGGTTTTTGGAGGGGTGTGTGGATTGGTTGGTTTGTTTACCTAGAGAGATTTATCTGCACGTCTGGTTTAACAGTGTAATGGTGAACTGAAAAAGAGAAAAATGCAAAATGAACAGGACCCAATCTTGGAAAGAGTAAGCTTCCATTGAAGCTAATAGATGCTTTGCTCACAAAGAGAATTTAATATTTAGCCCGTGTTACTTTTTCACTGTTAAGCTCCCAATGTTTATCCTCATCGCACATATGTAAATCAAGGCACCCACAGACAAAATAACTACTTGTCACGGTCACACAAAAGGTCAATGACAGAAAGTGAAATAGCCCAAGCCTCCTAATTCCTAATCTAGTGACATATCCAGTGAACCATATTGCCCTTCTGAGTTGTTGAAACTACACACACACACACACACACACACACACACACACACAAAAATCTCCTTCAGAACAGAAATAAAACATATGTCTACTTACTCACAGACCTGTAGTCTAAACCTAAGCTGATGCTTTCCCTTTCTTTGAGTGTCTTTATTACAATATTTGATCATGCTGTATTTCAGAATACTTTTTACACCATCCTACATGGCTTATAAATATAGTCCTTGGCTCTGACTCAGGCAAGCACTTGTGCACATGATTAAATTTATTGAAGGTTTAAATCCTGTTGGGACTTAAACATTGGCTCAGGGTTAAACAGGTACTTATGTTATGACCTTAATAGGGAAGCCTTCCTGCGTTGGGATAAATATCTATCAACCCTAATAATTCATGTAACTGAAATTTTCCTTTAGGTATTTTTTGCTGTTTTTTTTAGCTTTGAAGAATAAACTAGTCTGCTAGGGACATGAGAAGGCTACACATGGATATAATGGCAAAGGACTTAACCAAAGAAGATCCCAACACACTGATATTAACCATAACACATAAATACTATATTTTTACATGATTATTTACTTTGGTATAGGTAAGCATGAAGTCAGTACTTTCATTATTTTCAGGGATATGCAATTTAGCTCTGAAAATTCTCTTCAGCCTCAGTCTTGGTATAAACTGAAATACATGATCTCAACAACCTAGAAGGAAATGTCATCCCTTTTTCCAAAAGAAAACATTCTATTATCTCTGCAGTCAAGCTTTAGCATTATGAAACTCAACGTAAGTGTCTTCCTTCTGAGCAGACAGCTGTGAACCTTATTGTGTTTTAATGTAACACAAAGATGTCTTCAATTTCAAAGGAGGAAAATTAACAAATGGTAATTTGAATCCAGTGTTACAGGCTTTACTCCCTGTGTAATTCATTGGTTTCAACTGGAAAAATCTGGTTCTGCTTAGGTGAAAAATAAACCCTTTTTTTTTACTTTGTTGTTGGCCAGCCCCCTGTTTTCTATCTATAAAATTAGGAAGATGATACTTATCCACCTTTTCAAGGCTCTTTGAGATGAACAGAATGAATGAAAAGCATTTTTAAATATGAAGTATTTATTGCTTTAACTATTATTATTGAAATGATGTCATTTTGATAATTTGAAAGTTCGTTTATATAAAATACATTTATTTATATATTTTATATTCTGTATCATACAGTAATAGCAAAAGGGAGACCATCTTTCTGCCAAATTATATATTTACCCAAGAGATTACAAGGGATCCAAGGCAGCTATTCAGGACTTTTTGTAAATATTATGCACTTTATACTAGCTATAAAAGATGTGCTAGTCATTATCCAAGTTCCAAGCAATCCTGAAAGTCATCTTGATGTTTGTAATAAATTAGCTTACAATAAATATCTCTTTAAAGGTAACTTCAAAACAAAATGGAAATGCTGAAATTCTCCAAGAAAAGCAGCTCTTGGGGAGTTTTGGCCAAATCTGTGAAGTTTCCAATCAAATTTTGCAGGCTTAAGAACCTTACCTACGCTACAAAATCTTCTATAAAATTTTCCTGCCATAACGGCTCCACCAGTGTTAGCAATACTAAGAGGGCTAAGCTGAGCCAGTAGCTGAAATTTTTAGAAAAAATTCTTGTGTGCATTCAGCCAAGAAGTTCAATTTATATGTGTTGTAGTGTAGAGAATAATGAAGACTTTAAGGTACTTCCAAACCTTCAAGTTTCCCTGCAGACTTCTAACGTTTGCCCATCGGTAGTGAAGGTAGTTTAAAGCAATGCATTGATTCAAGTGCACATAAAAAGAGAAGAGATTTTTTTTGCTATTCTCAAAGCTTCAAGGAAGGATATTAAACAGCCACAGGGAAGACAGTTAATTACAGCTATCTACCAGCTGTTACTTTTTTCCTAGTTAAAAATGGCTGCATTTAAAACATAACAAAATGCAGTTTTACATGTGAGCCAGTGCTGTCCTGCTTTTTACTGGTCATCAGATTTTTAGTATCTCATGTAACCGTGGGTGGGCATTATTTATTTCTTTTTAATGGGTCAATATCTTGTTCTCATTTACTTCTAGGACAGCAATGTGCTGCCAATACTCAAAGAAGGGGCCCCTGCAAAAATATTTTCTTAGGCTATAATTAAACTTCAGGTACTCACAAAGAGGAGGCTGAGGAATCCATTAATTTGTTTTCCCATTGAAACAAAAATCCCTTTTCCCAATCATAGCTGTAGAGGGAGACCACAATGCTGTGCAAACCAACATACTAAATGTATATACAAGAAATGTTTGTTCTGCAGTTCTGAAAACTGTAGTGAATCAATCAGTGATGCTGTGTGACTATGTGAATGTGTCATTGCAAGGATTTTATATGCAGCATCATTCAATGAATTGTCCTCTCTGTAGTGAATAATCTAAGAAACAGTAAAATAAGATAAACAGTGTTTACCTTGTGAAATTATAAATGCAGGGTGAGGTGAAAGTGAGACTATAACCTCCCAAGATAGTAGAAATATTTTCCTCTAAATGTTAAATAAATGTGCGTGTATATACAACTGTATATATTTTAAGAATATTCTATATAAATAAGTATTTAATATTTTTCTTTTAAATTCAAACATTTTGAAGAGACTCAGCAATTACTTAGTGCATATCCAGGGGTCAAAGTTAGCCAGAATGGCCCGAGAATGCTGTTCTAGGACCCACTATTTTTAGGCGCTGAGCATTCCAGGCCCCTAAAAATATAAAACGGTGCCGGAATGCTGCGTTCCAGGGCCCACCATTGAAAAATAGCAGGCCCCAGAATGCAGCATTCCGCCACCATTTTCTATTTTTAGGGGCCTGAACGCTGCTCCCCTAAAAATAGCAAGCCCCAGAACAGCATTCCCTGGAGTTCCAGCAGGGCAGGGAAAAAGCCCCACCCCAAATCCCTCCCCTTTGAGGCCCTGCCCTAACCTGGGGCCTGCCTCCCCTGCCCCTGCCCCAGCCGGGCCCGGGCCACGCTGCCAGCCTGACCTGGGGCCTACTGCCTCCTCCACAGCCACCACCCCTGATAAGTACTGGGGCAGCTGGCTCATGTTGAGGGGACACTGGGGGGAGGTGGATTTTGGGGGTGGTATTGGGGCTGGAAGTGGATATTGGGGATGGGGGAGTGGGTATAGGGATGGATTTTCGGGTCAGGTATTGAGGGCTGGGGTGGATTTTGGGGGCAGGTATTGGGGGCTGGGGTGGATTTTGAGGGTGGGTATTGGGGACAGGGGAATGGATACTGCGGGCAGAAGCTGGGGTGTGGGAGGGCGCCCACCTGATTATGAGAGTTCCAGGGCCCACCAAATTATACTTTAACCCCTGTGCATATCCAGCAAGGAGGTGAACTCCCCAAGAGGCCAAGAAGTCATCTAAACTCTTTATTTAGATATGGTGGCAGAATTTTGAGTCAGCAGCTCCCTGGAGCCCTCTCAGCATGTTATAGCTGTCATTCTAGGCCTGAAAAGGCCAAGCCATCTTTGTAAAATACAGGACCTAAATCTAACCTTTGAAGACATGTTATAGGGAAATGCAATCATTGTGAGTAGTCTGGGCTTTGGTATGCATTTGTATCATTAGTGGGTTCTCCTCAATATTTACATATATCCTGTTAGAGGTTAGCAGGGTGAATGAAGTGCTTCCCTATCTGTTACCATTGTTCTGTTGGAAGGGGTCAAGAGGGAACATTAACACCTAAATGCACCTTTGATGTACCAATGTAAACTGTCTGGTAATGGTGCTAATGCAGTTAATTACCTGGGGTGCCCAGGAGGCAGAAGTGGGATTTTCTCCCACGAAAGCTCATGCGAAAAATTAATCTGTTAAGTCTTAAAGTGCCGCACGACTCCTTGGTGTGTGTGGGTGTGTGGTTTTTTTGTTTTGTTTTTTTTTTACTTCAAAGGACAATATGCATTGCTATGCTCCACTTAAGAAAGTACCTGGGAACTGTCATCAAAGCCCACATGAAGAATTGACCTGCAAATGCCCACCTTGCTAGCTACAACTATAAAAGGACTTTGGGAGCAGAATTCCTTTATCTCACATCAGTCCAAACTTCTCAGGGAAAGTTTGGGCTGCAGGATTGAGATCCCAGCTAGCACTGGCCTGGAAACCTCCCTGCTAATTCTCATGGGGCGAATTAGAACAGACTCTACACTTGGATGATTTGGTCTCTATTCCTTAAAACCAGATTTCTAACAATTGAAGCTGTGAAACAAGGATTTATCTTCTATGGACTCTAAATCATTTGTATGTGTGTGATTCACTTTAACATCTCTCATCTTTTGTTTGTTTTCCTTTTATATTAAACCTTTAGTTGTAGTTACTAAAGGATTAGCTGACAGCATGGTATTTTGGGTAAGATCCAAGCCTATATTGTTCTGTGTAATGTGGCTGACCCCTTGGGGTCAGAAGAACCTATTTCTTTAACAGACCTGGTGGCTGTACTGAGGACTGGTGACTGGAATGCAGTAAAGGGAGCTGGCTATACTATATGGTGGCTTCTTGATATCCTTTGTGGGGGATCAGAAGCATTGTCTGTGACTGGTTGGGGGAGTTTATCTCCAGATAACCCCCCAGTGCTTTGAGAATCTGCTCTCCTTTTTGCAGTTTGCCCTGATCTTTGCATATTCAGGTGGTTATCCCAGAAGGCCCGGGTCACAATGGCGCTAAGGGCCATTCAGTACATGCAGAAATTGCATTGTACACCCATACAAAATCTTCTAGCTCTGACCAAGTTGTTAATCAAAACTGTTACCTCTCTCCTGCTCTCTGCCTGTGGCACACAGGAGTTTAGTACCTGAGGGCTCTAATACTTCAGTCTAATTACTGTTGTTTGGCTTGGTGTGGAGGTGGCTGGGTGGGGGCTAGCCAGCCTTTGATATGTAGAAAGTCTGACTAGATCACCTGGTGGTTCCTCCTGGCTTCAAACTCTGATTCTATGATAGTTTAGGCCCACTTGTAAGCTAACTTATCCGTATTCGCTCTGACTCTCTCTCCTGGACTTCTCTCAAACCTGGATATTGCCAGTTTTCCCTCCCCTGTTTCAGAAAGAGCGGGAGTGTACACTAATACTGAGCTTTGGATAGGATGAAGAGAATGTGGCTCCACTAGTGTAATAGTTTCCGTTAGTGGAGTCAGGGCTCACCCACATAGCCAAACGGGGGACCCATTAACAACCTTGTTGTTCCCTAATAAATTAAAACATGGTTTCACCTTGCAGTGTAGATGGATGGGATCAAGACATGTTTTTGCTGTGCCCCAGAATTGTATTATAGCCCTGGACAGAACAGGGCTGTGTGTGGTGCAGTGATATGGTTAAACAATAGTTCTGCCCTGCTTATACTGCAAGATCAATCTGTTTTACAGATCTCTTAGGAAACAACCATGTTGTAACCAGTTTGATTGAACAGGCAGTTTTCACAATGTAGGTAGGCTGTAAAACAGTGCAACAAATGGGATTCTTGAGGATGCTGACCTGCAGATTGCCTGATTTTTGCAAGGGAGATATATGATTCTGTGGAGGATCCAGTTCCCTGTCAGACAGGACCAGTCATTCCTGAGTGAGAGAGAAATGCCAGACTGATGAGTGGTACAAGAATAAAAATTTGGCTCTTTTTGGAAGAGCACATTCTCTGCCCCAGCCACACTCCACAACGCAACCAAACCTAGCTTGCCCTCCCCACTACAGCCCCAGGACCAGAGGAGCTCTGTGCCCCTACCAGTTATTTGGCGGGGGGGGGGGTAGTCATGTCCCTGCTTGTCGCCCCATGCACACATCTCTGCTAGGAGAGTTTTGAAACCAAGTACTGGGGGAAAATCAACAGAAGGAGAGAAACACATTGTTCAGACAGAGAAGGCCCTCAGGAGGATCTATTAATGAGGATTTTCTATATGCTAGTAAATAGGAGAGGATATAAATTGATAATGTATAGGAAGAGCTGAAGTGAAACAGTTAAGTCCCATTCAACTACATCAGGTGAAGGCAGACATCTAAATATTGACAAATTTTATAGATACCTGTATATAAATGGTAGAAGTTAAATAGTAAGAAAGAGGAACTTAAGAGCTTGATATTAAAGGAGGATATTGATATAACAGGCATCACAGAAACTTGCTGGAACCATGATAAGTCAGTGGAATACGGTAACTATATTAAGATATATAGGAATGACAGAACAGGTTGTGCTGGTGAGGGAGTGGCACTATATTGAAAGAAAACATGGAGTCAAATATAGTAAAAATGTGAAATGAATCATATAGTACCACTGAATTTATATGGATAGAAATTCAGTGATTGGTAACATATTCCTACTGTTATACTCTTATTATCCAAGCTCATCACCAGCATGGTGTCAGTGATTGTGAAATGCTCAAGGAGATTAGAAAGGCGACAAAAATAGCAAACTTGGTAGTAGTAATAATAGGGAATTTCAACTCTCCCGATATTGACTGAGTACATGTCACTTCAGAGTGGGATGCAGAGATAAAATTTCTAGATGCCTTTAATGTCTTTTTCTTGGAGCAGCAAGTTCCTGGAACCCATAAGGAGAGAGGCAATTCTTTATTTAATCGAAATTGCTGCACAGGATCTGATTCACGAGGTAAATATAGTTGCGCTGCTTGGTAATAATTACCATAATATAATTAACTTTAACATCTTTATGGGGCTGGGGCAAGATATCAAAGAAGGCTACCACAGTAGTATTTAAATCCAAAAAGGGGAATGATGGAAAAAAATTGGAAGTTTTTAAAGGGAAATTAAAAGGAACAGTCAAACAAGTGAAATGTCTGCAAGCTGCAAGGGAAATTTTTAAAAACAACATGAGAGGCTCAAATTAAATGTTCACCCCAAATAAAAAGAATAGTGAGAGGACACCCCTCCCCCCCAAAAAAGGCCACCATTGCTAAACAATAGAAAAAGAGGCAGTTGGAGGCGGAAAGATATCCGTTAAAATGGCAGTCAAATCCTACTGAGAAAAATAGAAAGGAACATAAATTCTGGCAAGTCAAATGTAAAAATATAATTAGGTAGACCAAAAAAGAAAGTGAAATGCAACAGGGAAAAAAACGTAAGTATGTCAGAAGTAGAAAGCCTGCCAAGCCATTATGGGACCACTGAATGATCAAGGTCCTAAAAGAGAACTGAAGGAGGATGAAAATGCCATTGCAGAGAAATGAAATGAATTCTTTATATTTATCTTCTCTGAAGAGGATGTGAGGGAAATTCCTACACCTGAGCCATTCTTTTTATGTGACAAATCTGAGGAACTGTCCCAGACTGAGGTGTCAATAGAGAAGGTTTTTAAATCAATAAATTCAATGGTAATAAGTCCCCAAGACCACATAGTGAAGAGTGCTGAAGGAGCTCAAATATGACACTGCAGAGCTACTAACTGTGTCACATAATGTATCTGTTAAATCAGGCTCAGTACCAGATGATTAGGAGATAGCTAACCTGATGCTGATTATTTTTTTTTTTAGAGGCTCCAGGAAGGCTAACTTCAGTACTAGGCAAATTGACTGAAGCTGAAGTAAAGAACAGAATTAACAGACACATAGATGAACACACATTATTAAGGAAGCTTCAACAATAGCCTTGCAAGGGAAATTATGCCTCACCTGTTTATCAGAATTCTTTGAAGGGGGTCAATAAACACATGGACAAGAGTGATCCAGTTGAGAGACTGTACTTGGACTTTCAGAAATCAAAGTAAGCAGTTAGAAGATCCTCTCATGAATCAATACGTGTTTGAAAGGTTGGAAACAAAATGTACAAATAAATGGTTGGTTTCCACAACAGAGAGGGGCAGGTGGTGGGGCTCCCCCATACATCTGTCCTGGGATCTGTGCTTTTCAAATATTCATAAATGGTCTGAAAAAAAGAGATAAATAATGTAATGGAAAAGTTTAAAATTATACAAAATTAGGTAGCTAAGTCCAAAGCAGACTGCAAAGAGATACAAAGGGGTCTCACAAAACTGCATGACTGGGCGAGAAAATGGAAGATGAAATGCATGTTGGAAAACATAATCCCAACTATACATACAAAATGTTGGGCTCTGAATTAACTGTTTCTAGTTCTTTGGAAACATCTGCTCACAGTGCAGGGCAGAGAAGAAAAACTAAAAAAAACAAAACAAAACCTAGTGATCATTACATTAGATAATAAGACTGAAAATGCCATAATACTACTATGTAATTCAATGATACTCCCATACCTTGAAAGCTGCGTACAGTTCTGATCACTTCACTTCAAAAAGCTATGAGAATTGGAAAAGCAACAGAGAAAGGCAACAAAAATTATTAGGGGTATATACACTAGCTTTCTTATGAGGAGAGATGAAAAAGAATTGGACTGATCATCTTGGAAAAGGGACTACAAAGGGGATAATAGACATCTAGAAAATCTTGAATGGTATGCAGGAATTGTTATTTACCCATTCATATAACATAAGAACCAGCGGTCACCCAATGAAGGTAATAGGCAGCAGATTTTAAACAAACACAAGGAAATATTTATTCACACAAGGCATAGTCAACCTATGGCGGTGTTTCTCAACGTTTACTGTAGCGGGGAACACCTAACCATATTAATTAATTTAAGCAGAACACCTAATGAAAAGTTCCTTGAAAAAGCTAGCATGTACCAGATGTAATGCTGGTAATATCTGAGTACTGTGCATTCCTGCAAGAAGTATTCAGGAACTGAATTAATTACAATTTTACAAATACAGCATGCATTTATTTCTAAACAAATAGATACATAATAATTATACACACAACTTAAAACTGAAAATATTACTCGAGTTTTAATGGGAATTTTGGATCTGCATGTTTGAACAAAGTTCATTGATTCTTAGAGTAACGTTTGTCAAAGGAAGTCTTGCCGTGAAAGTTATGTCCAAGCAATTTTGATGCTAGCAGTAACAGCAGTGAGAAATTTGAAGTGCTCCAACTGAAGAAAAGGAGCAAAGTGGCAGCAAATGCTGATGCGTGCATGGAAGCTTTGCTGTGCTGAAGAATTTTAAATCTCCTAGGCACTTGTTGGGTTGCAACATTGCTCCTTACCCTTCCATGTTCAGTCTTTTCCACTCCCTGATGGGGAGGGGTTGGGGTCACTTGCAGAACATCTTCACTATGTCCACAGAGCACCATTGTTCTACTGAACACCAGTTGAGAAACCCTGACATAATGAACTGATTGCCAGGCAAAGTTGTGAAGTATTCAGAAAATTAGATACACTCATGGAAAGTAGTCATGGAGAATAAGTCCATCAATGGCTATTACCCTGGATTGCTAGAGACACAATGCCCATGCTCTGGATGTCCCTAAACCTCTGATTATCATATGCTTGGACTAGACAACTGGTGTTGAATCACTTTGTGATTGCCCTGTTCTATTAATTCCTTCTGATAGATCTGGCCTCAGCCATTGTTAGAAGGCAGTGCACTGGGCTAAATGAACCACTAGTCTGACAAGATATGACCAAGTATATTTTTATTATGTAGAATGACAGACACGTCAAAATCCTAGTAACATTTTCTGTACCTGCTATTTTGAGTCAAGTAGCACCAGCTCTCCTTGGTGTAAGTACAAACGTCCTAGGTGCATAGTTGGGATGAGGGAAATCTACCCAATATGTGGGGCCATAAAGCTGCTTCCGTTGAAGTCGATGAAAGTTTGTTCATTGTGGGAAGGTGTAGGCCCTGATTTTTCCTTTTGTTTGTCTTCATTTTGTTTATGCCTACTCCTATTAGCAGGTGATGAACTATAAGTTGTAATTTAAGGCACCATTATTTACATTGTAATTAAATAGCTATCATTTAACTTGATATGTTATACTATTTTCATCAATTTCCTTATCTAATCAGTGTAATTGCACTTTTTTTTTTATTATATATCTTTTCAACTTAGGGATCAATCTTGGTCTTCCTCTCTCTAGTGGATCTGTATTGAAATTACACTAAGAACAATGGTCTCTTAATCATTTTGTTTCATTACCTCATTAAGTGATTTGAACATGGGGGGAGGGTTCTGTAGTAGCTTTGGATTCCAATGTAATAATTTAATCCCATTGTATAGGCTTTTCTTGTTTTCTTTGGTTGTGTGGTTGACACTAGAAAGTGCTATATGTGCAAATCTTTATCTCAAAATTCTTTACAGACATTAATTTTCTCCTCCTTCTCCTGGCAAAGAAGGTAAATAAAATCACTATGCAAGAAATGGAAGTGTTGAAACACAGAAAAATGAGCATACTGCCCAGGGTTGCACAGTAATTCAGTGGCAGAGCTGAGATCAGAGATCCCAGGTGTTAAAACTTCCACTCCTGTTGTTTAACCACTGAGTTCCACAGCCTTCCTTCTAAAAAGTTCACCATTAATCTAAGGCTTCTTATTAAAAACATTCAAACAAACTTAGTTCCCATTCATCTTTTTCTTTATTACTTTATAAACAAATGCATATTTATTTCTAAATACATTGATCTTGCAAGTATAATTTGCTCATTTTATTTTATTTTTTCATTGCAAGTTGACGTTGTTTTTATATCATGTGTCATTTGCTTTGAACTCCTCCTTTCCAGCATGATTTCTTTTACTACATACCTACTTCATCATCACAGGTGTATATTTGGAGAAGTTGAAATAGTTGACTCCTGGAATGCCACAGCACCCTTTCTGTTCTTTGATTTCCATTCTGTGATGTGCATGGCATTTTTATGTCTAGAGTTAGGAAAATTCTTTTCTTTTCCTTCATTGTTAAAAATCTTTTCGCTCAAGAAATGTGTTTTTCTATTCTGGAATCTACTAGTGAGCTCTACAAGTGCATGCTATGAACAAATTCTAATTGCAGCTATGCCTCTCTCTCTACTGTTGTTGACTTTAACCCAGTGGGACTGAGTTGGTATAAATGATAGCAAAATTTGGCCTATCACTATACTCTGTTGAATTATAAGGCTAATGGGGGCACCAGTTTGAACAATGAAGGGCTCCAGAGATCTATATGAAGATAGATATTATTGTGCATATCAGTGATCTGAAAAAAGTGTAAATAGCAAGATGGGCAGACTTGCAGATATCTTTGTTATATTTAGATTAGGAAAGACTATCAGGAAATAAAAACCTTCAGTGTTGCCAAAAGCAAGAAAATGAATATGGAAAGAAATAATTTGAACTATTCCTACACAGACTGCTCGATTCAAAATTAACAGCATCAACTCAAGAAAAACACATAGGCATCATACTGGAGACCTCAATGAACATGGTTGCTCATGCAGTTCTGGTAAAATAAATAAACAAAACTTTAGGCAGTCCAAAGAATAGAATAGAAAATAATTCTGAAAACATTGTATCAACATTATATAAATGAGTAGTGCATCCTAACTTGGAATACTCTGTTCAGCTGTGTGTACACCATCAAAAAAAAAAAAAAAAAAGATTTATATCCGACCTGATCAAGAGATGGGTGAAGAAATAGATGGAAAGACTTGTTTTTGTCTGAAAAGATGATGAGAATGAGGTTAGGACTCTCTTTAATTTAGAGAGGAAACAAATAAATAAAAGGGGACGTGACAGAGATATATCAAGTAGTATAAAGTAAATTAGATAAATTTTTTTATGCACAATACAGGAACAAGGAGACATCCCATGAAATTGAAAGGCAACAAGTTTAAAACTGATAAAAGAAAATATTTTAATATAGTAACTCGTATACTGTGCAGTATAAGATATTTCATACAATAACACAGGATTCTGAGTCCTAGCATTTAGCAGGGTTTCAGGGGAAAAAATAATCTTTGATATGATATTGAAACAATCCATAGAAACAATCAATAGCTCAGTTTAGAGAGGATAAAAATTGACACAGCCTGGAAACTCTCCTGTTTCATTACATAAACCAGCCATTAACTGATGAGGGTTAGAAACTTTCCCCATGGGCAGATTCCTCAATAATTATTGATTCTATGTTGTTTTGCACCTTCCTCTGAAGCGTTTGATGCTGTCAGAAAGAGGTGCCATCCTAGAGGGACAACTAGTCTGACACAGCTGATAATTCATATGCATTCATTCCTAATAATCCATGTGTAAATTTTCAAATGGACAAGACCCTGGACATTCATCGACTTTAACTTTATCTACCAGCAATTGAATTTCCTAACCAAAAGCTAATTAAACTCCATAGAAAGGCTCATAAACACTTCACTGGCTTTGGGTCAGGATTTAACTGATGCAAAGCCACACATGCTATACGTCTACTATTTAAAATCTATTGCAGTAGTGGTCTTCAGATTTTATAATGGGAGGGGCACAGTGGTTGGAGTCAGAATGATGATGTTCTATGCAAATTTGATTTGTACACAAACAAATGCCAAAGAGAAAAGCATAATGTTTAAAAGCACCTAAGCTATTTTTTTGCCAAGAAGTCTTTTTAAATAAAACTAAAATTTCACAACTTTTTCTACTTCACTTGGCTTTTTAATAGGAACTTCTGTCTCTCCTTATTTCTAGAAGTATGTTTTGTACTCTGCTATGACTTTTTCTTAGTCCTTTTATTTTCACTCTGCAGAGTTTGGGAAAAATTTTAATCTGTGTTAAATTTAGGGTATCTTAAGGGGGACCAAAAGTGGTTCTCTGCAAATTCCAAACTTTTATCATCTCCCTGGTTGTGTGTTAAATTTCAAGTCACTTAGAATTTGTAGAGGTTTTATAGGCTGATGCATCCACCACCACTGACCCCCAAATAAAGGATCTGTATCCAAAAAATTTTAAATAGATCTTCAAATAAGAAATAGGCCATGGGAGTCTGTCTCTTATAAGACCATGAATGTATTTTGGTGAATTTTAGGTTATTTCTCATATGAATACCAATTTTAAGAGCCTCATGGTTGATACAGTGTTCAGACAGTTCTTGCTGTCGTTTTGTTTGCCCCATGGAGCAGCACTGTAGTTTGCTTCAAGCCCCAAAAATCTACATCTGGATTTTTAATACCTTACGACTGGGATTTGAGTTTGATTCCCTATAACTTTAAAAAAAAAGTGATCTTGCCAGACAAACTCAATAGTTCCTTTTTAGACAGAACTGCAACGTTAGTGGATGAAAGGTTTGATATTATTTAATGTGTTCATTATTAATATCCTAAAACAGGGAATAATTTAAAGTAATTAAATGATGATACTAGACAGAAAATGAGCTGCAAAAACAAATAAGGACACAGAATTAATAAAAAGGAAATAGAAGCAATGAGAAGTATAGGCAGAAAAAAAATTGTTCTAGTATGTGAGGGTCATTTAACAAACTGGCCGTTAGATTCTCAATGCAAAAATATTTTGATCAGATTGAGTTCCTTTGGAAAGACTGAATACTGTTTCTTCAATTTTTTTCACCTAATTTTGATGTCAGTTTGTGTAACAGACCTTTTGTTGTGCAGTTTTTTCTATATATTATATCTTACAGAGGATAGTTAACAAAACTACTAGTCTTTCTGAATTAATGATATCATAAAACATTGTATCGACATATCCTCATCCCTCCAATGGTGTCTAAGTGCTGTTGAAATAAATGAGTGTCAGAATGTATTTAGTAGTATTATACCTACTCATAAGCATAAAATGAGGTACTAAGTGGTAAAGTGATTATCTGGGTCACACAGTATGTTACCAGGAATAGAGCCTTTTAGTTTAACTCCATGGTATAGGCTGTCTCAGTGCATCTAATCCCCAAAAGGAAAGCTGCAAATGGAAATCCAACCCTAGACTTAGAGATGTTAAACTGAGAATTTAATTACAGTAAAGAAAGAGCATAAGGGGATTTTTCATTCATGTGAAGTAAATCCTCCTCACAGTGACTGGTCCAGCTTGATATGCTTAGCAGAGCCTCTGCTGAACAAGCACGCGCACTGTTGAGGCATTTCCAAAGCAGTTTAATTTTATCAGTGGGTCTGCAGAATGAACAGCCAAAAGACAATTTGTCAGCTCTTTCTTGAAAAAGCAGCCACTCAAACAATGGACAGCTTTCTGCAGAATGGACAAGCACAAGGAGAATATGTCAGCTTTCTGTCCACAACAATGCAAAATAAAAATTAACCCAAAGTGACTTCTTTTTTTTTATGCTTGAGAGACTTGTCACTGGGAGGCTTTTAGGTCATCACACATAATAGTAATAATAATACTTAGCACCCAGAGAGTGTGTTTCATCTTCAGAGTGCTCTTTACCAATTGTTCATGTTCCTCTCTTGTTTTAGACCAGTAGTCATTAATTTTCCTTTTTAAAATGGGGGAACAATTTTCAATATGATGGTCCACTTATTGAGAGTTAGGATTATCTGCACAAAGAAAGAGCTGTGGGTCGTGGCTATTTAACTCAAATTGTCCCATGTCAGCAGGATGATAGGATGTGCAGGACAGCTGTGGTTTTGACTATCCTAACACATGATGGCAAAGTAGCACTGAGATTTATTTGCAGAAGTTTATTAAGATGTTGGATGGTCAGAGAATTTAAGATTCTGCCTTCCTTTTCAGGTTTCAAGTAGGAATTATTGGTATCTTCTGCAACATAATTAAATTTAAAATAGATAACTCAGACTTGTAGCTCTGTGTGGGTTTGTACTTCAGTCTTTCAAGCGAGGAGTCCAGTGACATGTTTAAAGACTAACAAATTTATTTATCACATGAGCTTTGGTGGGAGATTCCATGAAGCCCATGCAATAAATAAATTTTGTTAGTCTTTAGAAATGCCACAGGACCCCTTGCTTGTTTTGCTAAACTAGACTAACACGGCTATCCATTTGGAACATATCAGTCTTTGTATGTTTATATGGAAAACACAGCATCCTTAACTGCTGTTGAGATTACTCCTGGCTGCAACCTGAGGATCTTTCCACTTTGCAGGGGCAGGGCCATACTGAATAAGAGTAAGTAGATATGTATATATGAGCAGGCCTACACAGAAGAAAAGCATGCACCCTAACTTTTATGTGCACATCTGTTGCATGTTGTCCTTTGGAAAAAGTTCTTAAGAGTTGAATAATGAGAGAGAGAGAGATTGAGAGAGAGAAAAAAAAATCTTTCCATAGTTGGTTACTTTGGTGTGGGTGTGACATTTTGTTTTGTCATTATTTCTGCTAGGAAACTCCCCCCCTCCCCCTCCCCCCAGGAGCAATGGTTTTCTACCATATCCTGAACACTCAGATTGACAAATGATTGATTAAACCCTTTAGAGAGCTTGAATTCTGCTGGCTCAGCATGGACAAAAGAAAACTATATAATGATGTGGGTGTTTTTCCATGTCCCTAGCTCTTTAACATAAATGCTAATTAAATGACTTCGATATAATTTAGTGAAAGTCCTTCTGCTGGGGGAGCGGGTCTGGGCTGGTTTGGTACAAAGACATGCTTGACTCTTGACTCAGTACAGCCCATTGCTGGAACGCCATGCTTGTGAGGAAGGAAAGTGTGAAGTCATCAGAGTATGCGAAATATGTAGAGCATCTATCTGCCAGTTCAAAATTGATTTTTTGCCAAGAATATTTAATGTACACTAGAAGGGAGCTCTGTTTTATAAGACAAGAATCTTGCTCCAAGTGGATAAACTGCAAGGCTCACCAATTTATCCCAATGAAGAATCAGATGTATGGATTATTGGCGAAACAAATGGAGCAGATCTCCAGTAATTATGATCATTAATAAAAATTTGCACTTCAGTATCGTCTTTCACACAAGGGTACTAAACAGGTTTATAAACATTTAATGAATTGATCTGCTGACCACCCATGAGAAATGTGGAAGTTGTATTATCCCTATTATATAGATAAGGAAACCACGACAGAGGTATGTTAAGTGACTATAAGTGTAACAGCAGTATTTATTAGACCACACTCGTAACACTGCCCTCTCACTTCCATTAAATCAGTGTCCCCTCAGTTTTCTTAAATCCAGTTACTTTATTTCTCTCTCAGTAAATAGCCTAAAGTTCCTCCTCTTTCCTCCTCTTCATATTACTTATCCTTTTTTTGAAACCAGTTTACAAAATTCTAACCACCTTGTCTTTCATTGGCACTAGCACATTCAATTTAACTTTCATCTTCCATCACTGAGCAACTCAGAATCATGTGAATCATCAGGGAACCTCAGTTCCAGTGATCCCTGTTAGTCTGGGACCTCTCATCAGTCCTCTTGAAATTCAAAAAATGCTTGCTGCTTTTCTCTGGTACCTCTGCTGTTTTCCAATGATGTTTTAATTATACCTACTAAAGATTTCCACTCTCTGTGACCTCCTGGAGTCTGTCTGGCCCTGGTGTCTTTTTCAATTCTCAGTCAGAACATGTTCTGACTTAGCATTCACTTGTTCTGCCTTGTTCTGATTTCCTTCAACATCTCTTCTCCTGGGAAGTGCATGTCTGGTTCTGGCATCTGTCCCCTTTTCCACTGTGAAACAATGAGGCAAATAAATCATTTGTAATTTTTTTTTTTAAACAGAGTCTGCCTCTTTTGTCTATAAATGCCTTTGCTGAGTCTTAAAGGTTGTGCAGGCCTGGAGTCTTAGGATTCCTAAAGAAAAGGGATGTATTTTCATAGGAATCAGGGTTATTCAATGGAATTCACTTTGCACGGCAATAAATTTTTCCCAGAACAATGGTGATTCTCAGGCTCCTTTAACTCACCGTCATTTCTCTTTATCTGGTTTAAGATCCTCTGGAGATTTAGTGGCAATATTACCAGGTATTCGCGATACTGTTCAGTTTGTAAATGCTAGGATAAGAGTCCACTTTTATTGAAAAGACAAGCTCATGATTTCTGAATATCTATTTAAATCAGATGTGCCAAACCTTTTGCAAAGGGGAATTTGTTTGTGGAACTTGTTCATGCTCCGTGCTTAGCCTGTTTTGACTTTGTAACAGCAACATATGTCCTCATGGCAAAAAATGTGGTTATCGTAATTCTCTCTAAACAGGGCTTTCCTTAGGGGCTCTCCATTAGCTGAATGATGTTCAGAATGTTGCTGCTTATTTATTCATTGTTTGGAACAACACACACTCATTATACTAGCCGTCTGTAGCACCAGCAACCTGAATTTATTCTGGCCCTGTTGCTTTTCAGAATAGGTCATGGCTGTAATCAAGACATCCTCCTCCTCGTTCCTTGTCCTGAAGGCTATCAGCACAGAAACATCATGTACTTTTAAGAGACTCCATCACTGTTAGCAAATATGCATGTTGATGATAGGACATTTGCAGTGGGTCTCAGAAAAGTAATATCCATGGGGATAATAAAGGTGTGTTGCCTACACACAGGGTCACAACCAATGAGTTGGTACACAGAGGGAGTCTCCACATGGCCCTAAATCAGGTAGTAGTTAAGTAGCTCTGTCCTTGAGATAGATCTGAGTGCAATTGCCTGGGCAACAGTCACAGAGAAAGGAATGGATGATCTGGTAGTTAGGAACTATACTGCAAAGGATTTATTATACTTTAAAATGCTATACTAATTTGTACGCTAACCCAGTTACTGGAACCACTCTCCTTTTTCCTATATATCTCTTCTAGGGATGAAAGGATAGGACTCCATATAAGCAGACCTGGCTTTTGCCTTGGGGTGGTACAACCCCTGTGCAGCCTTGGGCCAGTCACTTAATCCCATGATTAAAAATGGGGATGATCATGCATGAGAAGGATATTGTGCTAGTGTTGCAATTGACTGAAGTTTGTAAACTACTTTGAGATCTTCAGTTGGAAGCCATTTTACACTTGGGCCATGAATTTTATCCTTTGGCTTTATTATGAATAAATATGCAAGAATCATATTTTAGAAAATCAATCCAATTGCTGCAAAGCCAGGATTTGAGTCTGAGCTCAGAACTCAGAAAATAAAGCAAAGAGACAGGTTGCCCTAGCTGAGTACATTTAAAATGGTGAACATTAAAAAACCCTCCAATGAACTATATCCACTTAAAATCAATCTCTAAGGATGGAGATAATGTTAGGAAATTGCTTTTCATTTGGTAGTGTTCCTTGTGACAAGTTAGAAAAACCATTAGATTTGTCTCAAATTATTATTTTATTGCCAGCTATTCAACTGTTCATTAATATCTGGAAGCTCTTGGTGTGAAGAAATACTTTAATTTTAGAAAATGTCACAGGAGCAACCTTTCAAGCTTTACTTCTGTAGGAGTTAGTTTGTGATAATGGCAGTTGACAAATGGCTCTCAGGATCATGGCTGTTGAATCCACTCAATATCTCAGGTGATGCATCTCATTTCAGGAGATTCAATTTCTCTAGTCATATACTTAGCACTCTCCTAAAATAACTCATTCCTTAATCCAGTTTTCGTTTTAAATAGTGAAAGTATGAAAATTGTATATATTCACTAGCTCCATTTCCATTAGGCCTCACTAATACCAAAACCAATTTTATCATAATATGTAGATGGCACCATGCAGCGTGACATCAAAGACAAAATCTTATCTGAAAAATCATTAACACAATCATTATTAAGCATTTGCATTCCAGTAGCACACAGGTACCTAAACCAACAGGTTCTGATTGAACTTATGAAAAAACAGGCAAGACAGACACACAGTGGAAGAAAGGAAGCTGGAGAACAGAGACACAGAAATGAAGGCCCAGGTTTTTAAAGATCCTTAGGCATTCCTGAACTCTTTGTACTGAGATTTTTGTCTCAAAAGGGCCTAAATCACTTCTGAAAATATTTAGACTCCTACCTCAGTTAAGCATTGAACACTTAATACAGGAACAGCTAAATACCTTTAAAAATCTTGCCCTAAGAGATTAGCCCAAGGTCCTGCAGGAAGTCTGTGGCAGAAGCAGGATGTCCCGAACCCCATTCCACTGCATTAGCCACAAAATTTTCTTTTTCTCTTGGTGGCTGTGTGATGACTTATGAAGTTAAGCATGCACATAATTCATTCCAGATCAAGGCCATACACTACCACTGCCCATGTGGTACCTGTTAATAGAATTACAAGAGCTATCTTCATTTTCTAGGACTGTCAGTTTGTTACACTTCATTAACACTAGATCAATTTAAAAATTTTGAAAGAAAATCAATTAATTTGGGTACTTGATGGAAGCAGGTTCTACTGAATTCCAAAGGGGCAGCCATATTAGTCTAGTTCAGCAAAAGATGCAAGCAGTCCTATGGCACTTAAAGACTAACAGATTTATTTATTTGCTATTCCAGTATGACCTGATCCCATGTCTTACACTCATCCCATTCTGTAAGTTCCTCTATCTCCAAAACATCTGACGAAGTGGGATTTTCTCCCACAAAAGTTCATGCGATAGATAAACCTGTTAGTTGTTAAGTGCTACAGGACTCCAAGGTTCTACCAGTACTTTGGGTTCTTCTGAAGTCAATGACAAAACTCACTATGATATCAGTAGGGCAAAGATTTCGCCCAAGATCTGTATAGAGCTGGTTGAAAGGAGACACATACCCCTGACAGCTTTTGAGGTTTCAAGCTTCCACAATGGAATGGAAACCTTTCAAAGATTTACACAAACTGAAATTGTGTCAAAATGTCCGTTTTCAGATTGAAATGGTCAGACAAGCTTGTGCACGCACACTCGTTCCAGAAAGTCCGCCCAGGACCTGGGAATCTGCTTCACTGAAACTGTTATCCAAGTCTATCTTTTCAAAATGTTTCCAGACCAATGAAACTGCATATTTTGCTAAACAAATGTTTAGTCAAGAAAATTTGAAGAACTACAGTCTTTTTCATCCCTACCCAAATATTTTTTTAGTAAAAAAAATACTTATTACATGTTGCAAAAACTAGAAAAGCATTGTAATTTTCTTTGACTTCACTGAGACTCTAACATAGATACTGAAGCTTAAGTTTCTATATATGTATTATGCTATGAAACCTACAATAAAGGAAAAAGGTGTAATCCTGTCTTAATGGAACCTGAATGCACATTAATGGTGAATTGTATTGTTAAATGAATTTCATGATCATGAAAGATTCAAGCTTGATAGCTGTGGATATTGAAGCTCTTTATTTATCCATATATGTTATGCAGGTATAATATGTTACCCAGGTATAACAACACAGACAGCAGCAGTGAATACTTGCCTGTAGTTCTGTGCAGAAATGTTTCAATCCTACCCTAGAAGAACCCCCATCACAGGGTGAGAGGATCCTTCAACATCTATATACATAAACTTCTTGACTGCAATTGTCATGTTTGCAAAAGATTTCTCACGGTTGCTGCTGCCAGTTCTGTTTCTCTGGCAGTATCGAATGTGGAAGCACATTTGCTGACCAGACATCCTTTATGATTTTTATTCAGTGTATCACATACAAAGTTTGAATCAGCGATGAGGTTGGTGGGGATTTTAGTTCTTATTTTTGTAATGTTAGGCAATGTAGACAATTCTTCCATTACTGGCATCTAGCCTAAGATTTCCAAAGAGTATTAATCAGTGCAAATTATGGTAGTGATTTTTTTATTTTACTTGCTGTTCTTAACAAGCAACACAAATCCTTTCCTACCTCTTCCTCCCACCTTCTTAATCCAAATCTTTCTCTTTTGTGATAGCACTTTTGTCCTTTCCATAATACCTGACTCAAATAAAAGCTAGTGGAGCAGTAGAGAGAGTGAAAATCAAAATGTGAATATGTTTTGCCAAGTAAAAAGATTTCCACTTACAAAAACTGGCAATATTGATTGAGCAGAAACTTCTTATTTCCTAAGATGAACGAGGAGTCCTGTGGCACTTTTAAAGACTCACAAATTTATCGCATGAGCTTTCATGGGAGAAAATCTCACTTCATCAGATGCTTTGAAAATGGGGGAACTTACAGAATGGGAGGAAAATAAATGCAGGGAAGTGTAAGTCATAGGATCAGGTCACCCTGTAACAGCTAATCAAAGCAGTTGTTCAGATTCAAACACTGGGGAACAACATGTAGATAAAAACATTTGTTAGTGTTTAAAAGTGCCACAAGACTCCCTATTTATTTTGCTGAACTAAACTAACACGGCTATCCCTTTGGAACTAATTTCCGTAGAATTTTACCTTATTAAGTCTGTAGTTGAATCATTTCCAAAAGGGACTAAATCCATCAGATTGCTTGCTGAGCTCAAAATCAACTCCAAATTAACTGTTTAAGTCCTACACAAAATAAGAAAATATCTTCCATAATATGTCTTTCTATTGTCTGTCAGTAGTGTTAGCCAGAAGCAAAGGAAGGAAAAGTTCAAGCTCCATTAAAGGAAAAATGTCTTAAGAGTGAGTGCACCTGGACTGTAGAATGGATAGAAGTTCAAGGAATCACTGCAGATATTCAAAAGCAAGTCAGAGACATTAGTGGGACAATTTAGCAGATAACCCAGAAAATGCTGAGACTTAGATTCAATGGCTACATCTACACTGCCAAAGATATTCCAAAATAGTTATTTCAAAATAACTGTTTTGAATTTATTTTAAAATAATTATTTCAAATTTATTATTTCAAAATAAGAGTCTAGTGAAAATTCTGTATTTCAAAATAAGGTAGGAATTATTATTTCAAAATAGGGAGTCTTCAGTGGACTCTCTATTTTGAAATAGGGGAAGGCAGGGAGAAGTATAGGGCCCTTATTTCGAAGAAAGCCAATTCTGTGGCTTGGAATCGTTTTTTTGTTCAAAATTACTTTTGGAAATAAAAGCAGGTTTAGTTATTTCAGAATAGCCCCCCCTTTTTTTTTAATAATGAGGTGCTTATTTTGAAATAACAAAATGCCTGTGTGGACAGGTAAAAAGTCTCTTGAAATAAGTCTCCTTATTTAAAAAAAAAAAAAAAAAAAACACTTTCAGTGTAGACATACCCAAGAAGTGAGGTGATATTCTCCTAGTTTTGCTGTCTGTAGGCCAAACCTTTCCCAAGGATTCATCTATAACATAGATCTGGATGAAGCTGTACATCCTGCAAGGAGCTGTGGCCTGGTGAGGCTCCATATTAGCAGACTTAATCAAACCTTTAAAAATTCACCTGTTTCAGGAGAGGCAAAATAAGGTTTATGGCTGCCTTATGTAAGGGTATGTCCACACCACAGACAAAGGTGTGAGACATTTCTAAATGATTTTTTTCCTAGCAGGGAATTGTATCACTTTTTTTTTTTGTTTTGTTTTTTTTGTTTTTTTTTTTTATATTAAGCCCCTTGTCTGGACAGAGGAAAAGATAAGCCCAATGTCTAGGGAGAGCAGTAACACTTCACTGCTAATCAGCAATGCTGTTCTTTGCAGTATTTATTATAATTGCAGTAAAAAAAAAAAAAAAAAAAAAAAGAACATTTACTGTTCAGCTGCCAACTTTTATGCTCCTTCTTAAATGTGAAATACTAAGTGACAGGATAACATCCTAAAGTATGAATTACAGACTAACTCAAAAAGAACAAAGCATCATTCCTACCTATAGAAGCAGCCTAGTCATTGAAAAACAAACAAAAATATGGCCTAAATTTGAAAATGCGGGTGCCTGACATTAGGCACCTAAATCTATATTTATTGAGCTGTTTTCCAGAGGTGCTGAACACTGCAGCCAACAATTGAATAATTCTTGTCATCCCAAACTTAGTGTAATGCAATTTTATTCCCCATAGAACACTGTCGTGTAGTCTGTACATGCCACTTGTGTATCAGAATATTTTTAGGAATGCCTTAAAGAATTTTTAAAAATATTTTATTGGGACTAACTTGTCCATCCTTTTGCCTTTAAAACCAGTGCTATGTTTTTCGGGTGCTGAAGTGTTTTATTTCAGGAGTGGGAGATGTGACATATATATGGTGACTATATGTCCTGTTTTGTCTGGGACAGTTCCTTTTTTAATCCCATTTATTCCCCAAAAAACTGGGCATTTGTCCTGTTTGCTTTTGTTGGATGATCAGTTGGGGTGATCAACTGGATCGATTGGATTATTATAATTTATTTATTAGTTGCATTGTGGTAGTGCCTGGGAGACCATTTAGGGATCTGGAAGCCTATGTGATAGGCGCTGTACAAACACAGAACAAAAATATAGCTCCTACCCCCAAACAGCTCACGGTAAACTGGTTGAATCAGCAAAACTGGTGTGCATTGATACATTGAGATAAGTGACCCTGATATTGATTTATTGGCCCTTACCTGTTGATTTAAATTGGTAAGGACTCAGTGGAAAGCTCTCTTAAGTTGAAATAAGAATTTTCCACATAAGAATGTTCCAATCATTCGGCTAATTCAGTTCCTAGAAGCCAAATTAATGAAGTTTGCATGTTCTTAAGTAGATAAGCTTTAATTCCTTAACAATATTACTGTGCAAAATGTTCATTCCAGCACACAACTGTCCATTGGACAAAAAGAATCCTACATCAAAGATTTGGTATACTAGAACCACAATCATCAAAGCAACATAGTAAAAGAAAATCACATTGCTTCAAACACCTGTTTTGCACTGATGTCTCATTTTCATAAATGCTCTGCTTTATCTCACCATTTTTCTATTAGTAGGAAATCATTATCGTGTGCCAGTGTGCTCTTCTGCTGACATTATAGTTTGTGTCAGTTTATTTCAAATGGCTGTGGTGTTTAGGACTTCATTCCAGAAATGAAGGAACTCTCTTAAAACCACTGGTTTATTGTCCTAGTGAGATCTGTTTCAGGCGCTCGGCCACATGAAGCAGATCAGTCTTACTTCTGATTTTGTAGTACTTAAAACCAATATTCCCCTTGTACTTCTCAGATAGAATCATGTGTGTGTTTCCTGCATAGCCACAGGGGGAGCAAATGCATACTTATGGATCTGATCTTGAGCACAAATGCTATTCTAACATCATAGATAAATATGCAAAAATCAACTGCCACAGCAAGAGTTAAATATATTTCAAAGAATGAAAACCTTTGCCTTTATACAGCACCCAATATAACCAGAGAACCCTGGGGCCAGATCCTCAGCTGAGATAAATCAATGTAGGTCTACTGAAATCAGTGGAGCTCTGCTGGTTTACACAAACTGAAGATCTGGTCCCTCGTCACTTCAAGGATGGAATTAGATTGAGGGAAACTACAGATGACTGACTAGAAGCCTCAAGGGACTGGAAAGGGCTAGGATGGAGTGAACTTTGCCTCCACATCATTAACATAAATCCAGTTCAGGATGGAAGTGACTGAAAGCTGCTTCTATTTGATGAGCATGCAAGAATTTGGTTTTCTTAACCCAGCCCTTAGTGGACAGGTTCACATACTCCTAGTATGCTAATGATAATATATGCCATGTCACAAAACAGCAGCAACTGGCTTCATTGTTGGCATTCTCAGCAGAAAGATCAAGATCTAAATGAACATGTAAACCACATGACCTTTTGCATCTAGAGTAGTTCCTCTAGCTCAGCCCTGAGGGGCACTGATGGGGAGTTTCAGACTTTCGCTGAGGATGTTATGATTACTCCAGGATCGACTATTTCAGTCTACAGAGCTGTTAATCTGGAGCCTTTTGGAATGCAATAAATTCCCCTTGTGCCTTTGTATACACACATCTATTTATATTGCGATGTGTGATGTGAAGAAATGTATTGATATTAAAACATGCTTTTCTTAAGAATTTGTCACTCTCAAATTAGTGTAATTCTCACTTAGCATTTAAACCAAACAAAAGTTTTAGAGGAAAAACAATTGCATTAAATCATGGTATCTCTTACTATACAAAGCTACAGAGAAATGAGCTCTGGAAATTTTTCTAGCTGTGATGTTTCCTGTTTGTTGCCTTGTTTTGTGAGTACTGAATATGTGGCAAAATTACCTGCTAATTAGTGCAGTAATGGTATGAGTTGATTTAATTCCAGTCACTGGATTTTATGCTGGGGATAATGTATCAGGTGCTATTGCTTCTGCATGTCAGCAGATCTGTAGCATGTGATTTCCTGATTTATTGTATACACCTCAGTTTGATGATGATAACTGAAGTCTGGACACTTGAAGAGAAAGTCAGGAAAGCGTGCCTGTTTGAGACAACATTCAGGCACATGTACAGAGTTAAGGATATGCTTGACTCCTGTCCTGAAAAAGGGTTGGCTTCATATTTACATGCTTTCCTTAATTGAGGCCTTTGTGAAGAAGGACTTTATTATAGGATAATATGGATTTTTTTTAATAGTACAACTTTTCCCAGAATGGAAGGTTGGCATCTTTTGAGCAACTAAAACATATGTATTATGTTCCCAACATCTGTATCTTCAGAATTTTTCACGTTAGATTTATACTGCAGTGCAAGATTGAATAAGGGATTATCTGTTAGTATTAAGTGGGAATAATGGACAGAGTTAATTTCCTGCATTATTGTAGGGATTGATGAATATGGGTGTTTCATATTTTGGATCATTGACTTTCCTCTAAATCCAATTATGAGTTAATCCTATGTTAAGTGTATGGATTAAAGAATTTCCTGACTCTGCAATTTAATATTAATGGCTTTACTGGTTCATTTCTGGGCTTTAAAATAAAATAGGAACAGGGTTCTGGAAAGATTATCTGTGAAAAGGACAGGACACTTACTTTAGAACTTCCTTGTTGGCTCTATCAACTCATTTGTATTTTTCCTTGAGGGTCAGATGTTTTCCTTCCTATTCATTTTAACTGAGAAACTCCACATTCTTTTTGACTGAGGAGCACACCCATGACAGTGAGAAGAAGAAGGTAATAGTGATGAGGAGCTAAAATAATGCTAGTCAAAGCATGAGGCCTAAAGCAGGACATTCCTCCTTTTATAAGACAGTCACAAAACTAGCCTTTAGCTGCCAGCTTCTAGGAAGTGCTTTAACACTACACCATCATTTAAAGAGTGCACTGTTCACCCAACTACATCAGAAGTACTACTGTCTGGACTTTGTGGGGTGAGGGAGGCTTTCTCCAGTTGAAAGCTAACCAAAAGTGATTCAGTCAATAGACATCAAGCATTTTATTTGATTGCACTGTTTTGATTCCTGGGTGGCTCCAGAACTTTGAGAAAGCGCTCAGAAGTGGCGTTTGTTAATGAAATTTGTTTGTGTGAGAAAATACAATGGCTTTTAGCCATTCTATACACATTATAGGAACAGGACCTATTTAAATTTAGTGCAGACACTGAGTGATAGCTCATTTTGCAAAGAAAGTTTGTTTGAAAATGAATATAAGAAACTGTTTTTTGCTTGCCTTTGAAGCATGGGGTATGGCTCACTTGCTGGCGGAGTCTCTGTATTGTAAAGTCTTCAAACCATGATCTGAGGACTGTTATAAAATATAGGTCTGTTTGCAACTTAATAAAAATAATACTAACATGTAATGAAATAAGCTGACACAATGATATGTTAACAATGCAGAAGGCTAACCAAGTGATAGAGTAAAGTTCAGTGGAAAGCTGCCAACTCAACAGCAATACAAAGAGCAGTTGTAAAACAGATGAGTTAGCAAGGACATGTCCGTGAAGGAAAACAAGAATGACTGAAGGAAGAGCCTTGTGGTTATCCTGTAAACACCTGTGTGATGATGCTAGTTGTTTACTACACAGTATATAAGTTGTAGCTATAGCATTAGGGGGGTGGGAAGCTTACTGGTTCTGCTAGGACTCTGTAACTTCCCCTTCTTGTACAAGAATAAAAACCTTTTCAACCACTGAGTTGTGGTGTCTGGTACTGATTGGCCCACCTAGGCACCCTAAATGGGAATTTTCCCATGACAGGACTTGAATAATTCAGTCACAGGTTAGAGGTTTATTACAAGAGTAAGTGGGTGAAGTTCTGTGGCCTGCATTGTGGAGGAGCTCAAACTAAGATAATCATATTTGTCCCTTTTGAGCTTAGAATTGATGAGTCTATGAAAGCACACTGTCGCATGCTGTCCCACTAAAACAGGGGTCTCAGACTCAAATCACCATGAGGGCCACATGAGGATTAGTATGGTAACCTGAGGGCTGCACCACTGAAACTTTTCCATCCAATGATATTGCAAATATTGGTAACAATCGTATCATTGCAGGCCACAGGAAATAGCTTTACAGACCGCATGCTTGAGACCCCTGCACTAAAATAATACTAGCTCATATATTTACAGTCCCAAGCAAATTAAACACAAAAAAACCGTTAAGTTTTTGAAAGAATGGCTATGCCTGCTGAGGGTTCTCCAGAAACTATGATCACAAAGAGTGAGGGGAATCACTGAAAAAAATGGTAGAAGAGCAAGGAGAGAGAAATCAACCTTTTCACTATGCAAACATAAAGAAGGAAACAAAACAAGCTGAATGAAACTAATGATTCATTGAGGGAATGCTGTCAACAATTCTATGCTGAATCTCAGAACCATTGAAAGGTCTAGCAGATCTGAAACAATACAAGCACATTCTGTAATTAATGGTGCTAGAGAAATAACAAAATCCATTAGACCCTCCACACACCTCAGACGTGCCAAAAAACAAAAACACATTGGGGAAAAAATGGGCTCCCAGTTGTGTTCTACAAAATAATCACAGAAAATTGGCCCCCATGCTGGCAGATACCTTAAATATGCCATGAATCAAGGTCACCTACAGTGCCATTGCCTATGAAAAATATTATAATAGCATCCAACTTTTAAGAAGCAGGAGGCCCGAAACAATGGGCAAATTAGAGGGTTGCTGAGCTGTGATTTTAAGATTCTAACCAAGGCCAGTAGTGTACTGGAGTGAAATACTGTGGGGCTCTTGAGAACCCCTTGTTCAAATATTGCCAAAAAGCTGAAGGGAGGATAGGGGTGCATGGATGGAGTTCATTCTCTTATCTGGAGACTGTTAAATCATCCCAGCAGAGAGGACAGTGCTGAAATTCATAGAAATACTTCTGAAGAGCAATCTTTGCCTTTCCAAAAGGTCAGGTATTTTCAAAACAAACAAGGAATCCTTTGGCACTTAAAGATAAACAAATTTATTTATCACATGAGCTTTCGTGGGGGAGAATCCCACTTTGTCAGGCACTGTTGATAATATGTAAATAAATCAAACAGTCAGTAAAGTTGGTTAGAATAGAAATAAGACACATTGTATTGAGTCTATACAGTTTGTTTGGTTTGCTGAAATAATCTGAACTGATGCAGTGAAATGTAAGCTCAGAATTTATCTTTCCCTCCCATGCTCAGGGGTTATAGTAAGGGGGAACTCACCAGAATGCAGTTCCAGGGACCCCTATTTTTAGGCGGGCAGCATTCTAGGGCCTCTAAAAATAGAGGAACCGACCAGAATGCTGCATTCCAGGGCCCCACTAAAAATAACACGAGCAGCTGGAATGCAGTGTTCCAGTGGCTTCACCGTAGGCCATGTTACACCTTAAGCCCTGACAGCAGAGAGCTGCTGCAGGCTGGGAGTTCGTGAATCTCCCCCTGCAGGGCAGAGCAGCTTGTGGCCAGAAGCAGCTTCCAGCTGGTCAGCCAGCCTGCAAACAGCCAACATAAGGGCTTTGGTGGGGGTTTTGTGTGTGTGTCTGTGTCTGTGTCTTAGAGTGACTTGGGAGGTGGCTGTGGCAGTGGCGGTGGCTGTGTCTGGGGGTGGGTGTTGGAGAATGGGGTAGGTTCTGGGGACGGGTATTGGGGGGCCCACCTGTGCTAGAGGGGGGCTGGTCCATGTGGGAGGGTTCTGGGGCCCACCAAATTATGCTTTAACCCCTGCCCATACTGTAAGTCTTTCTTCAGTGTAAGGTTTCTCCACTGTGGGATCTGACGAAGTAGAACTTCACTCACAAAAGCTCATGTGAAGCACAAATTTATTTACAGATTTACCAACAGTGTCTGATGAAGTGGGATTCTATCCCATGAAAGCTCATGCAATAAATAAATGTGTTAATCTTTAAGTGCCACAGGATTCCTTGTTTCTTTTGTTAAACTATACTAACATGACTACCCCTCTAGAACTAGGTATTTTCAAAATATTGTCAGATAAGTAAACCTCCAGACTTCTCTGACACCTTGCCTGTGACATGTGAACAGCAATATAAATATATTCAGCACATTTCTGCTTATTATTTATTCATTTATTGCATAGTATATGCATTATGGTCGAGCCTATGGGTTCAACCAAGATCAGCACCCCATAGGTGTAGCTCTATACAAACACACAATAGACAACCATCCCTGCCTGTTTCTTCTCCAAGAGCTTACAATCTGTTCTGTCCCTATTTTGCTTACCAGATAGGTTAGCCACCATCCTAGGTTTTGACTGTAAGAATATTTGTTTAAATCAGGGATATCAAACATGCGGCCTGTGGCAAAAACACAGCCTGCAAACCTCTTCTATCCAGTCTATGACTCTGCTCTGCGGGACCACACTCTCTCCCTGAGAGAGAGAGAGAGAGAGAGAGAGAGAGAGAGAGAGAGAGAGAGAGTGGTCTTGCATACCTGGTGCTCTGCAATCTAACAACATCAAGATCTAACAACATCAAGGAGCACTTTGTATGTGAGACTGCACTCCATAGATCACACACTCTCCCTAACAGTAAGAGTAGTATTGCAGAGCTCGCTTTCACATATACAACACTCCATAATGCTGTGATAGTGCCGTAGTATTTCAATTTATGGTATGTATGATCCACCTAAGTACATTTAACTCAAATCTTGCTCACTGTAACAAATGAGTTTGGCACCCCTGGTTTAAATGGAGAGCAAATTAAAAATTTTACTAGACTCTTGCTCTTTGCCTCTGCAGCACATGTTCTCACATGGTTGATCTTAGATAAAGGAGAAAAATTTTGTGGAAGACCCTTGTCAAAATAATGATAGCCCATCCCTGGCCAAGTTCTCTGGCTTTTTGACACCACACTATAGATTAAGTGGGTTTATATGAAGGAAATTTTTTTTTTTCTTTTTAAGAAAATACTTGCAGATTGCTAAATAGCTTATCATTGGCATAATGCCTGTATTGCTTTGAATTTGTCATCTTTAAGCAGCAAATACCCTTGATTTATTCTGCTGTATGTTACTACCCTGACAGAATTTGACCTAGAAAAGAAATGTAGAGAATTGATTAAAAATAATTTACAGTTTCCCACCTTTGCAATAGCTATTGTTCAACAATAATCCTTTATGCTGAAGAGGAACAGATTAATCCTCCCTTTATCCCAGAAGATTGTGTGTGCTAGAACCTCAGGTACAGCTATAGAATCTCTAGAACAACCACTGAAAACAAAAGCAGACCTACAGAAAATATCTACTGGGATGAAAAAATATAAACTCAGCATGTATCTGAGCATGTATGTGCAAGACAGACAATGTTGCAGAAAGGCAAAAAGGTTACTTGTGAATGCCCCAGCAAAGTCAGCCTCCCTGGAGATGTGTACCCCAACTACTGTATAAGATATTTGCTAGACTTTCAGCTGGAAATATAGACATATCTATACCTGCAAACTTGAACTTCATTTGCTAAGTTGTGAATTCCCAGCACAATACAAATTGCCAGGCAAAGGAAATGAATTTACTCCTGCAGCAGGTGAGTACATAGCAAAAAGTGGGAGAGATTTCTGATATAGGTGACTGATGTAAACACTTGATTTAACTAGAAACTGTGGGCTTGCTTGTATTCTTGCTTACTTCTTTGACACTAGGGTGACCAGATAGCAAGTGTGAAAAATTAGGCCGGGGTAGAAGCATTAGGCACCTATGTTAGACAAAGCCCCAAATATCAGCACTGTCCCTATAAGTCAGGACATCTGGTCACTATGTTTGACACTGGTGTCACTGCATTGACTTAAGTTGTTAGTCTTTAAGTGCCACAGGACTCCTTTGTTTGTTTCACTAGAGTAATCACTGTTACCCGCTCCCTTGATAGGTAGAGTTCTTCTCAAGCCCCAGTCCCTGCTATTTTTGAGTCTCTCAGCATTCATTAACACTCTCTCTCTCTGTATTTCCACCCTCCTCCCTCCCCCCCCCCCCGCCATTTGGTACTGTATGAATATCTAACAACAACAACAAAAGACAGCCCCTGCCCAGGAGACCTTACAGTTTGAGTAACTCCATTGTCTTATGAGTGGCATTAAGTTTCTCTGGACTTACACTACTGTAATTGAGAGCAGAATTTGGTCTTCCAGCCAAAACACCGGACTTGGAAAAATGTAGTATCAAAGCAGAAATGGAATAGTGGTGTTGTACAGAGCCTAAAACAATAGGGTATGATCTCTGACTGAAGCTTTTAGGTACTATGATAATACACATAATAAATATTAATGAAAGGAATAAATAAGGCTACATGTAAAACAAGAAATCCAATGACCACTGATACTTCATGTAACATGTTAGGTCCAGGAATTTCAATATGAAGCTGTCTTTGTTGAAACAATAAAAATGTCTTTCCCTCTTCTTGAATTTGAACCCCACCCCACTTGCTTCTAGGAGAATTACTGTCTAAATTTTATGAGCGGTCAGTCTTAAATTAAACTAGCCTTCTCATAAATGTATACACAGAAAAATTATCCATGAGGTTGTAATACTTGATACTGTGGTTTGTAAAGGAGCTTCCATAAAATACCATCACTCCTCTTCTCCAGTTTGCTGCTGCCTTTGCATCATCTGCAGACGTTGTGGCCAAAAGAGCTAATATCAACACTGAGCCACATTGTGTGGGGCGCTTGGTGTATTGCTCTTTGTAATCTGCACCTTTAAAACCAGGCTACTCAAAAACAAAAAGGAAAGGTCCTATTATTCCCTTTTTGCCTTACAGCTGGTCAGAGTGTAGTGACAGAGTTACAGGATATAGTTTCATATTGTTTTGCACTTACATGGATGTAGTCTGTTATGTTTTTGTTTGAAAAGCTTTTAAAATATAATATCAGTCAAAGAAAAATACACTAATTGAAACAACTTTTGTGATGCTCAAAAAAAGCAAAGTAGGACATTTTCATTCTTAAAAATTTTCCCAGGGGAGACTGTCCTAGACTAGCTATTGCCTTTGGCATTCAGAATGACTAGCCCTTTAGATACCCAAAGGTGGAGAACACATGCAATGCTTTGGTACATCTGCTCAATCAACCCACTGTTTTTCCATAAACAAGTTAACAGGTTTAAGGTCTCTCTTATTTGCTGCAAGGGGGGAAGAAAAGCCCAGCACATCCCCCTAGTGGGTAAACACATTAGCCTGGCATGGTGTTTTGCTCTAACAATGTGAGGATGGCATGGTTTATAACCCACAGCAACAAGAAGGTGAAAGTCATTTTTAGTGCACTCTGAATACCCCAAAGCTTTCTCTTCATTTGACGTGTACTGCACTAAAATTGGATCAAATATACTGAGCCAGCAGATGCTAAAGCACAACCCTTCAGGCTACTGGACAGATGCATTGACAGCTTTCCAAGAATAAACACAGACAGTAATAGTTAAATGTGTGCACAAGAGTGTGTATGACAAAAAGGTCAATTTCCTTAATAAGAATTGTGTGTCTATTTTCCAATAGCAATCTTTTTTACCTGTTACATTTATAAGCCATTAATAAATAACAATGATTTAAAAAAATACATTGATTAAGCCCAGCATTGTTCTAGAGAAGGAAGTAAATAATTATTTGTAAATTAACATTGTTCCCAGCTAAAATCATATTTATTCCATTCATGCAGGCAAACATACAACAGCATTCTGCAACTGATTATTTAATCTCTGTGACCATGCCAGGGGGACCTCATAGTGAACCTGAGTCCTCGTGAACTGTGAATTTGATTCTGTTTTTTTTTCAGGTTATTCTTAAAGACACTTAGAACAAAAAAAAAAAAAAAGTAAAGAGCATTAAATGAGAGCTCCAAGACCCCTTCATTAGGCTACTATATTTTGTCCACTGTTTACTGCTTTTACATAGCTATTTGACACTGATTCAGAATTTCATTGTTCATATTGTTATAGCTTAGAACTAAATACAGAGTTGAACATGCAGGTGTAAGCTTCTATGTAAGTCTCTTCTCACTCCCTCCTGCCCTTCTTCAACACATGATCATGTCACTAACATGAAGGTAAACTAAACATCTTAATCAGCTAGAGAAGAGCACCTGCTATGAGTTGTGAACTTGTTTCTTTCTGACCTGCTAAAGACAGATTGCTAGATCCATTAAGTGTTGTATATCAGTATAGGTCCATTAGACTTGATCTACTAAAATGAAGAACCAAACCAAATGATCCAGCCATCACAATGAGACTGCTTTTAAAAGATACTTTATGCCTGGTTTTAAAAAAATATATTTTTTAAATTTTTTAAAACTACAAATACAGAGGATAAAAAGAATATTGAACATCATTCCAGATTCTCTCTTAACAACAGTGGAATAATCAGTGGTTAAAATGAGCCCAAATAACAAACCCAGGAAACAGAAATGAACAGGATAAAGACATGATGAGACAGTATGCACTTGATGATGGTTATGGAAGAGTCTCCATGGAAATAAGAGGTTGCTGTATTGCCTTGAGTAAGTATTTCACTTTAAAATAATTCCTTTCCAGTGGTGCACATGTTGGTATAGCACTGATGGCTTTGTTTTGCATTTCCTGTTTGTGCAGATAAGCGTGCAGTGATTCATCAGTTTGAGTTTTCTTATCAGAATAAGCTCTGCATACGGCATCAATTATTATTGTTTCTGTTTTATATTAACTACCATAATTTAGCTCTGTTTCTACTGAAGCTCAAGTCAGCAAAGCAGGGTCATGTTAGCTTAGAGAGGTCATTCTTATGAGTACATTTCTGATCTGAACCAAGAGAAGAAAAGCCCTGAAGAATTGTTTATTACGATTAATGGCACTTACAACTGAATTTGTGAGAGATGCAGTTTTTGCTCATCTTCAAAATTTTTCCTAGCAGAGAAGCTTGTTATTTTCAACATTTTTTAATAGCTCCAGTAGATTTGCTCAGGGCACTGCATTAACTGGGATTCAAGAGTTTGATTGACACCCTAGTGAGAGTAAGCTTTATCATAAATGACAAGCTTGAGACAGAACTGGCTAAAATAGACCACCTTTGCTAAGCACAAAAAACAAGTATTCTGCTGCTCAAATGAAGCAATCACCAAAAGAGATGAAGATGTTTCCCTCCACAGGAGTAGCATAAGAAAATCTGATGGTGCTTTGGATAATGGAAAGGGCAGCTGCTTTTGTGCACTTTGCCTGTGTCTTTAAAGGCTTTTAAAAAGATCAGCATGATCAGTTAAGCGGCATGGAGCTATATTGAAAATGAAATATCCCTGGCCTAGATCTAGTCACGGGTGACTCAGCAGCACTGAGGAGCCAGCATTTTTGGAAAACAGGAGGATGGCAGGAGGGAGCAGCCACATCCTCATCTAGCATAAATGGGTCCAATTCCATAGAAATCAATAGCTGCTTTACGCCTGGTGAGAATCTGGCCGAAGAGTTCCAAAATTAAGCTTAAGTTACTTAACAATTATTCATGTCTTGCTCCAAAATGTTTCCTAATATGTTCAAAGCTCTGATTTCCACCTTCCCAACAATCCAACCCAATAAACTCCTCCAAGGCAAAGTGCACTCTTACTCATTTTCAGTGGCTGAAAAAGCAGGTGTCCTTTGATGGTGGGCTTATTACTTTTGACCATGTTTTTGCTAACCCAGTCAGAGCTCTGTACAAGACACAAGACAATCATTCTTCTGAATTTAAAGTCCAATCTGAAGAGTGAGGGTGCTCTGTGGGCAGCAAATAATCAGCTTTTTCTTCTTGCATGCATATTTTCCACCTAGAGATGAATAGGCAGCTTATGATATTCACTTGCTGCTTTCTCTCTCCTTCCACTGTATGTCCCACCATGACATTTAAGCTCAGTCAATAACATTTTGAAATGTTTTCCTCATTTTTCTCTTGATAAATGAGGAGACGGCAACATTAAAACCAGTTTCAGCCTTGATTTTTAGCTCAGAGTAGTTGCATGTGTTTCTGCATTTATAACTGTTACCTACGCTGCATGCAGCAGAGATCACAGCTCATCTAGGTTTGCACAATCATTATAGAATAGAATAGAATAGAATAGAATCAAATCATAGGGTTAGAAGGGACCTCATGAGATCATCAAGTCCAACCCCCTGGGGTTTGAACCCAGGACCTTCTGCATATTAGTGTACTCACATAGAATCATAGAGTTGGAAGGGACCTCACAGGTCATCTAGTCCAATGCCCTGCCAGAGGCAGGACCACTCCCACTAAACCATGCCAGTCATGGTTTTGTACAGCCGGGCCTTAAACACCTCCAAAGATGGAGACTCCACCACCTCCCTAGGCAGCTCATTCCAATGCTTCACCACACGCCTAGTAAAAGAGTTTTTTCTAATATCCAGCCTCGACCTCCCTAACTGTAACTTGAGACCACTGCTCCTCGTTCTGTCCTCCGTTCCTACCTAGAATAGTCGAGCTCCGTCGTCCTTGGAGCATCCCTTCAAATAGTTGAAGGTTGCTATCAAATCCCCCCTCAATCTACTCTTCTGCAGACTAAATAAGCCTAATGCTTTCAGTCTTTCCTCATAGGGCTTGTGCTCCAGCCCTTTAATCATTTTGGTTGCTCTCCGCTGGACTCTTTCTAGCATGTCTCTGTCCTTTTTGTAGTGGGGACCCCAAAACTGAACACAATATTCTAGAAGTGGCCTCACCAGTGCAGAGTAGAGGGGAATGATCACATCCCTTGATCTGCTGGTAACACTTCTTTTGATGCAGCCCAGTATGTCATTGGCCTTTTTGGCCACAAGAGCACACTGCTGACTCATATCTAGCTTCCCATCCACCATGACCCCCAGGTCCTTTTCTATACTGCTGCTACTTAGCTGAATGTTCCCCAGCCTGTAGCAGTGCATGGGGTTTTTCCGTCCCAAGTGCAGGATTTTACACTTGTCCTTATTGAACCTAATAATATTGAACCACATAATAGGTTCCATTGTGGTCATGCACACACTCATACACATAATAGTGGTTTTGAAAAATCATGCTCAGTTTTCCACAACAACAATGAAAAAGTCACTTCCAGACCAAGTCCTGGAGTTTTTCATGCTGATGTGGTTTAAAAGAGTGGCTGTAGCAGCCACCTGAAAACTCAGGATAATATCTAGAAATACAAGTTCAGTTGCACCTTCCACTGAAACAGTATGAACTTTCTTGACAAGTATAATTATCCAGTGTATTACAGTGGCAGTCTTATTTCCATTCCTTCCTCTGGGAAACAAGGCATACTATATGTCTTGACACTGGGAAGGGGGAGTGGTTCATTATCAAGCCATCATCTGTCAAGCATTCCAGCAGTGTTTGCACAATTCTGTTTCATTAAAGCTCCCTGCAGGGATTATGCAGTCTATTCTGGAATACAGAGATTCACTGTCTCATTGGTTTCAGTGGGAGATTTTCAAAGCTATACATGGGAGCTAGGGAAAACAAACAAGGAGTCCTGTGGCACTTTTAAAGACTAACACATTTATTTATCACATGAGTTTGCAATAAATAAATGTGTTAGTCTTTAAAAGTTCCACAGGGCTCCTTGTTTATTTTGCTGAACTTGACTGACATGGCTACTCTTTTGGAACCTGGGAGCTAGCTGTGCTACTTCCACTGATTTTTTCAGTGAAAGCCAGGCACCTCACTACCCTTTGTGTCTTTGTAAACCATTTATGCAGCCTTTAGAGGTGAGATCAGAACTTCTTTATCTAAACATTATTTGTGATTATTTCCTGGAACTTGAGATCAGAAATAGGATCTAACCCCTATGCTGGTGGGCAGAATAGATCCTGGACCTACAGTAAGTATTAAAGATGTCAAGGATAAAGCTGCTTGCTACCTTTAAAAATCAAAAGATTAGTTTTAAATAACTGTCAGAGAAAACAAGTTGAAATATTGTGATTGTGATCTGTTATGAACGTATTTTTTTTTGTTGATAATCCACTGGCATTTTTAAGATGATATTTCTTGCAAAAGAACTTCAGGGGAGAAGGAGTACATGTGCATTCACTGTGGTTTGATTTAAATCACCAACTTTAATCATTATATAAAACAGTAAGCAATGTAGCCTGATATATAGATTATACATTGATTACTTAAGAATTCCCAATTATTACTTTGAGGCATAAGCGTTGCTGCTGCTGGGCCCACAGGGCTTTTGCCCTGCATCACCCTGGCCATGTCCCAGGTCCGGATCCAGCCACCTGCTACTGGCCAGCAGTGGCAGTAACCAGATCTGGCTCTGGACCACCTGCCACTTGCTGGCAGCAGCAAGAGGTAGTAACTGAGCTGGGGCTGCCTGCGGCTTCCAGCAACAGTAGGAGTTAGGCTGGGACTGTCTGCCACTTCCAGCAGCAGCAGGAGCTGGGCTTGGGGCTGTCTGCCACTTGCCAGCAGTAGCTGAGGCTGGATTGGGCCTGCCAAGGCTGCCAGCCACTTCCCAGCAGTGGCAGGAGGCAGGAGCCAGACTGGGGCTGCCTGCCGCTTGCCGGCAGCAGCTGGCGCCAGATCGGGCCTGCCTGACCCACTTGCCAGCAGCAGCAGGGGCTGGATCAGACTCTGGGCTGCCTGCTGCTTGCTGGCAGCAGCTGGAGCCGAATCAGGCCTAGGGGGGCCAGATCAGGTGCCTGGACTCCAAACCTTTTGGAGGGGGGGAGTGGGATTCCTACTTTGAGGGCTGGCAGATTCTTGTTTCAGGATCAGGTCTAGCATCTAGACCAGCAATGGCAATTTTGGACCTCAGGACAGAACGGTCAGTTTCCCTCCTAGAACGAGATAGCTGAGGTCCAAGTGGTCTTCAGCTGGAAGTTTTTACATATCTATTATGTGCCATGCAGGTTCCTGGGCATCTGAGGCATTATCTCCTACTCAGCTTCCCAGGTGCCTTGGACTCCCCAGGAAGATTACAGATGAACTCAGGAAGTTGAGTAGCATATACCACCCTCCACAGTAGCCCAGGAATCTGCATGACACATAATAAATAAGCTCTGTTCAGGGGAGAGGAAGAGAGTATGAGCAGGGGAAAGGGAAATCTGGAGGAGAGGACAATATGTAGCTTTTCTCCCAACTGCCCAGGCTCTTTTAAATCTCTGGGTCTCTGGGCAATTGCCCCCCTTATCCCTCCTTGTCAACAGGTCTGCCCAGTATCATTTATATTACAGCTAGTCCTCACTTAGTGACCTACTCGTTTAGTGACCCCTCAGAGTTATGACCAGCTCTCTGATGAGTTGGTATTATGGCGATGTACGAGAACTCGCATCAACTCTCTCAGATTACCTATATTTACAGTACACTATGCAAACTAAGTTCAGTACATTAGAGCTTAAAACATTTAAAATATATATTAAAAATGTTATAAATGAAGCAAAGGTGACATTAAAACTATCTACCGATGGTTGAAAAACCCACTACCAGTAAAGTACATTATGCTTGAAATACCGGTAAGGGCTGCTCCTCGTTTAGTGACCAATTCGTTTATCAACCGGGTTTCAGGAACGGAACCCGGTCACTAAGTGAGGACTACCTGTATTATATTGTTGGGCTGCAGCTGCAATGTTCATACTCTAGGAACTCTTCTATATTTACAAATAGTTGATTAATACATTTAGCACAGTGACAAACACCCCAACTCAGTAAGGTAGACAGAGATATTACAAAATGTATATCTGCACATCCATATACTCACTCCACCTAAGATGACCTGAAATGTAAGCCATCATCTTCCTTTTCACCATCACCTTCTGCCCTCATCACCAGTGCCCATCATTCTGGCACCAAACAAGGGCTACATCTCTTTCTTCTATAGGCCAGGATGCAACCTTTACAATGTGTATATATTTCATTCATATTCAGTAGGGTATTTTCCCCTTTCCTTGTTTGTATATCCTTGCCTTACTAATGTTGGTGTGTCCTCCTCTTGTAAGCTAATATAGCAATAATTTCAACTTATCATATACATTAATTCATTATGGTTAGATCTCTTTGGATGCACTCATGTATCCATTACATATATCAGTTGCCATGACACTCTTACAGTTGGATTCTTGGATTGCTCTTGTAGTTGGTTATTTCTGTGGTCAGAAATACCTCTTAGATACTCTATTTTCAGCTCACCAATACTTGGGGTTTTCCATGGAGATCTTTATCTGTTGAAAGTTCATGGGTCTTAAGCCTTATGCTATCTCGTTGAAACTGATGTCTTACACTACCTATGTACAGGATACAGGTCTGTCTGGCCATTGCATTAATGTTGAGTATAATAAAATCAGCTAAGTATAGTGAAGGAAAGGTGATGAATATAGCACAAACAAGCTAACCTTATGGGTTACAGCAAGAAACCTTGATTTAAATAATTGATTTTAATTATTTTAATTTTTAGGTAATAAATTTTGATCATTGGTAGAATCAGGTTCCTTGCAGGAAAGATGTAGATAGGCTCTGGTGGCTTATTTAGGATTCTTGATTGTAACTGTAGTCTACCAATGTTCTGTGATTCATCAGCTGTATGCAATAAGGCTATATCTGGTCTTTGGATACCCAGAGATCTACCATTCATGGTTCTGATCTATATTCATGCCAATTGCTTATGACACCTTCAGCTGCAGCTGTGCGATTATTGATAGCATGATCATTGCCTCACTTAATGAAAGGAAGTTGCCAACCATTCTTAATAAAATAATCATTATTATTAATCTTACATATCATTGTTGTTACTAGTTGTGAAACTAGTTGTTAAACTTGTTAAAATTGTGGCAAACAAACCAGATTTGGCCAAGTCATCACATCATATTTCAATGGGAGTTCCGCATACACATCCATCCCTGCTGAGTGTCCACGCATTGCTTCTTTATTTGCACAACTACTGCCCATCTGTTTTCTGCAAACAACTGAAATCCCTGAGCTCCAGATAGTACATCAATTGCTCAGAGTGAGTTAGCACAAATATTAATTTGCTGTTCTCAGACTGTAGAGAATATAAGCTCAACAGTATGGGGATAATTGTCATTTTTGACAGTAATATTTAAATGACCTCTCCACTTTCTCTCTAATGTAAAACCTGATGGTAGCTGTTTAACTATTCTAGGACTTGTGCCTGGAAGGACTCATTGGGTTTGTCTTCACTGACAGCAGCAAATTCACCACTGGCAAATCAGTTTTCCAGATCGACTGAGCAGTTTTTTAAAGACCAGTTCAGTCAATCTGGAAGTCGATCCCTGAAAACCACCCCAGCAAAGTGGTGTAGCACTGAGTTGACAGGAGGGCACTTCCTGTTAACTCAGCTCACTGAAGATGCAGGGTAAGTACACATTAGGCAGTTATTTTAAGTAACTTGCACATCTCTCTTCAACTGCTGCCAAAATCCCCCTGTAACATAGACCAGGACATAACCTGAGTAAAAGATTTAAAATACAAAAGCACTAGATTTCTGTTTTCCTGAATAAAATTCTAGAATGGTGAAGATTGCAGAGCAGCAAACTCAACCTAGATTTCAAATAAAACTTTGCGATGAGTTCAAACCTATATTGTAGCCTTTCAGCGTGGTTTTCTCTCTTTAGCTGATCTGCACCATATTTTATTTTTCTAATGCTTTCTCCTTTACTGCTTGATCATATTGCTGTGCTATGAGTTTGAATTTCTGCTGGAGATTTAAAGATATTATGGAGAGATCCTGAATCTACATCTCAGCTGTTCCGGGATCATTCTATGTAATAAGGACATTTAGCCATAGAGTTCATAAACAGGGAAAACAACAGGATAAGGCATTGCTAACCTATTAAATCAGGACTATGAACACATCTGAAATGTTCTGTGACTGGTTTCTTAAGAACTATGGCATGCTATATTTTTAAAAGACTTTTTATCAGAATATAACTTTTAGAGACAGAAGGTGTAGGTGTACAATGTGCCAGATGAAACACCTGATTTTGTTTAATTCTTTTTCTCACTGAAGTGTGTGTAATCAGATCTGTGTTTATTACACTGGAATAGCACAGGAGAATCCAGCTATCTTTCTCCAGAACAATGTGGAGAAGCTCTGAGGTTAATGATTCTATTTATGTATATCAGGGAAGGTAGGTATTACTGGGTGGATGGAGCAGCTGGGGCCAACAGAGCAACTAAAAAACCCATAACCTCTTGCTTCTGAAATCTATGCAGACATTTGTGTTGACATGAGTGTCCTGCTCCTTTCCATGACGTGAAATTGTTGCATGTGTGATCTCTACAAGACTAAAGTAGCACAGAGCATGTAAACCATAGTTTAAGATGTTGATGTCAAATCAGGGGCCAGATCACTTGCAGAGCCTCATGATAATTTGGATCAGTGGGATTAGAGTTTATTACAGGAGTGGGTGGGTTAGGTTTTGTGGCCTGCATTTTGCAGGAGGTCAGACTAGATGATCACATTGGTCCCTTCAGACCTTAGAGTCTCTGAATCCATGACTTTGCTTTGATTTTTCAGAATTCTTCAGATCTTTTACCTGAAATGCAAATATTTCCCTTCTTTATATTCCCTACTCTCAGACTGTTTACTGTTTGTAATTTGTGGAATACCTGAATCTCATCTCAATAGAATGGACGGGAGGCTGATAGACAGTGAGGCTATGTATACACTAGGAAAAGTTAGTTTGAATTTGTTAATTCGAATTAATAAGTTCAAGTATAGTTCAAACTAAACTTGAACTTATAAATTCGAATTAACAAAGTGAGCTAATTTGACTTAACATTAAGTTGAATTAGTCCACTTTGTTAATTTGAACTAACTGCCTTTAATTCAAATTTAATAAATTTGAACTAAGGGTTAACCCTAGTCTACACCATCCTTAGTTCAGACTAAGGATCTAACTAAGGGCTTAGTTCAAATTAACCAGCAGGTCTTAGTAAATTGAACTAAGCTTTCATTAGTTTGAATTAAGGAATTCCTTAATTCGAACTAATGAAAGCCTAGTGTAGCCAGTTACTAAGTTAGTTTGAATTATGCCTCCTCAATTTGAACTAACTTGCAAGTGTAGACATACCCCAATTGTATGTCTTCACCACAGAATTAAATGAAACTCTTACTCAAGTGTTGTCCCTAACCTGCATTCTGCCAACACACACAAATCTTCTCAGTCAAGTTCACTGGATCTAGCTGGCCTGGCTGAGAACACATGCTAGTGCTTGTGTGCCACTTTAACTCAGGCTTGCAGCACACCCCGTTTCTAGGAAGGATAATTAAGTATGAGTCTGAATATACATTTTTGTATAAGGTAACTGCAAAAGTTACAATGGGTCATATTCATCTCTGACATAATTGATTCATGGAGATCCCCTTGGGATGAATTCTCATTGTTTCCCTGTCTAAGTATTGATTGTTGGACAGTGGCTGACAAAGGCTGCAATCCTGATTTATGTCAATGTACTTTTTCCTCCTGACTTCAAGTAAAGCAACCATGGCAAGTATTATTGAGCAGTCTCCTGCTTGATGTTGTTGACTGTATGAATGGTATAAATAATTGGTTAGTTACATGTGGGAAGGAAAATGAAAAACAAAGAGAAATGAAAGGGAAGGAACAAATTAGCTTGCTGAATGATCATTATTATTAGTAGTCAAAATTACAGCTCTTCAGAATCCAATCTCACATTTTCAAAGCGTTCCAAACAAATGATGATGATGATACATTAACTTAAATGTCACGGGACTTGGGGGTGGGGGTAGGTCATTAAGTGTAGGTGGAATAACAGTTTGATATATGAGACTAATAAGTACAGAAAAGTAATTAATTGGGCCAGATCCTACAATGGGACTTGATGTGGGTGCAAGATTCTGCCCCTTCAGATCTCCTGGCAGGATCTGGATCTTAGTAACTAACAAGAATCCAATGTTTATTGAAATGAGAACTAACTAGAGTCACAGCTCCATTCAGTCAGAATTGTTCATTTTCTAAATGGGTTCTAAAATTCTGTTGCTCTTTACCAATCTTCCGTATTAACCATATGATTAAATAAGGCACAATATCACCTTATTTATTTTTGTACAATGATAGTACTTGTGTAATATGTTTGTTAAATTCTGCTATACAAAAAGAAGGTAATTTTAGCAAATAGTAGCCCAGAAAAATCTAGTCTTGTTTCCTTCACTGTGAACTTTACCCACATATACTTTATAAACTTGCACTTTTCCAGCTTGAATTACTTTGTTATTCCCTGCCCATATTTCCATCCACTGTAAGTACCTTTGTGGTATTTCTGTGTCCTCACTGATATTTGCAACAACTTTCAGTTTAGTGCCATCTGTAAATTCAATTAATGTGCTGTTTGTGCCACTTTCCAGGCCATTAACAAAAATGATAAAACTATTTCCTCTGATTTCGTACAGATCATATGAAGCAGAGATGGAAAAAGACATCTGCCCCATTCCCCTTTCAATGCAGGTGCATTCCATTCAATGTATCATTTATATTCCCTGCAGCATGAGACACTTAATTTAAATCAAAATCTTGCACTGTGTGGCTTATCCAGCCAATCAGCTTTCATTTGTAGGAGGTTATAATTTATGACAGAACTCAGGAAAAAGACACACACTTCCATTACTTTGACTGAAGAGTGAGGTTCAACGTTGTAAAAGAATATTACTAATTCTTTGAAGGAAGTGGAAATTTACTTACACATTATAAAACAGAAAAAAATATATACTTCACAGTGGAGGACTGAATGGCTCTGGACACAGATTCCCAGATATGTTGGTGTTGACTGAAGGAGAGATGGATAGGGACTTTGATATATGGCTATGTATATTTGTTTGGTTTTCAAGTTTGAAATGAGAGCTTATCCATTCCTCTATGCATATTACAGTATCAAACAACCAATACCAAAATTATTTGGACTAGATGACTTCCACAGGCCCCCTCTAACCATAATCTTCTGTGATTAAATAATATCTCCAGTGTAATAGAGTATAATGCACACGTGATATGCAGGCTTGCCCATCTCCTTAAAAACCCTATAAATCTTGTCCAGCAAGTACTTTTTAACCATGCCCCTATCCTCATACATCCAGGAGAACAAAGATGAGGTTCTCAGAGCCCTGGAAACTTAACAAAGCTGAGTTCTGGTGGGCCAGGAAGTAAAACAAATTACAGAGATGAAGACCCCCACATAGGAAAAAGTCCTGCCAGCACCTATACATGACTTAAATCAGTGTGATTGTATCTTGAGCCTGTGAGAAAGTAGACAAACCCCACACCAGATAGGAAAGGGTTAAAAGCACCCTTGGGGTCAGTAACTTCACTCTCTTATACCTGTGCTGAGTTTTGGATTTAAGATGAGGAAAGCCCAGCAGTGAAGGGCTGTCGACAAAGGAGAGAGAAGTCTGTTCCTCCATGAGGCAAAGAACTTGGCTTAGCCTAGCGACAATATGAGGATTGTGGCTTGCTAGAGTCTTTGCAAAGAGGGTAGGCCTGGCCAGATGACTGATTAGGGAAGACCCAAGGATGCATTCTCTAAATGGGAAGGCAAGCTGTTGTAGCTAGAGCTTGCCTGTGAAGAGGGGAAATGAAGTCTGTGCTTGGCTGGACTGAGGATCCTTTTGTATGTTAGTCTGGATTTGAACTAAGTGACTCTGTTACCCTAAAAGGGATTAGATGTTTTAAACTTTATAAATAAATAGGCCAGGTGTGACGCAAGAGCCATAAAGTCTAACAGTTATGCCACCTTACCTTCTTAAATACAGTTGGAGATCACTGCTGGGTAATGCTGCCACTTCATCCCTAATAGGTTTAATATGGTAGTGCATTCAAAATTGCTAGTCTTAAATGGTCAACTGGGTAGAGTGTTTACTGGGATGGTCACAAAAATAAGAGATTCTCTAGTTTTGCATCTTTAGCTTTGAGCCATATTACTTGTTGTTGCAGAAAGCTGTGCGCCAGTGATTTAAGATGTGTGACAAAAGAGTGCTCTGCTGAGAAGAACGGGTTTATGAAATTTCACAGATCACCTGAGTTTTAAAATAAAAGTCCCTGTGACAAACAGCCCTTGTAATGAGTTTACATTTTGTAGTGTCTCCTCACAAAGAAATGGTTGGGTTCTTTTTAATGTAAGCTTAGATAGGGTGGAGCTTTTAACTGTTACAGGATTTAACAGGGACACTCCAATTGCCATGAAATATAGCAGTCCTCCCAACGTGAAAGAATTTGACTTTGAATAATGTTCAAAACATCAGCAAGCCCCCACTCCTGCCATCAGATGGGAAAAGTTCAGTAAGGAGACTCCCTCTTTACTGATCTCCTTGCCTGGCTGGAGCAGGGAAACTGCACCCACAAAAGCTCTTGCGATAAATAATTTGTTAGTCTTTAAAAGTGCCACCGAATTCCTTGTTTGTTTTGCTGGACCAGCCTAACATGGCTACCCATTTGGAACTTGCACATGCCCTATATCCCTGTGCATTCCACCTGGGTCTCTAGGCCATGACCTCCTTCTGCAACCAGAGGGATGGAAAATCAGTGCTCCCCTCTGTTTTGGTCCAGCAGGGACCCCAGGATCTATGGACCTAGGTGGAGTGCTTTGCCATGCTTACTGCTACATACAGGGGGAGGGGAGCACTGATCTCCCACCTGCTGGCTGCAGCAAAGAGCTTACACCTGTCTGTTAGCCTCTCAGAAACTCACTCTCTCTCTAGGTCCTTTAGGCTATGGCTCCCATCTGCAGCCAAAAGGAGGGGAGCCGTGGATCACTTTTAAAACCGCCCCACAGGCCACAGGTTGGGAACCACTGCAATGCACCATAGTGTAGCATCTCCATAACGCAGCATTCATGGGATTGAGGAGAGAGAACACCACTGACACTTTAGTTAATGGTATCAAACAGCTTTTTTCTCTTGAAAGAAGTTCAAAAACAAAAAAAAGAGGGTGTTGTTTTAATTTATTAGCCTGGACATAATGAGGCTGGTGGATGTACATCTATCTCAGGCAACGTTAAGAGTATGTATGGATTTTTATGTGGTGTCACACACAGCCCTTTATATTGCCTTTTTAAAGGTGAAGTCAGCCAGATGCAGTGGCTGCCAATCACCAGTTGTACATTGACATTGGCAGAGCCCCTCACAGATTATCACATTCCTGAATTAAGAAAAGGGAATTTGACAGGCTGACTCCATGCAAGTTTTTTGAGTCTGGAAACAAAAATAGCATTTCAACAAGTTCTTAGATAATTAGTGAGAACAATGGGACTCATTTTCTAGAAGCAGGTGGAAAACAAAAGCTCAAATATTCTTGCATTAAAAATAACCACATGGGAATAACCATCATTTGCAGGGATGTGCTAAGATTTTAATTATAAATGTCCTTGTCTATAGCAAAACAATTATGGCCCAGCAAGGCTTCAAGATGTACTGAGAAGTCAAGCCTCCATGGCCACCCCCCCACCCTGAGTCTAACTTCCCTCCCTAAACTTAAACTAGCAAAGGTTAAAACAGGAAAGTCCAGTTGTTTTGTAGAGGTTAGGAATCTTTATGCTTCAGGGCAGAAGCCAACCTTTAATAGAGAGGGTTAGAAATAAACTTTCCCTGGCAGCAGGAGGTCCCATAACTGCCTACTGCACTCCTCATGCCTGCTCCAGCTCACAGTATGGATCCCATCATTACACAAGGCTCCTCCTTTTCTTCCTCTATGCCCTATTTCTGGACAAACTTACTTGTCAACACTGCTTTTGCTATTGCCTTTTCCAGTCATCTCACAAATCTCCTTCTTTCTGTGCACCTTGAACACTGCCATCCTGTCTACTGCTGAGAGCCCATAACCTGGGTGTCCTTTTGACTCATCCCTTTCTCTCTTGACTCCCACAAGCAGGCCACATCTGAATTCTACTACTCCTTTCTACACATCTTTCTCATCTGGCCTTTCCTTGTCGTCCATGCCACTAAACTTCTGGTTCAAACCCTCATTATCTCATTTCTTGATTGTCGTTGCCTCTTCTTTCTGACCTTGACAAATGCTATCTTTGCTCCTCTCTTTGTTCTAAAGACTGTCACAAACACAATTTACCTGGCTCATTGCCTCAGCTGTGTCTCTCTCACTCAAGCTCCTTTTCAGAATTCTGCTGGCTCACCCTTCTCAAAACTATTTGTCTTCACATTTAAGACCCTTCCAGGTTTAGACCCACCCTCTTATATGATATTGAGCCCACTCCCACCTGAGCTTTGTAAATAATGCCATCTTTATCACCATCCAGTCCAGTTTTTCATCAAATATCTTCATGCTTTCTTCCGTGCTGCCCTTTACTCACTAGAGTGGCTCCTGGCAAAGATCTACAAGGCCACTATATTATCTTCCTTCAAAACTCTCCTTAAAACTCACCTCTGCTGTAAGGTCCACGAAACACTTGATAATTGTTAAGCAACTGGTCTGCAATGGCCTCTGTTTGTAAAGCATTCACTGTTCCTGTATTCATGGCACAGTCTGTCTTTTGCACCCACCTGTTGTCTTTCATCTTTGTACTTATGTGAGCACTTTGGGCCCAGGACAGTGTTCACTGTATGTGAGAATAAATAATGTCCAGCAAAGTGAGAGGCTGAATCCTGTAGTCACAAATGCAATACAAACTAGGAAGAGGAATAAGAAAAGCACACTTCCATGCACTTTCCTGTGAAGCAGCTGATAATGACCACTTTTGGAAAGAGGCTAGTAGAAGGTCCACTGATCTGATCCAGTATGGTAGATGATGTATCCTAGGGGTTGGTTTGCTTCTCTCTTCTATTCTATGAATGGAATAGATTCTCTTCTGTGGTTTTAACTTCCTGCCTCCTTTTTTCTGTCTCGGTTAGTTTCTCTCTTATTCACCTCTTCTTATTTGCTCATCCCTCTTCCCCCTACCCCGTCCACTCTTTTGCATCCTTCTGGGGATGGAAGAAGAGGATCTTAGTTGTAAGATGAGTTGCAAAGTCTTTCTGATGTAATCTTCTCTTGTCTTTCATTGCTTCCAACAAGCTGGCTCTCTTACTGCTGGTCCATTAGCCCATCTTTCTAACACAAAAGGCTGTTTTTGGATCTCAGTTGTTGATCAGCCTTATCAGTAATGCAGAAGCAGTACCAAAAAAGCCCCCAAACTTCTTTGTGCTGTTTCTCACCACCAGACTCCTATGTTCCACAGCCAAACAGGGCAGATAATGAAAAGTAGTTCCCCTGATTCCAGCAGCTTCCCAGGAAATTCAATCTCCATGCACCAACTCCCCAGGTACTGTCAATCATCTAATTTCAGCAAGAGCAAAATGGTGCCATCATCATTGACCATACACAACACTCAGCAACAGGATCCTGAATTGTGATCTGTGTGGGAGTTGAACTACCTCACTTCAGTGGCCTCTATGCAGGCTCTGTAATTTGCTTGTGCAAAATAAGTTGCAGGATGAAGGCCCTAGTGTTAGAATGGCACCACTGGCAATACTAGAGGGCCCCTCCTTTAGCCTTTACTCAAGGAAAACACTCATTGGTTTTTGTCAATGGGAATTTTGCTTGAAAAGAGATTGCAGCATGAGGCTCTAGATGGTTTCAAAAATCTTTGTGTGCAAGTTTCAACATTGGGGTGATTTTTGCTGAGCAGCTAAAGGGTGTGGCAAAGTGCAAACATTTGACTAATAGTGCCTTTCATTCTGAAGGCTTGCAAGACAGTTGAAGTATAGCTGCTTCTGTGGGGAAGGGAGGTAGCAACAGTCTCTCTGACTCTCGGGTCAGAAGGGACCAGTGGGATTATCTAGTCTGATCTGTACAATGCAATCCACAGAACCTCATCCACCCACTCCTGTAATATGTGACAGGACAGGACAGTGGAGAAGGGGATGTGTTGCCTAAGGCTATTGCTGCCTTACCTCTTTGATAAAGAGCTAAGGGATTCTTTGTGTTCATACAAAGTAGAGAGGAGCACCAGTTCTCTAGAACAGTGGTTCTCAACCTTTTGCAGGACATGACGCAGTTGGTGGTATATCACAACCCTACAGGACACACCAGCCAATCCAGCCATTCCCCTGGCTCTCTGCGACACACCACTGTGTGGCAACACAGTAATGTATCCCACTACAGTGGTTGAGGTTGAACCACTGTTCTAAAAGACCCTCAGGAAGATCAAGATTCTTCATCCTCACCCATTTTGCACCAGCATTAATACTATTGACTTCAGTGGATTCAGCCCTTATTCACACCAGTGTCAGGGAGAAAAGGAAAAAGTCCATAGCTAGCTGCATGAAATAGAACAAAATATTGAGTTCATTCTTTCTGAACCCGTAAGTGAGGGTAATCAAGTTTTTCTATTCCTGCTGCTTAAATCTACTACAGATTTTAATAATAATTAATACTGGTATTGCAGCTGTTTTTCTTTCTTTCTGCTTCCTATTAAGGGACAAAAAAAATTCTAATCAACAGTGCTATCACTGATAGGTCCCAAATTGGATCTTACCCCTGCCTCCCCTTAAAAATTACATATCCTTTTTTCTCAGATAACTTCCAATGGAGAAAGCTATTAGCTTTTCAGCATGAGAGCTTATGTCCATACTGAAATCACAGCACCAATGATGGCTACCTATCAACAAATAAACCCAGGGTGCTGAATTAAATAGAGATGTCATAGTGCATTATAGCTTAATGAGCTCTCTTTATTTATTTTTTATTGGAAAGAATGGAAAGGGAAACAAGCTAGTTTAAGTTAGACATGGTTTGGATGCATTTCATAAGTGTTCTCATGCACAGACTGAGGACTCACATAAAGTCAGCCTGTTCTTGGATTACAAGCAATGTTTCCTGGAGGTTTCTACTAAATAAAAGCTACTTTTTAACTTAATCAAAGTGAACATTTCTAATAAACATGCTGCATGGTAGGGAGGAAAAAGGGTGCTTACATGAAAAAATAATGCTATGTTTTAAATAGGGAATTGGGAGCTATGTGTTTCTCTCAAGTTTTTCAAACTATATCATGCTGAATAGTTCTTCACAAATTGCTGATGCTCAGAATGAACAAAAGGTTTTGAAACTTTAACAGCTTTATGAAGGTTTATGCCTGGTTTGCATAAACAGGAAATGCTGCTATGATGATTCTCTGAATAAATTAAAGGATTTTGTCTGTCTTAAACTCATTAGGGGGCAGATCTTGTTCCCATTATGTTAGCATCAAAATTTCCATTGACTTTTTGCAAGCAGGTCCCAATCTGTCTTGGTTCAAATCCAAAACTCCATGCAAAATCTGAGCTAGGGGCTGGGGCATGAACCCTTGTAATTAAATTCTGGCCGTTTTGTTTCCCCATGAACATGAAGACCAAATTCAACATGCTTTCCATAGCTGTGATCTCCTATCTCATTCTGTTGACTGAAAGGAGCCATTCTTCCTTTCCACTTCCAAGTCAGCCTTTCCATCATGCCACTCTACCTGACTCTCATATACAGTGAATGTTTTTCATATAGAGATGATAAAATTGGTTGAGATCAGAAAAAAGACCCCTAAAAAAGCATTACCCAAGACTTGAACAGACGCTTCTATGAGGTTTAATTCCATTCCCCTTTTGTTTGCCTTGTTTATGGCGATAAATTGGGCTCAGCCAGTAATAAGGAATATTGGAAATCTCATGGGAGCCTTTTTTTGCACTCGAGGTTTGAATAGTATAGCATACAAACTTTTGTTTGTTGCCTATCCAACTTGAACCTTTTGGAATGCATGACTTCCCTATTTGAAAACCATTCAAGCTTGAAGATGTATGTAATAAGTGTTAACATTCCCTCACCCTTGCTTGAGAGATTGAAATGCAATAATTATGTACTTTTTTTTTTTTTTTTGGTAGGATGGGGACTGATTTGGGGCATGTCAAACAAGTTAGTTAATGTGAAGTGTTGTTGATGTACCTCACTCTGTATTATCTATGGTGACTGCATGCTGAGAATATAATTCAGTAGTTAGAACAGTCTCAAAATCAGGGCTCCTCAGTTCCAACCCGGCTGTCCCAGGGCACCATGTATCCTTGGTAAATCATTTAACCTCTCTGTTCTTTTGTTTCACCATCTGTTAAATGTGTAGAATAATATGTAGCCTCTCAATACCCCATGGAGATAGGTAAGACTTTTAATGTTTTTAAAGCATGTTGTGATCTTAAGGAAGTGTTATAATGCTTGTGAAGCAATCCGCTACATAATTTTGGCTCATTTCTGAATTATACATCTAGTAGGTTGAGTTGTCATCTTTCACAGAAGAGACATAAAAATTGTCGCATTCTCTGTTCAGATGCCATCTGTCTGATTGTTTAATGTTGGTCAGCATTCCCAGCTCTCTAGGGCTGTAATATTGTCCACTGTGTTCAACTCTAGTTTCCCGCCCCAGTAATGTGTTGACTAATTACTTTCTTCCTTGAATAATTTGGCACATATAGCAGACAGATTCAAATTAGTTTGGAAAAAGTGTTATATTTTTTTCCTCCTTTCTCATCATTGTTTCAACAGTAATTGTTCCCCAGAGCCAGACTGGGAGAAACATCAGTGAGCACAGCTTGTCATCCTGTACTAGTCTTGAGTTCAAGACTGGATTAGAGACAGTCCTCTTTGTATGGCTCTGTAAATCTTTTATTCCACCGAATAAGAAATCTCCTTGTGGAAAGCCAGTGCAATATTTGCTTTGTGCTGATGGCATCCCAGACTACTGAGTAGAGATCAGAGAACTAAAAAATTCCCATGTTGATATTTTCCATCTATTAAATAATCTTAATGGTGATTGCACATTAACAGAGCTCACCATTCTGAACAGTTTCTATTTTAATTTTTAAACTTTACCTCCATCTTGTGGTCTTCATAAATATTGCACTGTGTGAGAGTTTGAACATCTCCCTAGCTTGGGCATTTCTAGCTTCTCCATTAGAAGGCCTAATCTAAAAAAAAAAAAAAAATTGTTGAAGTAAAACTCTTTGTTTAGAACATTTCTTTTCTCAACTTAATAGTTATATGGGTAAAATGGTTAATGTCGGTACAGTTATATTGGTATAATCGTACCTTAAACTGGTGTAACTTATTTCTCTTCCTGTATTAGAATGGCTATACAGGTACAAAGCCCTTTTATACCAATACAGATGTGCCCTTAATGGTACAATTAAAGGAATACTGCTTTTGTGGGTAGCCTAGCTGCAGTGTTTATATTAGACTTCTTGCTGCTCATGATTAGAACTGTGCAACACAGTTACCTTTCCTGTTATCTTTTCAGAAAGGATCTCAGAGGATCTCTGATCTTTCAACTGAACTGGGCCATGACTCAAGTAATTGCAAAGTGGGATTCAACTGAACCCTTGCCAAGTTTTGCATGAGCATGGGCCAATTTTTACTTTTTGTTAGTAAGCTATACAAAATTCTGCCTTTGCAAAATTCACTGGAGTGTGAACATACAGAACATAAACAATGTATAATGTGTCACTAAACATGAGGATAATAACCTGTGTTTACAAAAATATGTTCCCAGTCCTGAATTAGACCTATACAAACTGAACCTTGTGTCCACTTAGAACCCACCAAAAATCAAAGGGGCTCCATATACTGAATCAACTGCAGGATGGAGACCTGTCATATTATAACATGTCATTCTAAGGACTCCATTTTTCAAAGGAACCTCAACTTGGCCCACGTTTGCACATATAAACTGGGTGGTTAGGCCTCAGCTACATTATGTTAGCATAAGCGAGTGGAATCATCTCAAAAGACATTGCCCTTTCTTTTTCCCATACTAAAATGAATGTTAGATTTCTCAGAATGAACTCTAGCCTTGCTTCCAGTAAAGTCAATGTTAAAACTCCCATTGACTTCAGTGGTGTAGTATCAAACCCTATATTACAGGCAGGAATGTTGGCACCATCTGTTGTTAAGGTTGACTGATAATTTCTATTATAAGACTCATTTTTCAGTTTAACCATTTGGACTCAAGTTTTGGGTGCCAGTTGTCTGCCTAGGATGAATTTTATTTATTGTTTATTTTGCAAAAGTCAGCCAAAGCTGTTCAGTTGTTTCCATGAAGGCTCACTTTGCCCATGTTAAAAAAACTTCAGTAACCTTTTATTTGAAAAGCTCTAGTAACTCCATGCTTTGGAGCAGGGATTTGAAAATTTGCACAGCCTTTGTGTCAGGGATGTGACTTTCGCCATCTTTGTGAAAAGCCACTCAAATTTGTCCAAGTTATAAGCCTTGGACATCTATAAACTGGGATTTTTCAGTTAGACTTCTTTGAGTTTAGCAGGTAAAGTCTCCAAAGATTCCTTATTCTCTGAGCATGCTTGAGCTTCTCTAATCATAGTGATAACCAGATTCTGCATATGCCATCTTCATGTAACAACAGAACGTGCACCAGGCCAGAGCCAATAAGGACAAAACTGGACTTCCCCATCACTGCTTCTCCCAACTATCTGGGGAGGAATGGGGGGAGAGAGCGGCACCAGAACCAAGTGGAAAGCCTTTCATTATTCCTTGGATGTTAACCTGGCAGTGTTGAGGAAGAAATCATCTGCTTTGAAGGCAGAGAGAAACAAAGCTGAACTGAGTGAGGAGGGGGAGGAAAAGGATTAGATTGTTACAAGGAAGGCTGATAAGACTTGGACTGGCAGGGTGGGAAGAAAAATCTGTTACTGGCAATTGAGAGTTGGGTCTAGAACTGTTTTGGAAAGGAGATCAGATTGGGAGCTGGGAGGGTAATGTCTGGGACTGAGTGGGCAAGGAAACTGGTAGTTGCAAAAGAAAGAAGACTGGGAGCTGGTGAGGAACCATTTGATGGAAAGGGTAACACTGAGGCTCGACAAGGAGCTAGTGGTTTGGAGGAAAATGGGACTAGGAATCAGGGGAGGAGCAGGCTGCCCCTGCAGAAAGGTTGAAAATACTTTGGCCTAGTAGGGCCCTGGAGACTGATGGATGACCTCTTGTAAGCTTTTAACAGGCATATAGGAACTTCTATTGTTTTTAAAATGGGTTCTCTGTAATACTTTTACCTTAGGCATGAACATGCTTGCTTAGAAGGAGCTGTGTGGTAACTTGTGACTGATCATTGGCCTTAGAGAAATGGCAAAGGACAAGCACTGGCCTTTAGGTAGACTGGCTTGCCAAGGATAGTGCAGTATAAGTGTATGTCTACACTATGGGCTTAAGTCAACTTAAGCAAAGTCCTGGCCACATTTGGAGTTCATTAAGTGGACTTAAGGGCTTCCTTAAGTTGACTTAATAACTCTCACTCTTTAAGTCGACTTGGGCAATAAGTCAACTTTATTAAGTCAATGTAATGCAATGTGGCCATCTAAGTCAACTTAAGAAGCTCTATGTAATAACATGTACCTGTTTAAGTCAACTTAGTAAAGTCGATGTAAGCAAACACATTTTTTATTAGGACACTTTCTTAAGTCGACAATCAACTTTGTTAAGTTGACTTAAGAGAAAGGGAGGACTCACTAAGTCGACTTAATAAAGTCAACTTTAAGTATACTTTATTAAGTTGACTTAACAAAGTCAATTTAGCTTTTGTAGTGTTGACATAGTCTAAGTAAGCAAGCTGTGCCACACGGCCCTAAAACTCTGGCCAGAAGGAAGAATTGCCTTTCCATCCAAAAAAGTCAATTGCTGGGAGCCAGAAACCTTAAGTGGGTCACCTTGAGGGATAGTGGAGGAGGAAATACAGATTCAGAAACTAATACCATCCTCTTACCTCACAGGAGTATTATGCAGAAAAATTAATGTGTTAAGCCCTTAGATACTATAGTGAGGAACACCAGAGAAAAGCCCATGAGGAAGTTAATAATTCTGTACTCAGAGCAGGGCAGATTGGTTTAAATCTCTAATTTTAACCATGGTTTAAATCAGCAAATAAGGTGACTTTGTTTCAATCAACATTTTGCATTTGCATTTTTAGCGGGTTTTTCCCCCTCATTCTCATTTTTCTGGTAAACCATTAAAACATGTTATTTTGCAACTAAATATAGCCTTTTCAACTAAATTTGGTGCATCTTTTTGCTAACCAGGACACACTGTATCTGTATAAATTTATTTAAGCAATTATTTATAGCTTAGCATATATTTATTCATATTTTATTTTTTACATTTTTATTATATTAGAAAATAATGATTTATGTCTCATTTACTAGATGATGACTATAAACTTGTGATAAGGTACTTCTTAATAGAAACTGGAATTTAATTAAAATGCAAAAAAAAAAATTTTTTTTAAATAGTTTTCTGTTAGTTAAATCAATCTTCCTGAAATGTTCTGTAGATATAAGGAGGGGACAGTATATTTATTAGATGTTTTACATTTAAAACTGATTTATTAAAGAAAGAAAAGAGCTCTAGTTAATGAATTTAACTGATTGTTTCTAGTTAGCATGTCCCTCAGGATTTTAGAACTAGTAGATCTAATCTTCTCTCACCAAATTTTGTTCATAGATTGGCGGGTGGGGGAGGAGCTTTTCTGCTTTTTCAATTCCCAAACAGGTTTTCAGCTTTTTCAAACAGAACTCGTTGGATAAACTGAAATAACAAAAATATTCTCTGTGCACATACAAAAGATGCTGTTGCTTTCAAAAGCTGATCTAGCATTTCAACAAACTCCGGTTCCAGGCACTTAGCCAGTTTGTCAGTTTGACTTGCTTTAACATTTTGGCAGTGAACATAAACTGCTTGAATATTTTTTAAATTTAAATTAATGATTTTAAATTTGTGCCTTAACATATATAGTTGTAATTTCAAATAGTTATTTTAATGTAAAAATTATCATATTTAAATTAAATTTGAGGGGTTTTTATCCACTTTAATTCAGAGCAGGGTCACAACACTGAACAATGAGAATACAATAATACTGAGTAGCTGCTCATTTAGTGACCACAGTCCATTCTGTACACTGGATGAGGAAGAGGACCTTTGGAAAAAGTAGTACAATGTACATGATCACAATTCCAGGTCACATGCACAAAGGGCCTGATCAAGTAAAGTAGCTTCAGTCTCATATTTAGTATATGTCTTGTTTAGGATTCAAATTTTCCTTTATTTAAAAAAAAAATTGTAGACTTCCTCTTTTCTTGGTCTTTTTTTTTAAGCATGGAAGCTAAGTAGTCCCACATAAATATCCTATGGATTTGGCAGCACAAAGCTCAGTAGATTCTGATGACAGGATGATTAAAGAGTTTATATCTCTAGAAAATAAACTAGGATTAATACAAGGAAGGTGAAACTGTGAAGTCTTTACTCAGGCAAAGCTCTTATTGTAGCCAGTGAGAGCCTGGTGAAAACATGAAGAGTGAGACCTAGATCAATTGCCCTTCAAATAGTGAACTCTTTTTTTGCTCTGTTATAGTAATATGAATTAGATGCGCAACTTTCAATAGCTGAATAAGTAACAGTATTTTCAAAAGATCTCACTGGCATGAAGTGAATGGTGAAAATACAACTATCTGTTTGTATAACATGATGTATCTGGAATATTCCCACACCTAGGGTCTGATCTTTAAAGTGCTGAGCATTAAGGGGCATTCAGCAGTTTGAGATTCAATGCCTACTCGCCAGATTCTTCTCATCTATGTAGCCATACACCTCTGCTGAAGTTAGTGGGCACAGAATGGCTATCTAATGGCAGAAGACTTCCAAAACTGTTTTCTGAGACTGCTGTGGCTTTTGTGAATGACATGGGAGTTATGAAATTGCTTATAATGTACAAAATGTTAGTTACAAATTAAATATAACTTGTTTTTAAAGAGCCTGATTTCCATGGAATTACCTAATTTGCAACATAAAGTGAATTCGCAGAAGGGTAAAACTACAAATAGTCATATTCTTTCTTTAGGAGCAATTGTAGAGCTAATGTGAGTAAAATTTCCTCTAGGGCTCTGTTAAATAACAAAATTATGCCTCTTCAAGTAGTGGGATACTTTGATCAGTAATTTTGGAACTACACACGAGTTAAAAACAATTTTTCTCATCAGAAAACTTGAGAGTGTAGGAACAGAAAAGACCTAGTAACTTCTCCTAGCACCTCTACTTAATATGCAGAAGGTCCTGGGTTCAAGCCCCAGGGGGTTGGACTCAATGATCTCATGAGGTCCCTTCCAACCCTATGATTTTATTCTGTTTCTATTTCTCATAACTGTAATGATCCAAAAAATAATATTTAATTCAATCAATCTATTCCTTCAATGGGCCTGATCTTGCACAACTCAGTTCAATGGGAGATTTAACATTAACTTCAGTTGGGTACAGGATCAAACCCAATATTGCAATAGTGAATTGCAATCAAAGAGGATTTTAATGGGGTGATGAACTTTATTTATTAGCAATCTAAGCAATTTAATTAAGGTTGATGCATCTTTCCATTGAGTATTCTTCACCAGAAGCTTATAATTCAACTTTGAAAGCTCCATTCTGCCTCTCTTGTCTTGCAAATCACAGCTGTAATGTATTTTGTATGTTTGTATTTCAAAAATTCAGTGTAAAATATCACAACTTACAGTCACTTCATTTTTTAGTTTAAATGCTGAGGTTTCAATCTGTGTGTAAAATACATTGCAATTAGGTTTGTTTATTTGTAGTGTTCTATTTACATAGTCATTTAGTTTCTTTCAATGGCACCCATCACAGTATCTGTGTGTCTAGTCTACATAGATATTTGTCTACTGTTCTGAGTCCTCTGCAGCATTACAGGGCTCTGCTATGGGTGTCTCGTTTTGCCAGGAACATGAGGCAAATCTGTTCCCATTTTCATGGAGTTGCCTGCATTTCTTTAGAACACACAAACCCAGTTCAGGTTTTTTACCTTTACAAAACCTAAACTAGACTAGAGTACAGTTTCTTAAAAAACGGATTCCTTGATGACCTGTTCCATGATTTTTCTGTAGATTTTTCTGAGACCAATTGATCTGTAATTTCTTGAATCCTCCTTCCCTTTTTTAAAGATGGCCAATGGGCACTATATTTGGGTATGTCTGCACTAGAGGCTTAGGTCAACTTAAGTAACTCCAGAGCCACATTTGGAGTTCATTAAGTTGACTTTAGCACTTGCTTAAGTCAACTTAATAACTCTCACCCTCAAATTCGACTTTAAGGGTTAAGTCGACTTTATTAACTCGACTTAACAAAATGTGGCCATTAAAGTCAATTTAATAAAGTCGACTTAAGGCAGGAGAGCCCTTTAAGTTGACCTTATAAAGGCAACTTAAGCCAGGGGACCCATTTAAAGTTGACTTTAAATGGGTCCCCTGGCTTAAGTCAACTTTGTAAAGTCGACTCAAACAAATGGGGACTCTCTAAGTCGACTTAATAAAGTTGACTTTAAGTCGACCTTATTCAGTAGGCTTACCTGAGCCCTCTAGTGTAGACATAGCCTTTGTCTTTCTCCATTCATCTGGAATCTCTTCCGATTGCGATGAGTTTTCAAAGATAGTGGACAATGGTCCTGCAGTCACATCAGCCACCTCGCTCAGAATCTTCACTTTCATTGCATCCAGCCCCAGGGACTTGTGCATGTTCAGCTTTTCTAAGTAGTCCTGAACCTGTTCCTTCAGCACTGAGGGCTGTTCACCTCCTCCCCATTCTTTGCTGTCCAGTGTAGTAATCAGGGAGTTGACCTTGTCTGTGAAGACAGGCAAAAAAGGCATTAAGTACTTCAGCTTTTTGCACAACTTCTTTCACTAGGTTGCCATCTCAGACAGGGCCCCCGCTTACCCTGACCACCTTGTTGCTAGCATACCAATAGAAACCCTTCTTGTTACTTCTCACATCCCTGCTTTGGCCTTCCTGATTTCACTCCTCTGTGCTCAAGCGACATCTTTGTACTTCTCCCTAGTCTTCTGTCTAAGCTTCTACTTCTTGCAAGCCTCCTTTCTGTGTTTAAACTCTCCAAAGCTTTCTCTGTTAAGCCAAGCTGGGCTCACTGCTGCTGATGATGATTCCTTCATCATCAGGGAGGCAGGCGCATCACTGCCCCGGGGAAGCACCCAGGACACTGGCCGCAGGCCACGCCCTGGTCGGGGATGGGGCTAGGAGCAGCCATGGGCGGCTGAGCCCCAGATCCTCAGCCAGGGACGGGGCCACCGCAGCTGCAGGCATCTGAGCCCTGGATTCCCAGCTGGAGATGGGGCTGCCACAGGTGGGTGGGCCCCGGATCCCTGGCTGGGGACGGGGCCAGGAGCGGCCTCCATGGGCAGCTGGGCCCCAGATTTCCTGCCAGGGACGGGGCTGCTGCGGGCAGCTGGGCCCCCTATCTCCGGCCCAATCAGGCTGGAGACTGGGAGAGGTGGGCCTCGCCAGACTTAGGGCACTGGCGCCAGGATTCGGGACACGGGCTCCGTGTGCCCAGCGCCAGCGACGCCCCTGCAGAGAGGCAAATCTGAACTGGATTTTTTGAAATGGTTATGTGAATGTAGAATCTCTAAACAGCCATTTTATTGAATTGTTTAGCTGCATCTTGTTTGCAACAAATTTTCAACCATGGTTTCAGAATGAAAGAAATGCTCTGTAATATATGCTCTGCTCTTAAAATTCTTAAAACTTCTTCACCATCGTTTACAAAGAGGATGTTCTAAAATGAGCTTTTGTGCCCACATCATGGTTTAATTATCTTGAAATAACACTTTTGTTACTAATTACAGAATAGAACTATCCACCCTTATCTGCAATTAAACTCACAGCTCCTGACTATTAGAAAATGTATTGTCATAATAAGTATGGTTTCCTTTATTTGCTTATACAGAGTTGCAGAATCTATAATTACATGCAGGATCATCAATTTTAGGCTTGTTTCTATAATTATGTTAATTGAACATGGAAGTGACTTAGAATTACTGGATTGTAAAGCATTGCATCTAATGCAGAGTTGGAATAATTAGTAGATTAGAGGGATGATAATTAGTTAAGAAAGGGCTTCACAATGTTATTGTAATTAAATATAAACAGAGGCCCATGTATCCCTTTTTGAGTTCAATGATAGTTTAACTTGTATGCAAGTAATGAGGGCCAGATTCTCAAAGCCATCTCAAGATACAAATAAGTGCTTAGTGGGATTTTCAAAGGCATCCAAACCAGTTATTGAAATAAATTAGTGTCATGGTTTCTTCAGATGACATAAATGAGCTTTTATGCACTATAAGTGCTTTTTAATAAATAATCAGTTGCAGAAATGAATGAGAGAAATAACAAATTCAAATATACATTGACACATAAAATATTTATCAAACGGTTCAATAAGGGAAATTTTGAAGAAATAGATGAGAAATTTTCATAGATAAAGTAGATGCGGGAGGAAACTGAGTTTTTCAATACACCAAAAATGAATGGTATCATTGACATTCTAGGTTCACTAAACACCATTTTGGAGATGGTCCCAAATCACAACCAGGGAGCTGATTTTTCATTTCAAACCTGATTTGCTAAAGAATTGATTCTTTGAATACAGGGGAAGTTCAGATCTGGAAGCAGACTTTGAACTGTAACTTTCAGGAGTATTCACATTCAGAAGTTTGGTTAGTCCCTTCAGGGCACGTATATGCTATAATAGAAAATCTACAGCACCACGTCTTAGAGCCTAGGCCAATTGACACAGGCTTGCAGGACTGAGGCTGTGGGACTAAAAATTACAGTATAGACATTCAGGCTTGGGCAGGATCTTGGACTCTGAAATCCTTGAGGGGGTGGGTTTTAGAGTCCAGGCTTCAGCCCAAACCCCATTGTCTATCCTGCAATCAGGGCCGTCCCTACAGTAGTGCAGAGCCTGGGGCCAATGGGGGGCGAAGGGAACAGCCCAGAGGCTGGGCGCCACACTTCTGCCACTACACCCCGGGAGTGGGGCAGGCTGGCCCGGAGGCCAGGCTCCACTCTCCCACCCTGCCTCTGGGCTGGCCCTCTCCACCCCCAGGACAGAACAGCCAGTCCAGGGGCTGGGCAGGAGAGTGGAGCCCGGGCTCTGGACCAGCTGTTCCACCCTGGGGGTGAGGAGGGCTGACCTAGAGGCAGGGTTCTGCACTCCCGCCCCAACCCGCTGCCTTTGGCTTCCTCCTGAAGGCACAGGGCAAGGGTGGGGGGCAGCTTAGCAGTGGAGGGGCAGCGCTCTACTGTAAATCAAGAACCAAGTTCACTTACAACTTGACATTGAGCTACAATTTGTTTGTGATGACACCTTAAGTGAGCCAGATATTGCCTAATCTTCTGACATATCTACACCTGTGATGGAAGGAGTAATTTCCAGTTCAAGTGGGCATACCACACTGATCAAACTAGCCCATTAAAAATAGAAAAGTGGCCAAGGCAGCAGGAGCTGTTAGCTGAGCTAATTCTGACTGAAATCACTGATATGTCCATGGCTGCTATCATCCCCTATTGAGCCTCCATGGCTACACTTCTATTTATAAAGTGTTAACTGAGCTAGCTTTGATTGAGCTATGTTTATTGAACTTGGAGATCACACCTTCCAGCTCCCTGTGTAGGTAGACCCTGAAAGATACCTATAGGTGAACTATCTTCCCTCTTAGGTTATGTAGTGCTGACATCTGTTGGCCAGAGACAATATAAACTCTAAAATTACATTCAAGCATCTTCAAAGTGTCTGATGAAGTGGGATTTTCTCCCACAGAAGTTCATGCAATAAATAAATTTGTTAGTCTTTAAGTGCCACAGGACTTCTTGTTTGTTTTTACTGAACTAGACTAACACGGCTGCCCCTTTAAAACCTGACATTATGACTATTGGTACAAATAATCTTTTCACTTTCGTATTGTTTAAATGATGTTTTCCAATATGTAAAACATACAGGAAAAATAGACAACCAAGAAAAAATTAGGACTTCTTGGTGCTACCATTGTATAAATATAAATAATAAAAATGACAATTAAAAAGGTATCAGTTGCCAAGGTATCTTTCAGGCCAAGAGTTTAGTAGGATTTCAAAAAGGATTAGATGTTAACATGACTATTGAGAACATTCCCAGTTATACTAGTCAGGCGTTTGTTTTATTTTCATTTGTGTTTAGGGGAGATGTTAACTCTTATTGCACAATATTAACCATCCACTTACTGATGAAGTTTAAGAATCAACTGTCCTTGTTATGTGCAGATTACTCCATAATTGTCCATATTGGATTCTTGCACCTTCCCCTTCAGCATTTGGGACTAGTAACTGTCAGAGATATGACAATGGGCTACATGGACCACTCTCTGATCTGGTGTAACAATTTCTTTGTTCCTAGTTATTGTTCCTCCGAGGGACACAATAATCCAGACAGTAATTAGAAAGATCAAATGCATTAATAAATGGCTTCTTAACTACAGCTCAGTACCTAATCTTTAAGACAGAGCCATGCCAAAGTGGCCGGGACACAGATCATAATTAGAAATGGGACGAGAGGGGTGTGTGAGAAGGTGTAAGTGTATAACGTCCTGGCACTATCCCATATAGATTTCTGATTAGGCCTTTGGAGCAACCAAAGAAGAAACACTACACCTGAGGATTTACGCTGAGGGGAGGGTATGGTGAGACAGGACTCTGAGACTATGTCTACACTTAAAAGCTTAGTTCAGACTTTCTTAGTCCAAACTAAGTAGTTGGAAGTTAGTTCGAACTAAGTGCTGTTTTTTAGTTCAAACTAACATTTTAGTTGGAAATAGATGCACTTTTTTTAGTTCAAACTAACTTTTTAGTTCAAACTAAAAAAACACGCTTAGTTCTAACTAACAACTAGTTCAAACTTACTTAGTTTGAACTAGAAATGTAAATTAGTTCAAACTGAGCATTTATTTCAAACTAACCAGCTGAGGTAACTAATTCGAACTAATTTTTAGTCCGAGCTAGGCAAAGCCTAGTGTAGACAGGGTTCAAATTAGTTCAGAGTAAGCTTGCTTAGTCCAAAACTAATTTGCTAGTATAGACGTAGCCTGAGTGTTTAGTCTCTGTTGTGTGGATATCCATACAGTACAAGATATTACCAATAAAATTCAGAGTTGTCTACCTTAATTTAGAAGCTTCTAGCAACATAGGGCTCCTGGGACACAGCAGAAAAACGGTTACAGTTCAACATATGAGGAACATAGAAATGCAGGGCTGGAAGGGACCTTAAGAAGTCTTGGTGTCCAACCCCCATGCTGAGGCAGAACCAAGGAGGCCTAGGTCATCCTTGACAACTGTTTGTCTCATCTGTTCTTATAAATTTCCAGAGAGAAGGATTCTTGAGGTAACCTTCCAGTGCTTAACTGTCCTTATGTTTGGAAAGTTTTTCTTAGTATCCTAAATTTTTCTTATGGGAGAAAGGGACAGCAAAGGTTAGGAAAAAGTAGAGAAAGAAAACAAGATAGATAATAAAAGAGAAATGAGGGGAAATAGAAAATCTATCCAGCCAGAAATGACACTTCCTATCTGTCCTAAACAGAAAAATCAGGTTCCAGAAAAGGCATGTTATGCTTTGGTAAATAGCTCAGAGGCTTAGTGAATGACTGTCACCTGGTAAAAAATAAGATTTTTTTTTTTAAACTGCAAAAACAAAATCAGAAGAAAAGCGAAGGCATATATTCCTTCAAGCACTAGCATTTTTCCAAAGTCATTTATAAGAACTAAATTCATATAAATGCAAAGAAAATTATTTTTAAAAATTCATAAATATTTTGCTTTCAAATTATACCTTTTTATAAATGTTCTCAGGGAGAACTCCCACCTCCTGTCTGCTTCTTCTGCTTCAAAACATTCAACCAGTGCATTTTTTTCCTGGCTGTCTGCTCTATTGTCTTCCTTTTTTTTCAGTGAACTGGCTCCAGCGAGGAGCTGCAGGCCCTGCAGCCTGGTTTTAGTAAAGAACTCAAAAGACTACAACAACACTGCCAGCTCCAGGAGTTTGAAAATGAGGAGTTAGGCCCTCAGGAGTTGTGGGATTAGCTTAAAAATTGAGATTTTTCTTAAAATAACAAATTTGAGAGCCTTTGCATTTATCTTGATGTTTAGACAGAGCTCACATTTTCAAGCTTTTCTGTGCAACCATGAAGACTAGGAGCTTACATTATTTTATTTTAATGACAACTGAGAGTCCCATATATTCACATGGCTCCAGAAGCTGGGACTTTAAGAAAAACCCTAAAAGGGTGAGACTCATGATCAGTAAGTAAGACCTGGCATTACTGTGACCCTGCAGCTGCAATCCTCTCTCCACGCAGACCAGTCTCCTGTAGAGAGTTCTATGCGGGGATACGCACATGCACAACTCAAGGCAGAAGGAGGGCCTCAAGCCCTTCTCAGCATCATGTCACTTTACAGCCCCTGCCTGAAATTTTAGCCTGTGTGTGCAAACAGTCACACCTAACAATATTTCCCTCTTTATAAGATCTGTGCAACAATGGAGAAGCTCAAGGTTGAAGTCAAAATACATTTCCCTTTTTTAAATAAAGATCTTTAATTCTAATCTGTCTAAAAGTGGACAGTCCAATGTAGTCATGTTATTTGAAATAGGATTTGCTTGCCTGAAACAAAGTATCCTGAATTTTTAAATGAGTGTTTCTATACAGCAAATAAACACACACACACACACACACACACACACACACACACACACACACACA
>ML682060.1:795634-831198 GCA_007922195.1 Podocnemis expansa | reverse complement strand
GGGGCTGGGGCAGCCCCCGGGACCCCGCCCCCGGGATTCCCACGTGGGGCCGACGCGCCTGCCGAAACAAGCCCTCCCCGTGTGAACATAGCCTAAAAGGTTGGTGGTGACAAGACCTGTAACACACTATCAAGGACAAAGGGAAAGGAACACAAGCCAAAATAGGGAAAGAACAGGTTAGACAATGATTAGAAAAATTAAATATATTCAAGTGAACAGGGCCTGATGAAATTCATTGTAGGCTACTTAAAGAATTAACTAAAGCAATCTTGGAACTATTAGCAATTACCTTCAAGAACTCATGGAGGATGGATGAGGTCCAGCAACCTGGAGAAAGGCAACATAGTATCCATCTTTAAAAAGTAGAACAAAGAGGACCTAGGATTATAGACCAGTTCAGGTAACTTCAGTACCTGGAAAGATGATAGAACTAATTACTAAAATGTCAATTTTTAAGTCCCTGAAGGATAATAGAGTTATAGGGAATAGACAGCATGGATATATCAAGACCGAATCATGCCAAAGCAACTTAAGTTCCTTCTTTGACATGTATGCTGGCCTCGGGGATGAGAGGAAGCAGTGGATTTGATATATCTTGATTTTGGTAAGGCTTCTGATAGTCCCACAAGACAATCTTATAAGTGATCTAGGGAGATGTGGTTTAGATGAAATTACTATAAGAGAGTTATATAACTGGTTGAAAGACTTTAGTGATTTGCTGTCAAACTAGCAGTGTCCTGCAGGGCTCAATTCCTGGGTCTAGTATTATTTAATATTTTCATTAATGGCTTGGATGTTGGAGTGGAGAGTATGAGTATAAAATTTTGTGGATGACATCTAGCTGGGATGGACTGCAGGCACTTTGGAGGACAGGATTAGAATCCAAAACAACCCTCACAATTTGGAGACTTGGTCTGAATTCAGTAAGATGAAATTCAATTAAGATAAGTACAAAGTACTTCATTTTGGAATAAAAAATCAAATGCACTACAACAAAGTGGGAAATAACTGACTAGGTTGTATCACTGTTGAAAAGCATCTGGCAGTTACAGTGGATCTCAGACTGAATACAAGTTAACAATGAGAAGCAATTGTGAAAAAGACTAATATCATTCTGTGGTGTTTTAACACATCTTGTATGTAAAACATGGAAGATAGTTGTCCTGCTCTGCTTAGTACTAGAGAGGCCCCAGCTGGTGTTTTACATCTAATTATAGGCCTCACACATTAAGAAACGTGGAAAAATTATAGATAGTTCAAAGGAGAACAACCAAATGATAAAATCTTTGGAAAACTAGATCTGTGAGGAAAAGATTTAAAAAACTGGACACATTTACTTTTGAGAAAAGACAACCAGGAGTGTGGCAAGCTGTTAAATCTTCAGATAGGGTAAGCACTGTTTTAAAGAGGACATGTTGATCAATTGCAGTGAGGAAGATTTAGGTTAGATATTAGGAAAAGATTTCTAAGTGGTAAATATTTAAACTTTGGAATAGACTTCCAAGAGAGGTTGTAGAATCCATACCACTGACTTCTCAAGGTTGCTTCCAGCCCTACATTTTTATGATTCAAGAGACTGAAATACTGAAAGTTTGTCTGAACTGCTTAAACTCTATATACAACTAGCTGTAACAAACTAAAATTATTTAATGTCTTTTCTATCTTCATGACAAGTATCTATTATTTTTTAGACATTTCCATTCATGTGAAACCCGAGTGCCTTTTTCTTTGTTAGAAACTAATATATGAGTAACTGGTTTAGTATGGTCAGGTTGCATTGTTCATGTGATAGTGGATCTTTTGTAAGATTTAGTAATATATGTTCCATATCTATTCCAGCCCATGCTAACATGCTGGCAGATTGCGCGCAGACCCATAGGGAACATATATTTTAAGTGTAATATATACCATACCATCCTGGCAAGAGAGGAAAAAATTCAACATAGAAATAATTCAATTTCCTTTATTAAAACCATTTATCATCAGAGTTTCCATAAAAATAGGTTTCTAGCTTTTTGTTTTTAATAAATGTTAGTGCATCTTCTACAAACTGGATTTTACAAGGGACCAAGTCTGCAAAGATCCAAGCATGCAAGTAATTTTACTCACCTGTTTATGCTCCCATTGTACATTTTAAAAGATCAGAGCTGGTGGGAATACAATGAAATGAAAAGTTAATATTATAGACCATTGTATGTAGCCAAGGATTTCACATGTTTTTCAACTGGTCATCATCAAAATGTATGTACAGATATTAATTAATGGGGGTAGTCTTAATGATGTCTTGTAGATCTGTAAGAGCAAAAATGTATTTATTTACTTTTTAAATTTTCCAAAATGCTGCTCTAGGCTGACAGTTTTGGGCCCAAGATTCAATGTGAAGCAAATTCCTTGCTTATAACCAGTTTCTAAATTGCTAAAATTAAGTGGTTCTACTGAAAGTTACATTTTATACTCCTATCTGGCACAGCTAGCAGGAAAAAGGGACTAATGGGTATCTCTCTATCAGCTGATAAGTAGCATTATAATTGCTAACAAAATAGCCAGGAGACTGTGATTATCCCTGTGGTCAGAGCAACTGCAGTGTTTAAATTGTTACTTTCCTAACAAGTGTAGTTATAATTATACACAAGGCATACAAAGCACACATATGTCAGCCAGAAGTATATTGGTCAAGATGGAATCAAGTTACAGCTGCTAGACAAGCAGTCTTAAATTCTTAATACATTTTTGCTGGTCTGTTGGACTGAAACAATTGGTTTTACACCCCTGTATCTTCATCCTGCTGAGCAGCTCTATCCCAGAAAACTAAAGATCTCTTATTCTCTTTCAAAATCCATTTGTACTAAATAGCTTTGATCAAGTTAGAACAAAAACATCATTGCTATGTTGTGATTCCTGATTAGATGTGAAGGAAAACAAGATTAAAAATAACAGCCATCTTTACCTTCCACACAAAACCAGCACGTCTTGCAACAAAGGAGCAGATTTGAGGCTAGATTTTGTAGTGTGGGAAGTCAGCCCTAAGCTAATATGCTGGTGCCAAGTTGCTGAAATCCCATAGGCTCTAGCCTCTGGAGGATCCTAATGTATGGGGAGATTCTTGGAGCAGAGCTGCCATAGCAGTGACTACCCCATGCCCTATCCCATCTGACAACACAGAGTATGGTTAGACCCAGCTCCTGGAGTCCTCCTTTTGAAAGGAGATAAATAGCAAAACCTGTGGTTGAATTATATTTATCATGAGAGCTCACCTAAGTTTTAGCTATTGATTCATAGGGTCATAGGAACTGACACACCAATATAAATGGTCCCTGTTATCTGGCTGAGGAAAAATTTTTCCCAAGCATAGGTGTAGGAAAACAAGAGGATAACTTCCCAGTGACCCCTTTGTAAGCTCTGGTGCAAGAGATGGAGCCTGAGGCAAAAAGAGCTTGTCAGGGGCCAGACCATGGCACACAGATCTGCAGAGATTTCAGAGAGCAGAAGGAGGCTGATATAATTTACATAGACCCCGAGTGCTGTCTAGCTTATGCCATGGGTCTTCTTGGTCCCCTGGACAGCCCCGTATTGGAAGGGTATGAAGGTTGCATACACCATCTTCATCCCCCAATTACCTTGACTACAGGTTCAGTACAGTACCTCTCAGAAGCACAGCAGAAAACCTAACCATTAGTCTTCTGATGCTAACTTTATTATACATTCTGTCATAGTTATTGAAATCATTGTGATATTGGTTCCTCTTCTGCTGCTGAGAAATCTAGGCCTGTGATGTATTAGTAACAAAGTGATTTGTTCTTTTCCATTGCAAGAATATGAATCTAGAGATTTATGAAGTCTAAGTTGATGTGGGCAGTGGAGGACAAGGGTGGTTCCTTATGTTGGTATACATAAGGAGATAACTTCTACCTTGGAGAGTTTGACATCTGCCTTGCAATGAAAGTTCATTAAGAAGGGTGTGTCATGTTGTCTGGAATGGCTCAAGACCATGAGTGCTTACCTCAGGACAGACTGTCAGAAAAACAGGGCAGACTCCAAAATGCTGATGGGCTCTGTAGTTAGATTTTGCCCCGCCAGTAACAGGTGTGAACTCTGGTCATGCAAGGAAGTCCCAGTCTTAGCATGGAGTCCCAGACAGTTCTCTTAGACCAGTGGTTCCCAACCTTTTTGGCTTGAGGGTGATAGATATCACTTTTAAAGCCCTGAAGGGCCACCAACTTCTGCCAGCAATGCCACTCCCCTTCTTGCCTCCCCATGAAAAGCAGCCTTCCACATTGCTTGCTGATCTGCCATCTCTGTGGCTCTAGCAGGGTAAAAACGTGCATCCTGAATCCCAAGGCAGTAGCTCCCATCTGTAGCCAGGGAGATGGAAGATCAGTGCTTCCCTCGCCTCCCCTTCCCTCCCTCTGGCTCCACACAGGATCTTAGCATCTATGGGCCTAGACAGAGCACTTTGCAATGCTCCCTGCTACAGCCAGAGGTCGGGAAACACTAATCACCTATCACTTTGGCTGCAGCTAGGAACCTGCATCAGTCTTCTAGCCCTGCAGAAACACACCTCACCTGGGTCCTTAGTCAGTGACTCCATTCTGCAGCCAGCAGGAGGGGAGCTGCGGGCCACTTTGAAAGGCCCTGAGGGCCCCTTTTGGCCATGGGAACATAGGTTGGGAGCCACTGCCCTACCAGTCTATCTTGCCATCCAGACAAACCAGACTTTGTGATAAAAGATCACTTACACCAAAAATCATACCACATTTAGGTTGCTCCATATTCCAAGACACCCGCCACTTACCAAGATCAATTGCTACCCTAGATCTTACAGCAAAGACAGCACTAGTTGCCATTTCTGAAACAAACAAACAAAAGATTTGTTAGCTAAGAAAAAGGAGTGAGTTATTGAGAAGTTAAAGCAGGTAAAATATATAAACAGATGAGTCACAGTTTGTAAGACCAAATGATGACAGTGATATAATAAACTGTTAGTTTCCCAAAAGTCTTTTCAGGATTCCCAAATTGTCTCTGAGATCTTTCACTTTGCAGCTGATACTCTTCCCTGTAAGAGTCCAAACAGTCCAGAGGTGAAGGCTTCTTTCCTGAATCCGTACTTATAGCTTCTTCCCACAGAAAACAAGCTGACAAGGTCACTATCCACATGGATTTTTTTCTTTGATGATGGAGAGTGAGGAACGCATTTAGAGTTTTTGACCTCCTCTCATCACATACAATGAGCATTCATTTTGAAATTAGTAGTTTTCTGTTAAAGTTCTTCATTTGCACTTCACAAGACTTCTTTCTCATTTGGTGAGTTATTTAGTTACAGAGGTATAGTCAGTGTTAATGTTTGCCATTACAGGATACAGATAAGGATAAAATAATGCAGGTAATAGCCCATTAATTTTCATAAAGTTTAAGCACAAAATACACATTCAGTAGTCAATTTGATCTATACTAATACACAAGTGAATTGGCTTTGCCTCCCACTATACATTTGTAAACATCCAGAGAGGCCTTGCACTTTGGCATGAGATGGCATCTGTTCTGCCAGCATCACAGAGTGAGTTTGGGGTAAGGAGGTGTGAACTGAAAAATAAATTTGCCCAGAAGCACAAATACTGCTGCACTTCTTTCACCCTAATTTCATCCCTTCTTCTTTCAGCTCTGCTTTGTTGCTGGCCAAACGGTTTTGTCAGAACGTAATTTCCTCCCCTAATTCTGAGCTTCCCCCAGTCACAAAACAGCATTTATAGAAGGTTGTTGTCACAACCCCCCCTCCCCCCGCCAAAAGATAGTGATGAGGGAGTCCTCCCTTAATTTTAAGGTTCTCTTAGGGCTTCTCCTACTGGCCTGCAACATCCTATTTCCACTCCAGCTGGAAGAATGAACATGTGTCATGCCAAATACATGAATAGCACATGGAACACAATGTAAAATTGAGAGGGAAGGTCCCCCAAAACAAGAACATTCCTGCTTTTCGTGGATACTTTGTTGGGAGCAGAAAATCCCTGGAGCCATAAAAGTTTACTTTCTTTGCAACCTGAATTTCTATAACCAACCTTCCTTTAAAAACAAACCAAAAACACTATAGTATTCCACAGCCATGGTCTGAAACACAGCAGTTTACGACAGTTTTCCTGCAGAACGTAGATATCGGATTTCTCCTTCCTGACTAGAAAGGAGCTCTATTTCCTTAACTTTTTTAATATTATCCACAAATATAACCCCATGTAAGACACTGAAACACTTACTCCCCATCTGACACAAATCATTTCCTAGAGTGAGACACCAGTTTTGACCACTTTCCTCTGGTGACCGTTGGGAATGAAATTCTGTCACCTTTACATTGAATGATTAGTCCTGTTGAATAAGGGTAGCAGAATCAAGCCCTTGGTGGATAGGTATATCTATTGTTCTCTCTTCAAATGGGGTACAATGGTGATTTTTATATAACATCCTGGACCAGATTTTGTACTCATTAAATTTACTGTGTAAACTGGCATAGCTTTGTTGTCTTCAAGGAGACTGCCATTTTATGGCAGCTGAGGTCCTTGCCTTCTTTTGTTTTAGCCCTTCTCAGTGAATTTAAGATCAGGCCTATTTGGCCTTTGAAGAAAGCAAGAAACTTAACAAAGATACACGTTTTAGATCACATACAAGCAACCTATGGGGAAACCAAACAACCACTGCACTTTGTTTCTTGTTATAGGTTAAAAATAAGTAAGTAGCTCAATGTCTGGGTTCTTTTTTTCCCCCCCCTTTGCTTGCTTTGCTTGTTTCTTCCCTTTATCTTTAATACTTTTGATCTCATAACCCTTCCCTCTATGCAGATAACAGTCAGATGATATTAGCTGTTGCAGTATTTTCTTCTGCTATTGATAGTTGGAGAATTGTTTCCATTCATAATCCTTAATTTTGTGACATGAGAAATGATCTTCATGGCTCTATTTTAACTAGATGGCTTCTTTTTTTTTTTTTTTGACTGGTTTAAACTAAAATTCAAACTAGGAACAACACAAAAAAGAAATTCAAACTAGGAACAGCATCTACTCTTTTGTGTTTTAGAGCAGGAGAGTGAAAACATCTTGATTTCTAGAATTCTGCAAAAGAAAAGGACTTGCTATATTCCCAGGCAGGTTTATGGGGAAAATGGTGAGGTTTGTACATCGGGTAGACTAGCAGACTTTGATGTTTTACAGGTGCCATCCTATTCATGAGGTGATTGTTACTGTGATGAGTGTAGGCCTGCTGATGAAATAAAGACTTCAAAAGAGTCACAGAGGTAGATAGTGGATTGTGTGCTATACAAGTGTACAAAGCAGATAAGGGAGACTGAATTGCTTTGACTATGTTTTACAATGGTCGCTTAAAAGACTGAGGATGCTTTTTCAAAAGGCTATGGACTAAAGGTTTGATTCTGAATGAAAATACGCCAGAACAGAACAAAAAGGCACCTTGACTTCTCTATGTTCAATGGGGTTTCGAAGAATTGTACAGACTCCAGAGAAGTGCCTTAAAGAAGTTCACAAATAGAGGGGAGGTGCTTGGAAAATGGTTTCCCTTGTAAAACATTTTATCTCACAGTGCAAGTTTCTCCACCTGTATTACCTTATCTTAGAATGACTTCTTTGTGTGAGTCAGGGTTTTGTAGTTACTAGGGAAATGCTTGCATGTGTTCTTATAAATGTTACATTTAAGCTGCATGAATAGGTTTTCTCTCAAATACTGTGGACTTGCTTGAATAATATTTTCCATATTCTCTCAGAATATAAAGCAGAGTGTAAAGGCTATAGAGATGGGCTCAAATCTCAATATTCAGATTTAGGTTTGCATCACAGGCATCTCTGGAGCCTGGCACAAGGGGCATGTGCCCCGAGTCCCAGCACCAGTGCCTTGAATGGCTGGCGTGTCCTTTTCCTCTCCCGTCCCCATCCCCAGCAGGGTATCCAGGGCTGTGCCAGATGCAGCTGTGCCTGCCTCTCTTGGCTGGGTATCCGGGACCGGGCTGGCCATGACGGCTCCTGCCTCTCCCAGCCTGGATCGCCCACAGTAGCCATTACCTAACCCGGCTCTGGCCCCAGCCAGGGGGGGGGGGGGCAGGCTGCCAGTGGCAGGAGCCCGGGGCCTCAACTCTGGATTGGGGCCAAAAGGTGGGGCCAGGCTGCAGGGGGCAGGGCCAAGGCCCAGGCCCAGGACTTGGGTCTTTTTCTGGGGCAGTGATGCTCTTGGTTTGCATCTGGGTACCTGAAGTTCAAAGGCACCCCTGACTGGATTTTTGGTTCAAGCCCTCTGTCTGGTCTGACACGCCAAAAAAACCACCACAAATTCAGTCTGCAATGATGTTCATTTGCTGAGATTGATAGTCACCCCACATCCAGAATTAAAATATAAATAGGCTTGGCAGAATCAAAGTTTTATTTTTTAATACTTTTCATGGACAATATCTATCGTATATTTATTTTCTAAGTATTTTTTTTCAATTTTTACCTATTTAAAATCTTTACAAAATTACAGGGTATAAGTGGGGGTTTTTAAAGTTTAAACTTGTCAATTTAAGTTTTCATAGTTGTGGAAAATTGAGCAGGAGCTCGGCCAGTAGATGTTGACATTCAAACAGTCAAAAGTTTTATAACTATTAAAACACAAATTGCCATCATTATATGTTAAAATGTACAAAGTAAATAGCCTTAAATCAAACTACAGTAAGTTATCAAGTGACTGCTTTTATCTTGCCTATCTATAAATTTCAATAATCATCAATAGAAATATTTTTCCACTGGTTTGTGTGTATATGGGATCATTGATATTTACCTACATTTACTGATTAAAAATCTAATCCTCCCAAACCTAAATATAAGCCTAGCAAAACGGCACTTAACTAACGCATCAGCCATGGGCATCAGGTAAAGCTTCCCCCGCTGAAGACTAGCTCCCTGCCTTGCCTTTTTCTGCCCCAGGCACCACCCATGCTCCATCCACACTCTTATCTCCAGTAACCCCATGTGTGTCCCTGGCTGACTTCATCCTCTCCTGCCCCTGCACATGGCAGGTGACAGTGGGAAGGAGGGATGTGGGGGAAAATGGCAAAGGGGGAGTATGGGAAGGATGTGACAAAGGGGTGAGGGTGAGGAACTGGCAAGCACAAGCAGCAGTGACTGATAGTTCCACCTCTAAGGATTCAAGAAAAGTGGTGGGCTGAAGATGACAGTGGCCTGGCATGTTGCTGGAGAGGAGCAGAGCAGCTGCCCAGCCAAGCAAGAGGTAGTGACAGTCAGAGAACAGAGGAGAATGGGGAATCCAAGGGACCCAGGAGGCTGAGTAGCAGATTCCACGTCCTCAGCTGCTAAGGAACATGCAAAAAAAATCTGCCTTCTCAAAAGGGAAGGGAAGATGCATGGCCACCATGGCCTAGGGCATCCAGTGGTGTGGCAGCAGCTAAATCTTCTCTGGCCTTTCATACCCACTGCCTGTGGTGTCAACGATAATAGGTAATTGCAAAAATGTATGGCAATCAATGGGGTGGCAAATAGCTCATCTGCCTTTCACTGTTTTGAGTTTAGTATCATAGTCTCTGCTTCATATGCTTCCTGGTGTTTTCTATGGGTTTACTATTGACAGATTGTGGCTTTTTTTTACTTTCACACTTTCTTATGTTCCTATGACCATGTTGCACTGACAATATCTTGCACACATTGGTGTTTGTGGGCTATGGCTTGTTTGGAGGGATTTAGCAGTTCCCTATGTTTCTTGTTTATTCCCTTTACAAAACTGAAATTGTGAATGCTCACAAATATCACAGGGAGAAGCTCATTATCTGGGGACCCTTTTGAAGGGCCTAGTATGAAGAGTTAAGCCTCAGGTTTCTTATGCCTGTGTCAGGTTTAATACAGTGGAAATCATTTACAACATACACCTCATTGGGTTTTATAGATGGTATGTGCATTATTCTGAAAACAACCTCACATACTCAATAGCTGATGAGTCCTTCAGTGAAAGCCAAGAAGTTTAAGATCTAGATTCCACAGCACTACATGCAAAACTGCTGAGCCAGATGGAGCAGAAACATTCTGACTTATTCCAGAACTACACCCACATCTCTCTCCCCAGCGGCATATTGACTGACACTGAAGAATGGACTCAAGCCATTGAATTAGATCTTGATTTAACTCCAAACCTGCACAGATTGTGTCAGAACCAGCATTCCAGTTTAGGACTATCGCTTGTATGTGTGTGGGGCAGGGGGTGGAGACTCAAGGAATGATGCTCAAGTTAAAAGTAATGCCACATGCTAAAGGCAGGATGCTTCTGAGAGCTGGCTTTCCAAACTGACACTTTTGTAGGTGTGTCACATGCACCAGAATCACTTCTCACTTGTCAGTTATTGCTATTTTGGTATTGGAAAAAGGAGTTAGTATTCCTAAGGGTAAAGCCTTTAATGCAGAGAAGCTTTCAAAAATGTCTCTGGCCAGCAATCCAGATGTCCCTGGACCAGTTCCCATTCTAGAAGGACAGAAGAGGTGAGCTATTCAGATGAGGCCTCTGTCCACCTCATCTTTTACTAATGATTTTTTCTGCTGCACTTCCACAACTCCTTTTCTTTTGTGATATTCATTGTGGAAAAGCTTACATCCCTGGTGCACGCAACTCTGCCTTGAAGGACACAATTCTGGAAGCACTCTTTGTTCAGGATAGCATGTAAGCATGTGCTTAATTTATTGAAGCACACACTTGACTCTCATTAACATCAAGGAGACTTAAGTAGATGAGAAAAATGAAGACATGCTTACATTCTGTCCTGAGAAAAGATGGATTTAAAAACACATTGAAGTGTTTTCCTGAGTGGAGATCTAAATCATCTCTACAGTTTTCTAAGCTCTCTGGTGTGAGCTCATTCTCTATTATGTGGAATTATACTCAGTCTTGACGTACACTTTCTGCAACACCCAATGCATTTGCTGTTTTCCATGTGGAAGAATTTGGCCTTTGGAGCCTATTGACTTCAGTAGAGTTATATCAAGGATGATTTTGGCCCACTGTGGTGTCCTGCAGTGTTCCTCTAACCTGATTCCTGTTCCCAGAACTTCTGAAATAGAACATGAGAAACTCCACTTAGTAGTGTTACCACCATCTAAATTTAACTCTCTGAGCTGCTACAGCTCACCCTGAGTTCTATTTTAAGGATCCTTAATTGAAAATACAATAGAGTTGCAGAACATACACATGTGTTTTAATTCCTTTTTACCTTCTCTTCTCAGTTTCTCCTTTTCCCCAGTCCCTTCATCTTCCTCACAGCTCATTTCCATCAGCAGTGACACACAGAGAAGCTTCTGTTCAGTACCAAATTGTTTTAAGGGCAAAAGCATGTTTCTAGTAGCCACATAGAGATGGAATTTTACTATTTCTTCATTAAAAATTCCCTTTTCCTATTGTATGTAAAATAACTGGGGGAAAAACCTTCAATTGAGATGGTGGTTAATTATTTTAAAAGCTGGCAAGATATCTTTCTGTTTCAGTCCCTTTTAAAAGCCACAGAGGCTAAAATGTTTGCTGCACTTTAGATGATCCCAGGACCCAAGATCCATTTCAGATCAGATGCTCACTTAGTCATGGTAAATAACCACACACACTCTGCTTTTTGCTGTCTTTGACAGATTGCTCTGACCTCACAAGAGGCCAAATCCTGCACAATTTACTCCCTTTCATAGTCCCAGTCTTAATGACACTACTCATAGTAATAAGACAAGAAGGATTTCACCCAGGATTTCTTACCTCTGGATCTGCTATCACAGACCTTCCATGAGAGAAGAGAGAAACAAGCTGGTCTATGTTTAGATTCACAGTTAACATTATGTGGATTTTCTCTAATTTCCTCTCCTTACAAAGAGCTTTAGTTAAGCAGCACAGAGATTTTACTTAGGGATAAAGAAGCTTATTCACTAAAGATACCTGGCTAACGCAGTGGGCCCATTAAGAGACAAATCTAGTTCCCAACATCTAGATAGAATTAACAGATCTGGGCACTGGAAGTCTCCATAGGAATAAGGGAAGGAATCCTTCTTTTTAAACCTGGAGTTGCTTCACTGCCATCACACTCGCCCAGAGGCTAAAACTTCCATGCTGACTAGCCAGGAGCAATGGATCCATGTACTGGTGAATCAAACAGCTCTCCCTCCACACAGCCCATGATGAATCTGAGATACTTGTTCCCTGCACAGCCTCCTCAAAGTCTTCCCTTTCCCCACCAGACAACAGAATCACTCTGGTTTTCTTGCATTTAGGTCCCTCCTTCTCTGTAATGAATCCAAGAATCATGGAGTTGGAAGGGAGCTCATGAGGTCATCTAGTCCAACCCCCTGCCAAAAAAGCAGGACCACTCCCACTGAATTATCCCAGCCAGAGTTTTGTCCAGCCGGGCCTTAAACATCTCCAAAGACAGAGATTCCACCACCTCCCTAGGTAGCCCATTCCAATGCTTTACCACTCTCCTAGCAAGAAAGTTTTTCCTAATATCCAGCCTTGACCTCCCCGGCTGCAGGGTAAGAATTTGTCTTGGAATGGATAATCCTGTGCTGCAGGGCCGGTCCTTCCATAGGGGTGACCTAGGCATTCACCGGGGGTGCCAACAGTTAGGGGGTTCCAAGAGCTTAGCTGGAGGGCGGGCAAGCAAACCTATCCCACCTGCAGCCGGACGCCCCACCTGCAGCGCTGGTCCCCTTCTGCAGCTGGATCCCCACCTGTGGCCGGACCACGGTGGGAGTGCCACTCCCCGCTTGCGGCCGGATTCCTGGCCAGGGATCAATCCTGGAGGCAGTGGCACTGTTACCTGCCTGTGGATCCCCACTGGCGGCCAGGTGGGGGGCACCAAAATCAGTGTTTGCCTAGGACACCAAAAAACTTTGGGCTGGCCCTGCTGTGTTTGTACTGGATTTGACAATTCTTGACATGGGTGGGTGCACATGCATACGTGAACAAGCTTATTGACTACAGACCATGTGGTAATTTTTCTATTCCATGACTGGATGACTGAATCTTTTAAAATGGGGAATAGTGAAAGAAAGAATACTATCCGTCCAGTCTGAATTTTTTTCAGATACTCATTTATGCTGTACCTAACATGCAAAATATTTATTATGTTGTTTGTATTCCAGTATTTCCTGAGAAGCAACTAACAATGAGGTCCATTGTGCTAGGTAGGCACTTTACAAAGAGAGAATAAGGAAGAATCCCTGCCCTGAAAAGCTAAATATCTAAAGAAATATTTATTACTAAAATAGGAATGAACTTTTAAAGTGTTCTCTCTTCTATATAACGACTTAATAATGAATCCAAGATTTGGAGCTCTGAACTGCTAAGATTTGGTCAGTACTCTGAAGTGGGGTTGCCAAGCCTCTAGGATTGTCCTGAAGTCTCCAGAAATTAAAGATTAATGATTAATTAAAGATTACATCATGTGTTGAAATCTCCAGGAATACATCCAACCAAAATTGGCAACCCTCCTCTGATGCTGACTCTTTGTCTTTCTCTGTGGCTTTGACCAAGGCTCTTAACCATTCCACCTCAGTTTGCTTATCTGTAAAGTGGGAACAAGAATATCCATGTACACCAATGTGCAAATAACCCTCACATTTATTATGGTTTTTTTTTAATGTCATGATTTTTAAATCAATCTAATGATTTTTGAACATTTGGGTTTGTCAGTGCTGATAACAGAAAATGTGTAATTATTCTCTATCGAGTTTGTTCAAGAGACTGTCCTCTACATTTCCAAACCAGAGTAGCAACCATGGGCCTGGTCTACATTAGATGCTTTTGTTGACTAAAGTCAGCTTTTTGCACCAAAACATTGGTGTGCATGTGCACACACATACACAGATAAAATTCATTTTGTGACAAAGTAAAACCACCTTGATGAGAAGCATAGAGCTTTATGTGCCAAACTTTTAGTAATAAAGCATCAGTGTAGACATTGTGCTTGGTTACGCTTTGGTAAATGACCTCCAGGAAGTGTGCCCAATGCCCATCCTGACCTCTGTGGCCATCAGTTGGAACGCCACTGCCTTAGCAGCCATCTGCCACTCCCTCTTTAAAGTCCCATGAATTTTTGAAATTCCATGTCCTGCTTGGTCCGCATGGAGAGCTCCCATCACATCTTCACAGCTGACCCTGGCTTGTGGCTCTATGCACTGAACACCCTCCTGCTCAGAACACACCAGAGCTTTTGTATCTGATTAGCATTTGGGGAGAGGAGGATGTGCTGTCCCAGCTCTGCTCCAGCTGAAGTAGCTTCGATATATATGGTCAAATTTCTCATTTAATGGAAGAGAAGGGCTGTGAATGGGACATGCTGCAGGGAAGGAGCTGTGGCAGGGGTACTGAAAGACTAGGGAGTCAAACTGTCTCTCTGGTGCAGAGCCGGACTTACCACTTGTGTAAGAAAGCTATCCTCTGCGGCAACCCCATCTCCACCCTGCAGAGCCCATTAATGGAGACAAGCAGAAACCAATGTCAATTCCAGTGACGAGGCTGAGTTTGACGACTATGCAGAGCAGGAAATTGGGTCACTGAGACGGGCAGTTAGGGCCTCTTTTATACCCAGGAGGGTTCAAATCAGTCCCAGCCCTCCAGCTCTGACAAGCAGGACACAGGAGAGGGGAGCTCAGATAAATGACATTTTTTAACTGATGCTGCTCGGTTATATGTAGTACTGCTATCCATTACTTTATTGCATTATATAGCTGGATGAAGGGACATAGATGCACAAGAGTAGCTGTATTTTCATGTGCTGCCAAACCCCCTGTTCCGCTAGGCAGTACAGCAGAAAAGTGAGTTAATACAGGCAGATTTCACAGAAATCTATAGGGAACCTGTGTGAAGGTATGCGCCAGTCCTTGGCCAGAGATTCTTCAGCTGAGCTGCTTTGTTTCTTTCCCATTGTAGGTAACTTTTCCGTGCCAATCAGTAACCACTTATTCAGGGACTGAAGTGGCATGCAGCCAAGCAGCATAGTGGCCTTATTTGAAACTGCTTGCATGGAGAAGATGCACCATAACATCTCTGCTTACTCTCTATAGTCAGATATCAGCTTGTGTGTCCCCACCTGTGGAAAATGGTGGTACCATATGAGATTTTGTGCCTATCTACCTGCATCAATATCACAATTACCCAGGACCTTTTCCCCAGCTTGAGTGCCCCCAACATTGGGCACAGCTCACATGCCTTATTTGATCTTTGAGCTGTGGCCTTGCCAATAGACAGTGAGAAAAAGATGTATTTTACAGTATAATGCTGCTTTCCATGCCCTCACCAAACTCCCCACGCACACTCCTACCAAACTCCCAGCATGTCTCAGTACCCTGTTCTTTCTACGTCTTCAGATGTCTTCCAGAACAATAGATGAATTTAAACCCAAGAATCATAGCTCACATTGTCCCTTACTGCTTTCTCCCCTCCAGCCCAGCTTTTTGTGTGTGTTGTGAATAACTGTTATTTAATAGACATGTACTTTGTGAAGAATAAACCATCTTTATTTATCTTTACACCCAGTAGCTGCTACTCCCACTGATATATGGTGCACACTAGATAGTAGTCATAGCATGACACAGTGCTCAGTGCCTTATTGGTGCTCTTTGTCAAAGCAGTTCCTCAAAGCCTCTCTGATTTAAACTGGCCCCTCTAATAGACCTGACATTTGGTTGTTCATATTCAGTTGCAGGACAATCCACCTTTGTGCACCACCTAGAGGGAAACTTTTCAGCCTTAGCTTCACAAATATTATGGAGCATACACCAGGTAGCTATATCCATGGGAATATTTTCCTCTTCTAGGTCTAACCTGCCCTAAAGGCATCACCGGCAAGTTTTTAATCTACCAAATGCACATTCAGTGGTCTTTTGGCACCTGCTCAACCTGTTATTGAAGCGTTCATTGCTACTATCCAGGTTGCTCATATACGGCCTCTTGATCCATGGCAGTAAGGGGTAGGCTGGGTCCCTCAGGATCACTCTGGCCATTTCAACATCCCCTATTGAAATCTTCAGGCCTGGAAAGAAAGCCCTTCCTGCAGCTTTCTGTACAGCAGGGGTCAGCAATCTTTGCCATCCCCTGTGCCAGTCCTTCCTCCCTGACCCTCAGCTTGTGCTCACAGCCCCGTCTGCTGAAAAAATGTGGTGGCTGCCTGAAAATTCAGCAGCAGTCATGGCTGGAGTGGGAGCACTTCCCAGGCATGCCATTGAAAGAGGTTGCCTGGATTGTCTTATTTTGGCAGTGTGCGTGGGGACAGGGGTTCCCAGGCATGCCAAGAAAAGAAGCAGCTCCCTTCAGCAGTTCCCAAGCATGCTGCAGAAAGAAGCTGCCTGGAGTGGCTTCTTTGGAGAGCATCACACTACAGAGAGGAGTCACTCTGGGTAGCTTTTTTCAGTGTCACATGGAGGCATAGGCATGGGGGGAACCCCTTGTGTCCCAGCTGCACCCAAAGGAAGCTGCTCTGAGTGACTTTTGGTGTCAGGAGTAGCAATTTCTGTGGTACTGCAGAGGGTGCCATGTGCCGCTTTGAATGGGCTAAGGTGCCATTGTTGGCGCACATGCCTAGGATTGCCTACCCCTGCTGTACAGAGTTCCTGAAGATGTGTCATGCTTCTCCCCTGTCCAGTCCTCTTTAATGTCAGTGAAACACCCATGTGATCCACAAGCATCTGCAGTACCACAGAGAAGTCCCTCTTTCTATGGATGCACTCCATGGCAAAATGGTCTGGGGCCAAAAGTTTTATATGCAAGCCATTTATTGCCCCACTGCAGTTAGGGAATCCCATTGCTGCCAAGCCATCCACTATTTCATTCACCTTTCCAAGACAGTCCTTCAGACAAATGTGACAAATGGCCCTGCACATTTGTGATAACATACTTCTAAGAGTGGATTTCCTTCCTCCAAACTGTTTAATGACATACATAAGTTATGTTTTGAAAATGTCTGCTCATTCCTGGATCCCTTTCTCCTAAAGGACTGTTGGTGTAATCTCATGAACTATTAGACTCCCTTCTAGCTCTGCCAGTGTTGACCTGGTGATACACAGCCCTCCCTGACGACCTCCTGCTGGGTAACAGCAAATAGTAGAACTCTCATAAAAATAGATACTGGAGAGCAGAGGGAGTATGGATTTCCATGTCACCGGTTCCTGTTTGTTTCCCTCTTCATGGGTGGGATTTCCAAATCGAAACCCTGAATAGTCTTAGCACAGTTTGAATTATATAATTGTGCTGCTGTGGGTCACATGACTTGCTGTCTGAGTAATTCCCTGCAGAAGGAGACAAGCTGCATGTTAAAAAGCTCCACAAATAGTGTTTAAAACAAAAACTATATAGTCTGGGATTGCCATAGGACTTCCTCTGAAATCGTCTACTGCTGCAACAGCCACATGGCTTTCTGGTTCAAAGCTTAGGGATTTGATGGGGGGAGGACGCGTGGGGCAGGGAGGCACTAGCTGGACCTGTGGTTTGTTGTGTTACCTTCAACAACAACAACAAAAATAGTGCTTTCAAAACTGATTGCATCCTATGCTGGAAAATGAGTGGTTCTGTGGAGACCTCATTCCGGAGCTAGGAATCATCGCCTTGCGAAGGTAAAACATAATCAGTCTGGGATCTAAAACCTATTATTACTTTTCTGGGAGTGTGCAAGACAGGAGAGAGAAAACAGCTGGCACTGTGTAAACCGAGCAGGGATCTTCTGAAGATGAATTTATAGGTGATATTAGGAGGGGGAAGAGGTACAAACTGAGCGGAAGCTTTTTATAAACGCCTTGGTGCTGTTTGCAGGACTGGTAATTGGATTGATTGTCCTGAACTCTCGATCTCCTGTTCACATGTGAATTGGCTGGTGAATTGTAACTTGTTTTTCAAGTGGCTGAATCAGAAGGAGAAGGGGACTGTCTGGCACCACAAGGGGGTGGGGGGTGTCTTTTCAGACCACAACACTTAAGGAGACTGTTGCTCAGTTTCAGAAAGCACAGCTGTTGCAGAGAGAGAGGCAGGAAGTGTGAAAGCAGCTCTGTGATCTCTCATCAGGTAGGCACGAGCATAAGCCATATGTTTGTTCCTGCATATTCTTCTTGCTCTCAGATCTCTATATATTGCTTGGGTTCGCAAAGTCCTCTTGTCTGTTTGTGTTTGTGAGCCGGGGTTGATGAGAGCAGCTGCTTGCCTATGCCCAAAAACCAGCGTTTATGAATGAGAGATCACTTCTGAAAATCAAGCGAGGCATCGGGGGTTTGCGGATGAAGGGGATTCACTTGCAAATCCTGCTGCAATAAGAGTGCTGTGATAACTGCAAGAGTACAGAACACGATTGTTTGATGGATCCTAAAAAGTTCATTTGGAAGCTCTTAAAAGGCTAGAGGTTGCCTCTTTTGCTAACCAGGGAGAGAGCTAGAAAAAGCTGAGGGAGGGAATTTGATCTTCTCTGCTGCTTCCGCCTTTGATCCAGTTGCTGACATGTGAAAGGAATAATGGTATTGTCCCACCATCTGGCAGCTATTACAAGAAATCACTGCATGCATGTATACAGAGTGGGCAAGCCCAAAGTGGAGGAGGAAGGCTTGCCAGGTAGAGGGCAAAGAATTCACTTTGAAGTGGAATTTATTTTGAATTTTGATGTTTTAGTTAGTTATTCTCAGTTACTACAGGTATGTTAAAAGCATAAAGTAGCAACTTTCGGATTGAGAAGTGCTTGGGTGGAACCAAGATTTGAGACTGGAAAGAAAATGTAATTAAGCACTGGTCTGGAGGGCAACACATCTATAATCACTATTTTTTAGAAGTTATAAAATAAATAATAATCCATTTCTCTTCTGTAGTCTCATCTGTCCAAAAATGACAAACATCAATTTAACTTCCTAGTGTGTCTGTGATGTAGGCATTAGTATTCTTGTTTTTCAAGCAGGGACACTGAGACAGAGATTAAGGGTTCATTTATGCTGACTGTGCTAGAATGTGGTCAGGGGTGTTTCATTGGCAACATATTTGTAGATGAGTTTGACAACATAGCCATGATATAAAGCTAGGAGTGATCTAGACTGTAATACTATGCTATATTCATGTTACTGCATTAATGAAATGGGCAAAATAAAGGGTTAGAACACGGATATCCATGCCACACAACTATACAGTGAAATAGTAAAATGTGTATTGTAGATAGGCTCTTAATAAATTGGTTGAGAGCAGGCAAGTTTGTAACACAGCTTGGAATAGACATGTGCTTTAACCACTCCACTGTTCAATTAAACAAAATAGCTGCTTGCTTTTATTTATTTTTTTTTCCCCTCCCTTGGCATGACCTGACCATGTGTTAACTTGGGTAAATACATTCTGCTTACATGAAATTCCCAATGTAGTTTCTAATGGCTGTAGTGCCATGTTATAGAGTTGTTGTTTGGAAATGTTCAGCACTGGACAAGGCAGTGTTTCAGCAGAAGATGAAATACCTGAATTTATATAGAGAGAGAGTACTTTGTAAATCTATAAATCAGCATTTTGAGACTTCTGGATAAAAAGTACTACATGAACATCAGCCTGTTTTTAATAGTGATATTGTTCATGGTACTCAAGATTCATAGGTCAGGAGATATTTATAGTAAAAAGGCTATAGCTAACAATTTAAAACTTGTTCACATGTTATCAGATCTGCTGTTTCCATTGTCCAGCAGCATGTTTCCCACAACAATTTCAGTTTTATTGAGTTAGATGCGGCAACCTTTGCACATTTTGAACAGTATCTTACTCATTACCCAAGGATTTCCAGAGAGGCAGAGTCAAGCCCTATATATATCGAATACATCGGGTGTTGGGGTTAGAACTCTAGTTCTTTAGCTCCAAAAATCCAGGCCTCAGCCACATGAGCTATAGAAGAAATTTAGTAGAAATTTGATATTACTAGCTGCATCCACTAGAGAGCATCACCACTCACTGTTTTATACCCAGAAAGTCAGTGAATTACATCACCAACATAAATATAATCCAAAACTTGGCCAGCTTGATCCTTTGTATAAATTATCTGATATTGATGGAGTTACCATAGGGATCTGTTTGGTCAAATATGATCACATATTTGCTGTTATAGACATGTAATGGTATGCTAATAAACTATCTGATAAAGGATAAAAGCCTAGAATTTTCTTCTTGGAATCCCCTTTGAAAAAGTTAGTTGTATTATGTGTGGGTCAGTTTCATACCCAAGAGTAGTGGTAAGCTAGAGCATGCTGGAAGTAGAAAAAAACCAGCAGAACTCTGTGGCAGGGAGTAGCCCCAGCCCAGCCTGGGAGTTTTGAAATCTCCTGTCCTGAGCATGCTCAGGGCGGGAGCCTCACCGTGTGACATAGCTGCTGGGGTGGCCAGATAAGAGGGCGCTGCTAGGGGGTCGGCCCAGGGGAGCCAGCGGCAGGGTGGGAAGGTTAGGGAGGGGACTGGGGCAGCTCAGGGAGCTGGCAGCAGGGTAGGAGGGTTGGGGAGGGAGGCAAGTCAGTCCTGATTTTGAACCTTGGCTTACATGTGGGTCATGAGGTTTTTCAAGTTTTTGGGGTTAATAGCTGAGGGTCAGCTTATAGGTGAATATATATGGTATAGCTGCCAGTCACCATAAAAAATGCTTGCTTCTCCAATAAAAAAAAAATTGAACTATATGTCTGGCATTTACCTGTCTTTTGCCAAGCATTACACCCACTGTTGAAGTAAGAGTTATGCATCTGTAGCCTGGGGAGTACCCAGTCATTTGTTTTCATGGCTGGTGGTCAGACTGACAATAGACTAAACTGTCTGTATCTTTGTCAGAATTATCATGCTCTGTTGGCCAAACAGCAGCATATTAGATCTTCTCAAAGGAGAATGGATATCATATACAATGATGACTCTGAATGATCTAATACAGTTTTTCATGAATTGATGGGATAAATAATATTGTCTACAAAGGAATAATTATGGTCAAATAAAGGTAATTATCAGTTAACTAAAACCTATCTGATTTGGCCTTGACCCATAGTAATAAATGGTAACCAGTCTGAATCGAGTGCAGATTCCATATTACCCAAACTTGTTAATTATGCTAGTTATTATCTAGTCCATAAAAACCTCTGAAGTTGTCTTTCTGGCACACCATTGAGCTCATATGAATTATTATTAGAAAAAGTGTGTTTTAATGAAAGAACAAAAGTCCTGTGGCACCTTAAAAACTAACAGATTTCTTCAGGCGTGAGTTTTCGTGGGCTGCAACCCACTTAGTCAGATGACTGAAGATTAAATGTAAATTGTATCTCTAGCCTGACTTAATTCAGAAACTATAAAACAAATTAAAGAACAAAAGTTGAGGCTAATTCTCCAGCCTTACCAATGAGTTCAGTTAGTAGTCTAGACTCTGGATCAGAGCTATGCAAAATGTTTTACAGTAAACTCTGAAACCATGTGAAACTTGCATGGTTTCCAGTTTTCTTCCAAACTCATAATTCAGCTCCATCAGGCCTGGGGCAAGGTGGGGAGAGCTAGTGAGCTCCATTGGCCTCCAGTCTGTGGTGGAGGAATCTTCGGCTTCCAGCATCACACCACGGCTGGAGATGCTCTGTGCCCTGGCTGATTGTTGGGAGCAGGGCTTCATGCTCCTGCCTACCCTGCCGCCACGCCCTTGTATACACCCTTGCCATGTTATTGTTCTTCCTTTTTTGAGTTTCAATCTTTTGTACATTTCAGCTATTGTTTCTAAAGGAAAAAATATTTCTAATTACACTCTGAGACTTTGCTATTCCTTGTGTTCAACATGAAGGTAATTGCCTCTTAAGAGAACATCTGTATTATTGAGCAGATTTCATATCTCTGAGCAGGAAATCTCTTGCAGACCAGGTAGAATTTTAAGCAGCCAGGTTCTGTACTATGTGTATGTGAATGTTCTTATTTTGGAAAACCAAACCAACAAACAAGGAGTCCTGTGGCACATAAAGACTAACATTTATTTTTTGCATGAGTTTTCATGGGAGAAAATCTCACTTCGTCAGACACTGTGATGATGGGAGAACTTACAGAATGGTAGGAAATTTACCTTTGTACATTGTTTGTTTTACTGAACTAGACTAACACGGCTACCCCTTTGGATGTTATTTGGAGGTGATTCTTGTCCTGCTTCTACAATTATATACATTTAAAAGAAAACAAACAAAAAACTATACAGCCACCCAGAACTTGTACAAAAGCAAAATGGAACTTGATTCTTGAAAGTTTTAAGTTTTTTATCTAAATATAGAAATCACATTCTGGGCTCATTTTTACAAAGCAACTTACCCCATAATTGTTTTCCAGCATACCTGAGCACACTTTTAAGAAACCCAGGACCAGTTTATGGTTTTACATCAAATTTGTGCAAAATCCTGCATAGTGGTATCACAAAAAGAGTTTTAATGGAATGACAGTTTCAAAGTTTTGAGATTTTCAATCTCCAAGGCTCTGACATTTGGGTGTATCTGTGTGAACCTAACAGGAGCTAACTAAAATGTTTCTATTAATCCCTTTTTAAACAAAACTGCTAAGTTTTTCCCTGGTCTCTGAGGCGATGTGTTCCGATGAAGTAAGTGTGGTGTCAACAGCACATTTCCTTTTAAGGCATATAATAGGGATGTGCCTTGTTTTCCTTTCACTTCTTTTGCCCACAATGGCAGGAGTTCAGACTGAAGTGTTTGGATTTCACTCATTTCCAAAATGTACTTAAGCACACAGCTTTTGTTTTTCAGTTGAATAATTTATATCCACTTACAGCTGTAATGCAAAGCACTTTAAAAAAAATAACCTTTCATGATTTCGTTCTGGGAGTAGCACAGATATCTTGCACTTATAGCAATTTTGTTGCGGGTCATGGAGTCACGCCAGAAATTAACTTGGTCTATCAGTGAAGTCCAATGCAATGATACCAGGGATGCACTTTCCCCCTCTTTCTTCTTTTCTCACCTTTTGCTTCTACCGACTTGTAGAAGACTATAGTCTCCCACTGCTACCTGTCTCCCACCCCATGTTTTTGTCATTATTTGATATCTGTGTTATGCTTGAAGAGATGTATACAATACAGAGGTCTAAAAACACTACTCTATCCCTTACCCCAAGGCAGGAATAATCTAGTCAGCCAAGACTGGATGTGGATAGATAACATCTCCCTGTGGATGCTTCCCAACCTGAAAATTTAGAATGACAGGTGTTTGATAATATCCCTAGTCAAGGTTCAGGGCTCTCTGGGTATTCCATTTGGGAATAGAAAGTGATGTTAACCAGGTGTTTCTTCAATGCAGTGTTATTTATTTAAAAGGGATGTACAGAATCCTGTGTCTCCAAATGCAGAAGAAACCAGAAACAAAAAGGAGCAGTTTCTTAACTGACCAATTGTTCCCTTCCTCCATCCTCCGATTCCCCTCCCTTTTTCCAAGGGCCATAGTATTTGTAGTTTCAGGCACCTGCTTCAGGTTTTTCTTACTCTTTTCTTCTGCTTCTTTTTCTGTTCTTGTCTGTGACCTTGGTATCTGTATGTACTCTCTCTCACACACGCTCTGCCCAAAACAATATTCAGACCAAAAGCTCCTGAGAGCATTCACACACTCCTCTTGTCTTAGGTGTGCCTTATGTTTACAGTTACGTAGTTCGAAGGGTGAGTCCACACCTATCAGCCTCAACAGGTTTTAACCCCAATCCATACCAAAGTTTTACCCAGCTCATAATAATCCATTCAATGAAACTAGGATCACTGCTCCAAAGAACTTACAAGCTAAGGACTCATCTACACTCAAAATTTAAAGTGGCACAGCTGTATCAGTACAGCTGTGCTGCTGTATGAAAAGCATTATGCCAATAGGAAAGATCTCTCCCGCTGACATAACATGACTACTTAAATGAGCAGCGATGTCTGTGTTGGCAGGACAGCATGTCTCACTGACATAGCACTGTCCACACAAGTACTTATACCGGCAAAACTAATGGGGTGTGTTTTTTATCACATTTCTCAGTAACTGAAGTTTTATTGGTATAAATGCTTATGTAGACAAGAGCTAAGTAATAAGGCAGGCTTTCTCACATTGGTCCTTCCAGTGATTTGACTTGCATTGGCCACCTCTTGGGGCTGATCTACACTGAAAACTTCGTTTTGTGGGGGTGTGAAAGGTCCATACCCCGAAGGAACTGAGTTATGCCAACCTCACCCCTGGTGTAGACAGTATGAGGTGGACAAAAGAATTCTTCCATCAACCTAGCTACTACCCCTTTGGGAGATAGGTTGATTACTGTGACAGGAGAGCACCTCGCATCACTCTGATCGGTGGTACACTAAAACACTCCAGCAACAGCTGTAACAGTGTTTTGAGAAGATAGTTTGGTGATCTCGCCAAAATTATAACCTCTCTGCTGAGACAACTGTATTACCTCAGCTCCTAGGAGTCCTAGGGATGGACCAGCACTGGTTTGTCACTTTTATTAATTACACTACAGTGGTACCTATGGGCACTCAATCAGGACATGATCGTGCTAGCTGCTGTGAAACAAAACCAAGTCCTTGTCCCCAAAGAGTTCACAAGCTGGGATTTTGACAAGCTGGCTAAACAGGCAAACTGGGGATGCTATCTGGGAGTTGAACAGAGACCAGGAAGTCATTTCCACAAGAGACCAGACAGCTAGCCAAAGGTAACAGCTTTGGATTATTGTTATCCTGGATTATATTTGATCTATAGCTGAAAAGCACCATATCTCTTTACTTGTCAGCTTCTGGACTGGTATTCTATTCTGTGACTGATTTTTATAATGCAGATATCAAATTCAGACCCTTGGTTGTATGTGGATGACAGGTTTTAATTGTGTACCTTAGACAGGAGCTTGTTTGAGATTTGATAAACTTTAGCATTCAGCACTGCTTGCATTTGGTTTCTACTGAGATAATTTTTTCCCTTATTAAACTGCCTGATCCTCAGTCTGAAGAAGGCTTGTCTACTAAGGTAACAGAAGTAAACAAATCTTCCATTTTATTTTTCAAAACAAAATCCTTTTTTGTCCTTGGAAGCTAAGATCTTTAATTTGTCGTTGGGAAATTATGTAATGTGTAGGTAATCAAATAAGAAAAAATTCTGAACAGGTTGAATAAACGTATATTGCATAGTACTGAGCTGAATTGCTTAGAAATAGGAGAGCTGGACCTGATGTTGGATAGTGGATTTTGTGTAGGCAGAAATATTATTTAGATGCCTTTGTACAGTAAACTCAGTTGCTGTTTTCGGGTCTTTGAGACCTTTCTGTCCCTTGGAACTGGGTGTGGTCTGTACGGTATCTGAGCTTTCTTGTTTAAAGGCTGCTTTTCCAAAAAGAGAGAAGTGTTAAAAGAATCGCTGCACTTCCTACCTTTCTGTTGCATCTCACATTGTTATTATGAGAAGGGTCTTGCTCATTTGAAATCATTTTGATATTAACTAGGTGAATCTAAATTCCCCAGCTACAGTTTAAGATTTAAAAAAAAGGCACTAGGATGAAATCAGTTGTTCTGTTTTAGGCCTAAAAATGGCTAGTGATTTTAGGTGCCTACCTTGAGGCATCTTTATAGTAGCCTGATTTTGAAAAAAATCTGAAATGGCACCCACCTTTGGAAAACCATGCATTTTTTTAAAGTGTCTCAAGTGAGGCACCCAAAATCACTAGGTAATTTTCAAAAGATAGAACTTAAAGCTTACTCCATTGACTTTATTATTTTAAACAGCCTCTCTTTGACCCCTCAGGGGAAGGGGAAAGTAATCACAACCTGGTGGCATTCCATTAGGAAAGCAAAATTCTTTTGAAGTATCTATCCAATTACATGTTCAGTTCAAGGGCAACTTTCAGCACGTCAAAATCTGAGAGCTTATATGTGATAGGGGAATAAGAAATCCTGTCCAGCTCAAGCTAAAAGTGAATGCAACAAAGTGTTATGCTTGCATTATAAGCCAGTATGTTGCATACTTTTCTTTATTTAAGGGCTTATTTATAACCCACTAGTTCCTCAGCATACAGAAGGCATGTGTCTGTGCTTCTCACCACCCTTTTGTGTTGTGTGGGTGTCCCTGTTTGTTTAAGAACATGGGGACAGTGCCCTTGCTGTGCTCACAGCATCTGTATGTTATAGTTGGCAACTCACTGGAGAAGACACCTAGTCACAGCTAATGCTGAGAAGTAACAGAGTAGCTCTGAGATTAGAAGGTTCAGTTCTGCACTGAGCTGGGCATTCATGGATAGCAGGGGTCTAGGGAGGAGGCTGATTTTTTTTTGCTGGTTTGTTTACACTTTGTGGCTGGGGTACTGCTGTGCAGGCTTCCAAAAGTACTTTCTTTCTTCTCATTCATCGAGGCTGGTACTCAGAAGAGTTATGGCGCTCTCTCCTTTACTTTCATCCACCCTTTCCTATCCTCTTCTACACACCAGTTTAAAATTCTTGCATTCTCAGTAAAACTGAAAGGAAGCCACTCTCATCAGACTTTGCAGCTACCCACAGAAGAGACAACAATTAATGCACGTTCCCAGTCCCTGGAGATGCGAGTAGCAGTTCTGTGACACCCTTAGTCCCTGGGCTTTTCTAGACCAGGTGTCTCAAACACGCGGCCTGTGGGCTGCACGTGGCCCCTAATGCTATTTTCTGTGGCCCATGATGACACGATCATTACTGATATTTGCAATATCATTGTATGGAAAGGTTTCAATGGTGCAGTGCTCAGGCTACTGTACTAACCCTCATGCGACCCTCTACTAGTCCTCATGGTGATTTGAGTTTGAGACCCCAGTCTAGACTGATGGCAGAAAGTTTGCTGCCATCAGTTCGAACTTCAGCTAAACAGGATCTGTGAAGACCCACCCAACTGATAGGGAGTCGATGCATCAACCCCAGCACCTGAACTGGAATAGCGTGAGTCAAAGGAACAGCATTTCACTTTGACTTAGCACAGTGGACCTGCTGGACATTAGGAAGATGAAGGGACACACACGAATTATTTTAAGCAACTTATGCATCTGCCTTCAACTGATGCCAAAAACAGCAGGTGGTATAGACTAGAGGCCTGTCAGCCTCAGGAAGGAGAGACGCCACCAAATCCAAAGAAGACTGACTTGCATTGCTGTATGTTTATCCAAAACTAGGCAATTTTTTTTAGTAGCAGTTGCACTGAGGCCTCTGAATGAGTTGTATTAACATACGCCTCTGAGTCTTGCAGTGACGCCCTTGGATGGCAAGAGAAGAGGAATCTAAGGATTGGCTCCAATGTCTAATGAAACCAATGTGGGAGTATTCTTGTCGGCTTAAGTCTGGTGTTAAATCAGGCTCTGAGTTCTTGAATATGAATGGACATTCTGGCAATGTATAATTACATCTAGACTCAGGTGTACTGGTGAGATCATGGCAAACCACAAAAGATTGAGGAACCAGTTTTTGTTGTTCCTTTATTCTTATCAGTCATCGATTTACCATTATCACTTTATACAAAAAACATAAAGTACCTTATGTATGTAAACTTTATCACACTTGAGTGGCTGCAGCAAATCACAATGTTCAGGGCTAGGCAGTAAATTATGAAAACAAAATCTTTAGCAGTACTTGCCTGGCTTCTTTCTTCTGCCCACCTACCTTGTCTTTTCTTTTGTGATGCAGAAGTTTCTTAATGCCATTAAGAAGAGCTTTCAAAAAAGCAAAAGAAGGTATTAGGAAAAAAATAAACTAAGTGGGGTGGAAAGGAGGGCTGTAGCTTGAGGCTTCCTGTGCGCCCTTGGGTGAATCTCTGAGAGTACATCTTCACTGCAGAATTAACTTAAGGCCATATGTGTGATAGAAAGTTTTGGAAACAGAACTTTAGTTGCTTTACATATGCCAGCATATCTGTGTTGCTACGGAGTATGCAGGCTTGACTGCTTTGAATATACATCGTGTCCTCCACAAAGAGGGGCCATTGGCAGAAGACATGGTGTCCGGTGGTTAGGCATCCCACATGCCATCACCTGGTGTAAAGCCTCGCAATGCATTATGGGATATTAGCATTGCACCCAAGAAATTAGGGGAGCAGGAGTCAAGTTCCCACATGTCCCTTATTTCCATCCCATAATGTTTATTCTGTCCCACAGTTTTTACAACTTTTATGTTGTTATTGCAGTTCTCACAGTTCATTGTGCTGCTTCTTCATTCTCTCTGCCAGGTCTCTGGCAGAATCAACAGTACTGCTAAGTGGAGTTCTGGTGTCTGTTTTGGAGACAGGGTGTGCAATTCTTCTATATTTGTAGAATTTTAACAGCTACGACTCCTGCAGCAACCGCCGTTGTTCAGTGGGCAGTCAGTTCAGGGTTGGAGAATCCACAGTGCGGGTAGTTACCATGTAGGTGTGCAAGAGCATTAAGCATCTCTTGCTGTACAAGATCATGACTCTTGGCAAAGCGCAGTAAGTAGCTGAGAGATTTGAATTGATGGGCTTCGTGAACTGCTGTGGGACACTGGACAAGACATCCCACCCAACCTCATGTTGCTACTAAGTAATAAAGGGGTATTTTTTCCATAGTTATGCAAGTCCGGGTGGATCATCATGGGCATTTGGCTGACATTAATGTTGGGTGGTCTGCCAAGGTATTTGATACTTGTGTTTTGAGGAACATGGGACTTTTCTAAAGCTGTATCCAGAGATGTTCTTCTCAGATTGGGACATTTTGGATTGGTGAAGTCAAAATGCCAGTAGTGGTTCTGGGGAAACTGAAGTACCATTGGCTTCACCATAGACCCCAAATACCAGCCCCTGCCCACTGTGGCACTGACTTCATGAATGCTCCAGGGGTGGAGCACCAACTGGAAAAAAAAAAGTGGGGGGGGGGGCAGGAATGCTCAGCACCCAGCAGGGCTGGCCTGGCCACCCATCCAAAGTGATGGTGAAGCGCTACCGCCTCCCCCACTACTGCCACTGCCCATCGGCTGATCAGCATGTGGTGGGGCTGGCCAGAAATCAGAGCTAGCCCTGACTGTGGCCCCATCTATATTCCACCTTTGTGTGTCTCCCTCCATCTGTTCTCCCAAGGCACCCCCCCCAATGGTGAAAGGAGGAGTCAGTGTCTCAAGCAGTGGTAAGTATCTTGGTAGGACATACTCTGAGCAACATAAATTATGCCAACATAATCTGTGGTGTAGACAAAGCTTCAGGGAGCTAAATATGCCTAGTGTTATTGTGACATGGTGTGTTTTACATAATATTCGTGAAGCAAAGAGGAAAATATTTGCTAAAAATGTGGAGGGGTCTATTGGAAAGAATATGTGCTGACTTAGAGCAGCTAGGCACCAGGGCAATTTCAAGAGCTCATCAAGGAGCTGTGTGGCTAACAGAGGCATAAACAGATCTCTGTAATATGTAATATAGCATTGCTCAGCACTGATTTTGTGTACTTCTTTGTGTAGTTGGTTTGGGGTATATTTGACCTCATTTAAAATCGTATGAATTTGGTGGGAAACAGGCCCTTTGGTCTGTGATATTTCTGTTTGGTGATACCCAATAAAGTGCAGTAATTTTAAAAAGAAACAGTTTGAGTGCAAATACACAGTGAACCAAAATTAAATCAAAGTGTCTAACAAAGTGGGATTTTCTTCCACAAAAGCACATATGATAAATAAATGTGTTAGTCTTTAAAAGTGGCACAGAACTCCTTGTTTGTTTTACTGAAGTAGACTAACACAGCTACCCCTTTGGAACTTGTCAACAATGAACCAATGTACTGGTGATGATGAACTCTGGGAGTTTTGGTGTTCACACTTACCAGACCTTTCGTAAAACCTCTATTTCAGGTATTAAAAAAATGCAAAATGCCAGGTGCTTGCTGGCTGAACCTGAAGTAATTCTAGCTCAACACATATAAACATAGTAACCCTTGGTTTCCACTGCCATGCTAAGGGTACACGCCAGGGAAAAGGATACAGCCAGTGCTAGCACCTTGTCTGAGGAGGAGTAGATGTTCCTGAATTATCCAGGGAGAATTAAGGCTGCTGCGGGGGGGTTCTCTGATCATTTCACTCCAGAGTATTCTGCACCACATGTATTTGTGGCTTGAACAGAGTTACAATGTCCCGGTGTGCTTGTCAGTGCCTGCTAGTCCTTCTGACTTTCCTCTTGGTCCTGTTTTATCTCGAACACACATTCCTTTCAATCTTCACCCTCCTCCTTGGTGTCCAATGTGCAGTCTCTTAGATCGCAGTTCTCCTCATCAGCAACATTCATTCGTCTCCAAGCACAACATGAGTGATTTATTTTGGAGTGGGGAAATTGAGCTGCTAAACCAAAGCACTCTCTTTTACTCATGTTATTGTACGTGTTTACTCTTGAGAATCAGGTAATCTAACTGGACAGTCACTGATGATTGCTTGCAGGGGATACTGTTCATATCTTCTTTGCTTTATTTTTATGCTTGGATTTCAGTGTGTATACCTTCCTGTTTGATTGTAATGAATTGATTTTTTTTTTATTCCAATAATTGGGTTTAATGGTTGCTGAAATTCTGTCTTCATGCTAAAACATGCTGGCAACCTAATATTTTAGTAGTAGATGAGTTGTGCTACCTCAGGTTTTAGCCTACATTCCCAGTAGGCCACTGACTCAAATTACAAGCACCACCACATTTGAATTAAGGGGTTTTGTGAGTGAACAAGACTCCAGTTAGGGACAGCATTTGGTGTTAAAACTCAAGTTAACTTTGCAGTGAAGACAACCCCTGAATGTCTTTGGCTATGTCTACACAGTCAGATTTATTTTGAAATAGTTATTCTGAAATAACTATTTTGATTTTAATTTGAAAATTTCAAATTGTGGGTCTTCACACGACTCCTAATTCAAAATAAAGTAGGTATTAGTATTTTGAGTCAAAGAATCTACCTTAGACTCTCTAATGCGAATTGAATCCCCCTGCAGGCTCCTTTCCCATCTGAGGGAGGTATTCCTGCAGGGGGCTGGTTTCCCTGTTCAGGGCAGGGAACCCCCAGCTGGCTCCTTTCCCCTCCAGGGGAGGGATTCCCCCAGGGGGCTGGTTTCCCCTCTGGGGGGAGGGATTCCCACAGGGTGGGGAGCTGGTTTCTCTGCTTGGGGCAGGGAACCACCAGCAGGATCCTTTTTGTGCCAGGGACAGGGAACCCAGCAGGGCTGCTTCCTCCCCTCAAGCATGCCTATCTCCTGCCACCAGCAAGCAGCTCAGAGCCCAATCTGGCTCCTAAATCGATTCTAGCCCCCCACAGCTTGAACAGAGGGGCTGGGAGGTTCAGACTGGCAAGCCTGACACCGGGGAAGCAGCCCCGCGAGGGTTCCCTGCCCCCGGAGCAGAAAGGAGCCAACCAGGGGTTCTCTGCCCCAGTGCAAAGAAGAGCCGTCCCCTTGGGAATCCCTCCCGCGAAGGGGAAAGGAGCTGGCAGAGGGAATACTTAACCATTATTTTGAAATAAGCCATTCTGCGGCTTGCAGTGGCTTATTTCAAAATAATAATTTTGCATTAAGTACTGTTTTGAAGGTAAAGCAGTGTTTATTATTTCAAAATAGTGCTTCATTATTTCAAAATACCAAAAGGCTTGTTTCGAAATAACTAAATCCTTGCATGGACATGGAAAAGTTATTTAAAAATAAACATTCTTATTTCAAAATAACTTTTCAGTGTGGACATACCCATTGTGCTTCAGTTCCTCATCTGTAAAGTGTGATAGTAGCATATCCTTCCCTAACAAGGGTGAGTTTAGTAAGGAGAAACGCATTAAAAACTGAGGTTTTAGGTAAGGTATTCAAATACTCTGATGATAGAAGCCACCTCAGAGACCTAGATGGGGGGAAACGACAGGGGGGTGGGTTTTTTTATTTTGTTTTTGTTTGTTTCCCCAACTAAAAATGTAGTATAACCTAAATCTGTTCTCAAGTTAGAGTCAGGATAATTCTGTTGATTTGAAGATGGATGTTCTCTGAATATACACCTAAATAAGTGAAAACAGAAGTTTGGCTTTCCTATTTATTATGGCTTTTCTATGTCGGGAATTCCTCTCCCCCACTAAATAAGTCATTCATTAGGTGTTCACAGAATTCCCAAATAAACACTGAAATCAAAGGCTAGAATCACCAACAGCTAGGAGTACCATGCTATTTAAGGCCACTCCAAACTGTGCCTTTAACAATAGTAGTGCAGTTGTTTTGAAGTCCTATTTCAAACTTTTGTGGAAACAGCAGGGAGATGGGTTTTTTAGATCTGCTTGGCTGTTAATTTGCAAGCATAATTTATATCCTAGATGGAGGTGGGTGAACATTTTCAACCTGGTGAGGCCCAGTTTCCCTTGTGCTAGCACAATTTGCAACCCAGGGGAAATTACACTTCTGAAAACATACCACGTGCACATATCTACCCAGAGGAGCTAGGAGTTAATCAGGTTTTAGTAACAGTAAGCTGCAGAAATGGTTACGAGGGTGATACAGAACTGCAGAAGTACTGTATAGGCTGCCTTCGTTTTGCCTTCTCTGTTGCGGGAGGCTCTGCTCAGTGGATTTTTAGTCTCCCGTCATGTGGTGTTTTTTCCCCTATTAAATCTAGTGGAAAATCTCTGCTATGCATGGCTATGTTCACAACAGTTGCTAATTGCACCAGAGCTTGAAAGCTGTGAGTATTTGGCTGTCATTAACGCACATGGAAAAATTATAGATTTGATTTGATTTTTTGGGTGGGCTTTCATTTCTGGCCTGTTAACTTTAAGTTCCTCTGAATAGCAGAAGCAGTCTAGCACTCAGTCTTGGAGGAGGAAGAGGGACTAAGACATTTCAAACCCCAGCAACTGTTTGTTTCTGTAGAAAATTATTAGGCAATCAGTAGATTCATTTTCAGATATGATACATTGTGTCCTACTAAACTGTGAAATACATAGATCTGTGTGGTAGCACAGGAATCCATAAAAAGCCATCATCTTCTAGAGGCCTTTCCTAAATATTAGGAATAGTTTGATAGGGTATGGGTTAGATTTGTAAATATGTTACACATAGAAAGGGGAAGCTGCCTTTGCCTTGCTGTCTCTGCAATGTGTCTGTGCACATCTGTACATAGCCTGCCCTGGCTGACACGGGCAATGTCTTCATTTTTAAATGGTTGGAAGATAAATCCCCAGCACAGCTGCACAGGGAATTGGCATAGTAGGATTTCCCTTACTGCACTGTGTGTGGCCACTTTAGACCTATAAGGTTTTGGGTCTATGTTCTGTGTGGAATACAAGGGCTGTTCAGTCCCTGCTCCCCAGGGCAGGGGAGTAGGCTCAGAATGGGCAGTAATGGCCCAACCTGCAAATTTGGTTGCATGCTCAGGAGGAAACGAGAAGCACCCTTTCAGGGCTGCAGCAAATTACTCTTCCTGCCTTATGCCCTCTCAGTGCAAGAGGACTGCCCAGTATCAGCTAGTCTCAATTAGTCATGGGGCAGTGCATTTTGTCTGCTGCCCCTTACTTAGGGCTGTAGCTGAATGCCACAATCTAGCTTGCAAAATATAGTAAAAATAAAATGGCTTTAGAAGGAAAGATGCTCTTGTGGTTAAAAGCACTGGACTGGAACTCAGGAGATCTCAGTTCAGTTCCTAGTCCTGCCACAGACTTCCTGGAAGACCATGTGCAAATAACCTAGTGCCTCCATATCTCAATTTCCTGTCTGTAAAATGGTGTTAATAATACTTCAGTATGTCTTTGGCTAGTCAGACTGTAAGCTCTTTGGGACAGTGACTGTCTCTTGCTACGTGGTTTTACAATGTCAAGGACAATTGGTCCCTGATCTTGGTTGGGACCCTTAGGACAAAATATAGCTACTACTCATAATAGAAGATCTTCTCCAGTGGCTACATATGTAGGTAGTTTAGCCTGTAGTTATAAATAGAGCCCTGCAAATCCGCAGATTATCTGCAGATATCCACCTTGTATCCACATCTGTGGATACAACATGGATATCTGTGGACCATTTCTTGCGGATGCAGATTGGATTTGGATCCACATATTTTTATCTGCACAGAGCTAGAGCCCTGCAGATATGTGGATATACACATTATATCCGCATCCGCAGATACAACACGGATATCCGCAGACCATTTCTAGCAGATGCAGGTCGGATATGGATCCATTTATTTGTATCCACACAGGGCTCTAGTTATAAATATACATGCTCTATTTTTGAGTATTTTAAAAGATTACTGCTGCATCACACTGACAATCTGCCTCACCCTAGTAGGCTTGTTCTAGGACCAGATTCTGCTACCTTTACTCACATGAATAGCCCATTTCTCCCTGAGTTGTCCCACTGATATCCCAATGAGGCGTCCAGAATAATGTATTGTTCACCATGACTAAAGATGGCAAACCATAGTCTTAGATTAATTAGTATTAGCACATGAAAATACTTCCTTTCTATTGATGCGTTATGCCACCATTACTCTCACTGTATACTATCTTCCTCACATGAGTAGTTGCACCAAAGTCCGTAGGACTATACACAGAAGGAAGGAATTAGTAAGGACAGCAGAACTGTTTGTGTACATGTGAGAAATCTGTGGGCAAAGTTCATCACTTCTGCATGTGGATGCAGATCCGCTGACTTCAGTGGTGATTGGAACCTCCAGGGGCTGTATTACAAGGGCATATTTAGATTGCAAAGTTGCACTTTGCTTACACCAGCAGTGAATTTAGTCTTCTGGCTCTATATTTAAAACCCCAAACAGAATATACCTGTAAAATAAATAACATTGATGTCACTGAAATATAACAAATAAATGTGTTAAACTGGAGATGTGTTGGTTTTGATCTGATGTCAAATAATACTGTTCGTTTTGAGTGATTGATAATGGGAACCCTGTTCATACAGCCAGAAACCTGACATTTTTGAATTGCAGCTTGTTTTCGTGATTTTTCCGATTTTGATACAATTTATCATTGGAAGGGCGCAGGGGAGAGAGAAAGAGACGGACACACAGTATGTCGGTTCAGTACAGAGCTCCTTCAAATTTTAGAGTATTAACATGTTTTATCTAAGTTCTGCCTGATTTATGCCAATGAAGCTGTATGTAGGAATGAAAGGAAATATTAGGCCATATCTTCAAATTGAGCATGCTGTTTTAGTTAAATGCACTGTGCTCTAAGGAAAATGCATTCAGATGGGCTGGGGCTGAGGGACAGGACCTTCATCTCCAGCCTGTAGAGCCAGGATGGACATCGAACTGGACACAGTATCTGACTAAAGATTGAGGGGGCAGGGGGTTAAAGTATAATTTGGTGGGCTCTGGAACCCTCCTACATTTCCAGGCCCCCTTCACGGAGGTCTGGGACCCCTTCACATACCACAGCTGCTGCCTCCCCACTCCAGCTACTGCTCCAAAAACACCTGCCCCCATCAGACCCCTCCTTCCCCATGTCCTCCTCAGCCCCAATCCATAAGTTCTCTGCCCCATGTCCCCACTCCAACCCTCCTAACCCCTGTCTTCACTATACCCCCTTCAGCACCCCAACCCCCTCCACAGCTCCCCAACCCACCATCCCAACCCATTCTTCCCACCCACGC